>CM016727.1:10618535-11005260 GCA_005771605.1 Scutellaria baicalensis | reverse complement strand
GACTCTATACCACAGAAACCGCAAATGAGCAGTGAAGAAAGATGTCAACCTTGAGCAAGTAAAGAGAAATTAAACATTTGAGTTCTTCTGAAAATTGTTTAAACTAAGCATCCAAGCCATCCAAAACAGTCGACTTTAACGCGCATTTACTCGACTAGAAAACACTCCAGAACAACTCCAGGTTGTCATCCGAATTTGTCTTTCTATCAGGCATATTTCGAATTTAGTCAAATTGGTGCTTCAACTGACAACAAAATTTTAGACATGAGGGTGTGATGCTCAAAGATAAATGAGGCATATACCACTAGCCAGTGTCTTCAACAAAAAGATGGCCACAGTAAGACCCTACACAACAATATTAAGTGTTACTAGCAGAATGTCAAATACTGTACCTGTGTCTCCATTGTTTGTCCACTATTCCCAGTATTAGGCCCAACAACTACTGGTAAGTCATACTGCTCTAAGAGCCTCCAAATTGTTTCTTTCATAATAGGAGATACATTGACAAATGAAGCAATGGCATTACGAAGTGCACCCTACAAAGATAATGCAAAAGGAAGTCGAACGAAAGTTGTTAGCATTTTAGCATGGATCAAAGTTGCACTATGAACAATAAAGCAGCGAATACAAGTGCAAAAATAGAGAGAAGAACCTTGAGGTAAGGTGGCACATTTTCATAACTTAGGAGCTTGAACAATGGCTCGATATCAGTAAACCAGTTCTTCCTTTCAATGGGATTCCCGTTTTCCACAATCTGTATGCAATGAAAAAAAAAAAAAAAGAAGCAATTAGGAAAAAAATGCTTCATCTTGTTGAATGGAATTCCATGACATTATGAAACTGGAAGAATGTACAAACATATGCGCATGACATGTAGAAAGCCTTAAACAACAGTAAGCATGTTTAGATAAGCAATTTTGTGAGCAACACTCAACAGAAAGTTTAATTGGGGAGGGGAGGGGGGGTTTCAAGAAATGGTTACAATTTTAAAGCATTCTCAGATTTGCAAAACCTTGGAAATTTCATGCGCAGGTCAATCTGGAAACAATAATGAGTCAGGATTTATGGAGTTATTAATACGTAAACCACATTTATTAACATTATAGCACTAATGACAGATCAGTTACAACACAGGCCACTAACCGACTCATTCAGTCTAAGATGAACAATGAGTCAAAGTTATTTCTTAATATAAGCTCATGTCTAAAACAAAAAAATCCTATTATCAAATGATACGAATTTTATTACTAAAAAGATAAAGATTTGAGGGATGAGAGATCCCTTATACAAGTACAAAAACACCCAGAAAATTTAACAGAACAGCATACATCAGCGACAACCTTCTTGAACCACTTGCAAAACAAAGCCCCAATCCCTCAACAAATCAGAAAAGCGAACAATCTTACACTAACTGCTTTCACACATGTACTCAAAATGGAGTAAAACAACAAGAAGCTAAACCCTTATCCCCCGATTACAACAACACACGCATATTAGAAACAGAGAAACACAGAAATTACAGCATATTTCAGGTCAAATACTTGGTTAGCAATCAAAGGACAATCATAATGCAGTTCAGAAAATTCTGTGCGTAAGGCACATAAATGGAACATAGTTCTTTCTAGAGTTCGATTTCTGATAAATTAGCAGCTCTCCAACAATTCTCAAGGAATAAATGGTATTAACTGCAGAACATTGTCTTTATTTTTAGTTCGAACTTAATATAGTCCATCAAATATATGTTGCCAAACGAAAGTTCAACTTCAAAAAACCATACAAGATATCCTTCATGGACTACTCCAAATGTCGCATTGGAAATTTACGATCATGTTTTTGCAAGTGCTTTGAAATTTTCAACTTGATTTATGATCAATCAGAAAAGCAACCTATATTAAAAGATAAAAATCTTCTATCACATTCACAGTAAGGAAAATGAAAGTCAAAAATCATTAGGTTCCATCTATTTTTTCATGGATTCTTCAATTTGGTAAAATCAGTTCAGTGCCTACATCTCTTATCATTATCACTTCATTTATAGTTCCATATCTCGTTTCACTCTGTCCAAATGCTCATGATGATACCTCAATGACATAATAACAGAATGTCAAGTGAAATAATGCAGGATAGTTACAGTCCATTTTTATTTAAAATTGTGTTATTACCACCATAGCTTCAACTACCTATAACACATGCTACCAACTTTAATACAAGAGATGTTAATGGACACCAAGGGATCATTTCTCAATTTAGCAAAGCATTGGTGCCAGAGCGATGGTGTAAAAAAGGAAATATTTTTTTGGAAATCCAGACCATTGATCACATCCTATTCCAAAATTACTGCAGAAAATTTGAGTTCCACCAGAGCAAAATATGAAGGAAAAAAAATCAAGAAGAAACAAACCTCTCAATAATCAAAAGAGGATGTAACATCCAGCTGCTAAATCTTTGAAACAGATTAGAAAGAAAGGTGTATTTCAAAGATTTTCCGATGGATTTCAGGCTTCACAAATTTATGCTACTAAAACCCCCACAACGAAAGTTGTCTGTATAAACCAATATATGGATTATGTAGAATACGTAAAAACCATATTTACATCTTAGAATTCAATCTGAAGAAAGCTTTCTTACTAAGAGTAGGTATTTTCCTAGTAGAATTAGAAGTCAAAGAATATCAGTATATTGTGACTTCAAACAACTCCGATCTTATGACTCTTCTTGAGAGTTTTGCAATTTGAATTGAGAGTTCAGACTCCATTATTTTCGCCCAAAGAAGATTCTGTGCCATTTTAAAGTTTTCAGATTTTATTTCAGCTTCAGAATATTGGTTAGCCAAATCTTCTTATGCCATTTCATTTGCTTATTATAAGTCATGTTTTCAACTAAAGATTTTCAAGAAAACCTGTAACTTCGAAATTGAAACAGGAGCACTGCCTTGCATTATCTTTAATGAAGAGCAAAAGAAAAAATCTTTAACTGGACTACAATAAGTTCTCATAAACACAATCGACAAGCAGTGCTCCAATTGGAAGTCACTAGCATATACTGGCTGAAGATAACTTGATTTGCTCAGTACCTCAGAAGGTTCTACTTAAGTCCAGCAACATGAGAAGAGAGGACAAACAATGGCAACATCAAGAATTTGGGCGTACCAAGTAGACAAGGATCTCACCAATACAAAGTCAGGGAAAGATATAATTCACACACCATGAGACCTACAAAACAAACTCATAACATCCAGGAATCCAAGCAACCTCTGCAGTTTACAGTTCTGCCCAAGTTGACTATATTGATAAGATAAATATTTATTTAGGACGCCGTGAAAATATTTTCTGTTAGAACATAAAACAGACGCATAATATAATCCAAAGTGGTGACACTATTAGAAGCTCATCCATTTAGAGATAATTTGAATAATGTCCATGGATGAGGTTCAAATTGTTGAAATGACCACCTCATCTAAAACTCAGAGCATCCACCACCCAAGCACTCCTCACTTGGAGGCAGGTTACTTTTATTACAGCATTCTATGTGGAAATTATTTACCTATAGGTGGTAATGAGATTCTAAAGCCAGACCTTCCATATGGCCTAGCTCTAATACCAAGTTTAATGACCAATGAATACCTTATATAAAAGAATAAGTTTCAAAGAGAAAAGTTTAAGTTGTTAAGAGATGTATGCCCATTTAGCACTGAATAAACTTCCTCTACAAAATCTTGACATCTATAATGTAGCAGGTAAGGTGCGAGTTAACTTAACCAAAAGGTGGATGTGCCAAATAAAAGAGATAATTGATTTACTAGGCCATGAATGCAGACTGGCAAAAGGTAGCATGATACATTTAAAAGGATTCTTTTGCTATCATATGGTTCATGGAACACTTCAGCATCTTCAAACTAAAGGCAAGCTAAGAAAGTATATTGGCAATATTTCCTGCATGAGATGCAGTACACAAAACAAGATGGTTTACTATTTGAAAAAATAACATGCTTTAAGCATACACATAGATGGCTTTGACCGTTTACAATTAACTTTACATAGGATGCAACATATGGGGAAAAAAAGGAGCCAGCTGAACCTTCCAACCATATAGCACTATTATTAATCATGTCCTCTGGTAAAAGAGCAAGGAGTGTAAACAAAGTTTTAGAATTTTTACCTGTTTGAGAACATTCAAATATGCAACCAGTGCTTTAGCATCTCCTTCCTGAAACTCCGGCAATAGTGCTCCAGGAGTCTGAAGAGACTGTTTGAACTTTTCTTCATAAATAGATAAACAGTCAAATAAGGTACTCCATCCAATAGAGCGAAATGTTTTCCCCTGAAGCAGCTCAAAAACTTTGGAAGCACCCTCAGGATTACAAGCCTAGATCAAGAAGCAACACCAAACAAGTCAAATGAATGTAATTAAGTTGACTTGGTATCTTTCCTGATTCAACCACAAATGGGAGGGGGGAGTCACTTGACCTACCAAGGTACTCAATATTTTTAAAAATGCCACAAGTGTTTGATAATTAGTGTGATCCTCCCCAGAAAACTTCACAAATGTCCAAATATCATCGTTAACCAATAGTAGTTCAGGTTTCTTCTGCAGAAAGCAACAGACATCGATTAAGCGTGTCCAGACCTCAATCTAACACAAAGTAAAAGATCCTGAAATGCTAAACTGTGGAGCTAATCATGCATGAACAAAAATACAAGCAATATATATAATTGGTATGAAGTTAAGAATATTTTAATATTATTTCGGTACTAAAAAATACAAAAATATGAATATATTAATGGTATGAAGTTAAGAATATTTATACTTCTGTACTCAAAAAAACCAATTCAAATATAGCAAACCATATATTACCACTTAATTCTAAACTGAGAAGAGAAGTATAGGATACTAAAGATACTTTTGAACCTAGGAAAAACCTCCAATCCTCAAGTGCAAGACCCAAAAGTAGAGTCAAAAGCATCAAAATGAAAATTTTCTATGACCGGGAACAGTTAAAAGCTAACAAACAAACTGGCAATAGATTTAATATGTAAGCTGGCGATAGATTTAATATACTTCCCATCAAAGTAAAATTTAGAAATATTAGACAATAATATGCATATCACAAATAATTGATAATATATCAATGTTACTTACTAAAACTATTAGTACTGCCACAAGGAACAAAAAAGGCAAAGAAAAACCTAAACCATACCAAAAGATGAATACTGAAAACCAAATCTTATAGTTTGGCCAACTTATTAAGTTTAGTTATTAGCAAATTTTTCATCTTAAGGTTTAGTTTGATTGGTTAACCATATACCAAATGATGCCTACGATGTAAGATCTACATAAGCAGGACCATGGCACAGTGAAGGAAGGCGAAAGGACAAGCCATGTTGCAAGATTAATCTTGATGGATATAAATTTTAAGGTAAATAGAGTAAAGGAGAACGTACGACAAAAGTTGTATAATTCAGAGGACAAGAATGGTTTGAACTTTACAAAAGCTGCATCATTTCCAAATAAAGTAAAATCAAGTAATTCATACATATCAAAACAATTATGATATCAATTATATTGCCACACCTATTTGTTATTGACACAGTACATCAAAAAAATTTAGACCCACGTATTTATACTTAGCACATTGCATTGCAACCTCTAGTCATCAATATCATTTACACCATGTCTATTCATAGGCGGACTGCCAAATAACCATAGATGTCCATTCACAAAAGAAGTGTGAAAGTCTAAAGAGCAAACATATATTTGATATGCATCGCTTACAGTATTACACTCACATTATAAACATATTACATAGAGCTCTATATGGTAGTGTAGAATGTCCATCGAATTTACAAAAATATTATTATACATTTAAATTTTTAAATCACAATAATAATCAGGGAAAAAAGGTCATTGAGTCGAGTTTTTTGACAAAGCAACGGTTAGTTGGCATTGATAAGAAACATAGATTTTTGTCTTGATTATATTCAATACACCAAAATATATTGTCTCGTGATGTTGTATTAATAAAATCTTTGCTTTTTATTTCAAAAAATAAAATATATTAAAAATGTTGAGTCTGGGAGAGTATTTTGTGACTTAATCAAACAACTTTTAAATATTTGACATTCATTGATTTTCTTCATAGAAAATTCGCTACTCGCTAGCTAATGACTAATTACAAGCAATTCATAAATAAAGATCAGAAACTCATATAGACTATATATTACAAAATACAAATATAACACTTAGAATTCTCATTTGGGGTTTAAAAAAGGACATAGCTTGCTCACCTGACAAATTTCACTCACAAATTCCAAAAGGGAGACGAAAGGTTGCAACCCAATTTCATAAGTTTCTTGAGGATGGCTACTCCCATCCATCATCTGGTTATGAGTACTAGAAGCACGGTATGGACTAAGCGTAGCCATAGCCTTCTCTTTTGTTTCTTTAACCTGTCAAATCAGTTTCTAATCATAAACAGCAAGTCCAACATTATCCAATGAAGAATCAAATATAAAGTGCCTGCTTAGCATGCTCATAAAGCAAATGAATTTATAACAATGTAATAGGTACAACACTGACATCATGTTATGTGAAGAACAACTTGGTTGTACTCATCTAAAATTCACATGATGTTTTTTGGTTTGTTCAGTTTAAAATAAGACACCCACCAAACTATAGAGAAAATGTCAGGCAGACAAAAAAACAACAAGGCCATTCTACACTAAAGAATGAGGCCTAATATCAGATATCTCCTATCCTAGGAAAATAAATCTCACTTATGTCCAAAAAAAAACATCGATAAAAATTTATATAATATTTGTTTGTATTAACTTGGAAAAACATCCAAAGCCCATGATTATTCAAATAGTGTTTTCAATAATCTACAACAATGTGATGCATGATTGCAAAGAAAATCTAATACAACCAACCTTGTCCCTGGCTAGTGGCTGAGAAAGAAAGCATGTCATTAGCTTGTAAAGATAAGCATTGTAGACGCATATCATATCCTCATCATCATTCTGTACAAAGCACACAACATAAATTGATAACAAGCTCCAGAAACATGAAATACATAAAAAAACATTATCTAGAAACTGGTCCAAGTCAACCATATGCCATGTGATTATTTTAGATGAATTTATTGACACTTATAATATTATGAGAAATGATGATGTAGATGTAACTTGTAAGTGAAAATCAACCAAGAAATGCAATTCATGCAGAAATGGGAAGCAAAAACTTAAGAAGGAAAAGAAACATCAGGAATATAAATATTAATAATTACCAGATATGCTGCAGACCTAAGAATCTTATCAAGCCAAAACTGGAAAACATTATTGGAAAAAATGACTTCCAAGCATGAGAAAATATGTTTCATATCATCTGACAAACTACTAGCTGTTATCTCCTTTGGATCACTGCCATCCTGTACCAAAATCAAATGCACAACCCAAGCAAGCCTTACACAATCAATAAAGCCTTCAACTACAGGATCATTTTCAGAAGCCATAACCTGCAAGGAACCATTGGATCAAAAGTTTGTAACGCAGAGGTAGAGGTACCTAATCAGACGAATAGGCGAAGTTTATCTTACAATCTCATTAAAGTCACGCCTAAAAGAAGCATCATGAGACAAGACTGGTACTTTATTGGGTGATGCGCTCAAAGCATCTGATATGAAAGCAACGACGAGAGAGAAAAGAAGGCTATATACAATCTGTACACAAAAAGATGGAACATAGTATAATCAGGAACAAAAGAGCAGGAAAATAGCATAAATAGATGAGTCAAAAAAGACCCACTCTAAATTCACCTAACAAACAATAATTAGGAAATGATAAACAAGGGTTAAGCAAGCTCCGAATAACAATCAGATTTTCTAAAATCATATGTTAGTCACTGCCAGAAGAGAATCTCTACACTACCTGAATCATGTTCCTCATGAATAAGGAATTGTAGTTCTTTTGCATACAATGAAAACCACAGGCAAACCAGCAGACCATGTTTTCCAAAAAATCTGGTTCACTGTTTGATAAAACTTATTCTATTGAGGTGAATTTTGTATTAGGAACTTAACTGTAAATAGCTGAAAGAAAACTTTCACGGTAGACACCTTTTATGAAACAAGTAAAACCCTATCAATATGATCCACTTAATATACTGAATGCAGGCTTAAATTGATAAGTCATGTGGCATTATAAAAAATGGCGTACCACCACATTTGAATCTATTTTCTTTGTGCATACTACAATATAAATCTTTACTGGTCCTATGTAGTGAATTAGCACGATCAGTATTTCTGTGAGAGATGTAAACTACGAATTAGTGAAGGGAAGGAAATACTAAGCTTCGTGTGGGCAATGAAGGCAATTTCTACAAAAAAAGAAAAGGTGAACAAGGCACCCTGACCTGATGCTTTGAAGAATCCATGGCCCCACTGTATTCCCCGGCACACTCTCTGAATGCAAAAAATATGTCTTCAACATCTTTAGGGCCTGCATAGAGAAAATGCAGTCATTCCATTTATCATGCTTCTTATGAAGTCCCCCTAATATCCAAGCTCAATTGCAATAACTAATCAATCTAGTATGGAAAAGCATGAGAGGGTAAACTAGACAAGCATGCTCCTGCCAAATCATAGACAACAAACTAAAGGAATGCTTTTTCTTAGACTGGATCTGTATTCACGTGATAACTGTGTTTTGTAGGTGGTTCAGTATAGGGTAATAATGAGGCCGCCTCTTCATCGGATTACTTCAAGAAACTATTTAAGCAACAAGAACCAAAAAAGATGTTTTTACTTTCATTCATATATTCACTTCTTCAAATGTTTCATTCTTGCTTTGAATTTTTATGAAAATGAAAATAGGTATAGCGCAGAAATGTATGTTTATGAGTGGAAATTGATATGCTATTGTACGATAATGATCATCATCAAAATGATAATGATAATGATAATAACAATAACAACAACCACAACAATAGTAATAATAATAAAGGTTCCTTTACTTTCTTTAAGACAAATTATGCTGGGTTTAAGCAATTATCACATAATTTGCTACGGGCCCTACTAGTATGATAAATCATTATTTAAGCAGTTAGTGAATTTCCAATATTCTAAAGTTACTCACGTCAAGCATTTAAAAAATCAACAAACTTTGACTTCACAGATGTTTAGATTCGAAGTTGATGGTTAGTAGGGAAAGAAAAACAAAAGGTAGAAATCTTTTAAGAAAAAAAAGGGGTCCCCAAGTGCTCTGATGTTAAAGTCACAGAAAGGGACAAAGAATAGAGGCCCATTGGTAAAACATATGGTTATACGATACATGGATTTGCAGAATAAAGAACGGACTTGCTTTTGTATATAGTTAATCAATATAGAATGTTGACACGCAATAGCAAACTTCAGCATGGGGACTTCAACAGCAGCTCATGAAGATATTAAATATTAAAATTATGCATGACAACACTATAATAGCTAAAAAAATAATTCAAAAGACATAGGCTTACTTGCACGCTCAACCAAAATTGAAAGAACAAGGCAGTGACCAAGAATGAGCCTTTCTCTAGAAATTACAGCTTTCCTTTCCACCAGAGCACCCCTCGAATCAAGAATGTAGCACTCAGAATTGGGCCCACCCATGCCCATTGGCTCTTCTCTTCTCAGTTCCTACTTAGAAAGAAGCAGATGATGATAAACATAAAGAATGAATCATGCAGAAGTGGAATAAGAAATGAATGGGATGATATCATAAGTTTGGAACACAAATAATCACTTAGACATAAGTTTTGATCACTAGCAATACATTACAAAATTTTCTGATTGCTACCCGAACTTAGTTTTTGACACATTTTCTAGCTAAAATTTGTCACCGGAACGGAGAACTCAAAAATTCAATCTACCTCCAAACATCCACCAAAATGCATTAGTTTGACGTCAAATATACCCTTTCGAAGACAAATTATAGCTCTAATTCAATTTCATAATTCGTATTGGATTCATACTTGAATTGAACAAAAATCATTCAAAACTCTACAACTTATTTTTGTCTGATTCAGGCTCAGATCAAACATGAATCATGAAATTGATTTAAGATTATAATTTAGCTTCAAAAGGAGTTATTTTTAACATATGAGTCATGCATTTTGCTTGGAATTCGGAAGTTGAATGCATTTTTCGAGTTTCCTAACTATTGCTTTGGCCGGAAAATTGAGTTTAGGTAACAATCAGAAAATTTCATAAATTACAGCTAGTTATTAGAAATAAAATTCGGTTTTGGGCACCAACTGGAAATAAGTGTCATAGTTCAAATAGCAAATTGATATCAACCCTTTTTTTGTAACGGTTACTGCAACTCTTCCTTATTTTAGTCAAGTCAATGTCTTCGAATGGTTCTTTTGTTATGTTGATGAAACAAACTTATAACTATTCTGGAAAAATAAATGATAATGACTATGAACTACGTATATGTTGTGTTACTTAATAATAATAATTGTAGTTTATAATTTTCTCTCTTAAGAATAGTCATGTTTGTTCTTGAAATCCCTATCCAGATTTTGGATGGGCTCAATTCAGATCCAGGTTTAGATTGGGATGGAAAATTCTATAATTCTACGCTACTTTTCCTACTTTTTTCAGTTTTTTCTACAATTCCAAAAAACAACTGCCTTTTCTACTAGTTACAATGTGAAAATGGCATTTTAAGTATAATCCTATCAACAAATCCTAAAACAAACATGTGAATTTCAAAACACAGACTTACAAATTTATAAATTCGTCTTAAAGACAACTAGGCACTAGACAATTCATAATAACACCAACTAGATAACAATGAGTATTAATTACTGTGATCACAATGTTCATAATTATAATATGGTAAATTTTTCAAAAAAAACATGATCATTAACATCATATATTTAGATAATCATTCATAATCATAAGTTATTAATTTAAATTAAAAATATTTGTTCAATTAATTAATTATTCTTATTATATGATACTGAAAATTCAATGATTGAGAATTCTTTAAATCAAGTACACACTTCCATTTGTTATAATCTTTTAAGAGTATAGTTCATTGTTTAGACTTTAGATGCTTGAAGGAATGGCAAATACGAGATCTAAGAGCTCACGAAACACTATAGTTTTCTAATTGAAGTTTTATATCTTAAATAAAGTCAAAACACCAGACAACTGCATTTGTTTTATTCTCTTAAGTATAGTTAATTGTTTGGCATACTCGAAGATCTGGCAAATGCAACTGAAGATTTCATGAAGCCCCTTAGTTTCTAATTAAAGTTCCATTCCAAAGCACCAACGAGCATCTTGCTTTCGTATTATATTTGTAGGTCACATTCAAGGGAAATCTTACAAAAGGTGCAGTAAAACAAACACCACCAGCTACAAATAAACTAGATGTTGAAGGTCACTAGTATTAAGCTTTTCTATTCAAATTCTTAATGTGCTTCACAGATAACTCCTTGATAAGGTAACATTGTAGTTCTTCAGTTTTTTCCAATTTAAGAGATGCAGAAAAACATAATGGCAAACGAATACATGAACACAACTAAAACATTTAGACCCAGCCCGGTGAAATTACTTAGTTCCAATGAATAAATCTAAGGAAAAGAAAGTTAAGACCTTTATAAGTGAAACAATTCGCTGCCTAAGTCCAGAAGCAATGAGATTTTCCAAATAACTCTGAATGTCAGAGACAAGATCAGCTTCAAGACCCTGGTCAAGAACAGCAGCCTGCGAAATGATAAGAATAATAGGCATCAAGAAAACAATAATAAGTTTTTAATCAGCATCCAATGAAGAAGAACTGATACCCTTAATAACAGGAAAACTGATGTTAGTAGATCATGTCTCTCTGTATACCAAAGTCCTGCAGCAAGGCGAAAAATGTCTAGTGGCTCTCGCCCTAGCAATCCCCACTGAAAGAGAAGAAATATAATCATTTCAAGCTCCAATAGAAAACCGATATATTAAGTTGTTAATGCATATCAAAATTAGAAAAGGTACTATTGAGGACTTCTTTGTCCATGTACCATTGTTTCCATCCATTCTTTTCCTATCATTCTCTTCTTCTTTTTTAAAGTTGGGGTGGGGGGGAGGAGGGGAAAGTAGGTGGGGATAGAGATCTTGTTCATCGTAAATGATAATTCACATTAACATACAAAAAGACCAAAATCCGACCATTATAGGCAACAGGACATTACTTGCCTGGCATAGTGAAAGCACCATAAAATATCAGAATTTACCTCTTGGTTGGCAGAAACAAGCAAACGCACACAGTCTATTTCATTGAGATGGAGATCGTCACTCAACTTAAGGGCCTAACATAAAAAATCCAACAAGCAGTTAGACAGAACAAGTCAAAAGTTGGAGCAGAATCAAACATCCAATTGATTTACAATTAATAAATCAAATACGTGTATGTCAAGGTATATACTGGACTGCTCCCTTTGATGGATGTATAACTAAACAACAAATGCAGGATTAAGGTTTGCTATTGAACATCAAAGTAAAACATCAATTCAACAGATGATAGGTAGAATCAAAATGTAAAAATTGCCTGGAGAGCAAGCAGAAATGATTGCAGGCGTTTGATCTCATCCAAACATAGAACAGATGAAAACCTAACATATCACTGCATCTTTATTTACAATGTGAAGTCAATTATTTATTCAAGTGTTGAGGGTCTGACACTGAAAGATAGTTACTATGTCTTTTTCACTATAGCAAACTGTATATATTCCTAATGATTTTGAACAGTTTACAATTAGCAATACTTATTATGATCTACACCCTTAAACAGTTACAATGTCTTTATATCATGCTATATACTTTAACACTCATGCCTCTACTTGCAATTTCAAATTCCATATTAAGTCAGCCTAACTTCTACAGAGAGTAGAATCTGGGAGTACACATAATATAAGTTGTCTGTTAAGAAACGATAGGTTTTTGTGGAATTATGGAAAATGGTTAGGAAGACTAGAAATGACATTGCCAGCACTGATCAGTCATGGGCACAAAAATGACATAGGAAACAACGCACAGGCATTTAAGTGTTATGAGAGCATAATCATATGATTTAAAGAGTTATGTTCATATGTAATCAGAGTTATGTTCATATGTAATCAGAGTTATGTTCATATGTAATCATCTGATTATGAATGAACTATTAAACCAACAAGATAACACTTCTGGAGCAAAAGAAAATTGCACATGCTTGGATGTCTAAAGTCTAAACCTAATAATTATGTTCCGCATCTCACGATTTTACAAGCATTCAAATTTTCAGTGGTTGTCAGGGCCAAAAGTGGAATCCGAATGTATGCCTTCAATATGTAGTGCTTCCAATTCATAACTATTCACACACATAATGTTGAGTAAAGGAGATTAGAGAGACGAAAACTAACTATGTGAACATCCTGATCATCAAGTGAGATTGGCCCAGCATCTGGAAGTCTCACTTCTTTCGACTGGACTTCAGCTCTATCTGACGGCTTTGGAGGCTATAAATAGTGTGTGAAAAAGCAATATAAGTACTTCATAGAAACGACATGAGAGCTATTGATAGAGATATACAGAAAACAGTTGTTAGCATTTATTCAGTTGACGTATGCAAATATTTCGAATATGAAATATCCTCAAACCATACTAGTTCATTACAGATACCCAAAAGCGACCCCTGTAATGTTTCATCCAAAGAGCGGTTTATCTTAGCGTAAAAACAAGAATCTGAACTTCCTCCATTAATAATAAACTAATTCAGATTCAAGACAATTACAAAAAACATAAGAACCCAGCACAAAACTGAGCTACCCCAAAAATGTACCCCTGCTCATAAGTACATAACAATGATGATTTTGAATATTCAAAAGATAAATAGAAAGAAAAAAAAAGCAAGAACGTACGGGGTAGGAGAGGAGAGCCTTGAGGGAAGGAAGCGAGAGACGAATGGCGTGAATGAGCTCAATTCTCTGGGCGGCGGTGGGCGGCGTACTCGCAAGCAAAGTCGACTCGATTACCGAGAAGAGTTGCTTGGGCGACACCATTGCTGCCGCTCCTTGATGGATTTGAGATTTGGGGGAAAAATCTGCTCTCCCAGGGTTAAAAACAGTGGGGATGGATGGAGGGCGGGAAAAGCCCTAATTGAGGGTTTTAGGCAGTCTTCGCAATTGCCTACTTTGTGAATTTTGATTGATAAAATGAACAAGTTTTATGAGACAAACTATATAAACCCCACTCAATACTAAACATATCCCAATTAAATAACATAAAATTAAAATATTTACATAATTATCAATTTATCCTTACTAATCTTATTATTAAAATAATTCAAAACATAAATAATACATTACTACACACACCTACATCCTACAATAACTAAACACACATCATCTCATACAACTATACACACTACATATATATCCATCACCTTCATCTCTCTCCACATCTTACTCTCATATCACAACTCTTCCAAAGAAATCAAGAAAAATTATACATTAGTTGAAAGCATCTTGAAAGGAAGAAGGAAATCAAGATATGGACAATGTAAGTGTTTAAATTTCTTAGTACGGATTGATTTTTTCGTAAACGTAGCAGAAAAAAAAAGGGTTCATGATAATCGTTCGGCTAGCACAGGCCGAACATCTTGAAGAGTGTTCGGCAATACTCAGAACATATTACATGGTGTTCAGTCGTCGGCCGAACTTAATGAAGCACGTTCGGCGTGGCCGAACAAGTTGAAACACGTTCGGCTTGTTCTGGCCGAACGCAGTGCATGTTGTTCGATTTTTCTTGGCCGAACAATTTCTGTTTTTCATGTGAGATTTAAATCGACCATCTTAATTGTTATCTTGCTGTGAATATATTTACTTATGCATATCTTGATGTGAATATATATACTTATGCATCTTATATATTGATAGGAAAACAATTCTAATGGAGCTCAACTTAGTATCTTTAATGAACCCGATGATAGCAATGATATGAATCCAATGTATGAGGTGATCGATTTCTCGGATGAGTTTGTGACTAATTAAATTTTTGATAGTCGAGAAGCAATGATTGGTTGGGCAACTAAACTTGAAATCCGTCTACACATGGTAATATTGGTTAGACGTTCTGATAGTGGATTGAGTGGTAGACGAGCTAGAGTGTTTTTGGGTTGTGAGCGTGGTGGCACGTACCGTGCACCCAAGAAGAGACTTACACATAAAATTGGGGAACAAAAGCCTGTAAAGGAACGACTTACTGGCACCAAGAAATGTGACTGTCCTTTCATGTTAAAAGGAGTGCAGTTGAATGAGATGGGACATTAGTGCTTACAAGTAGTTTGTGGCGTGCACAATCACCTCATGGGGTTAAATTTGGTCGGACACTCATTTACCAGTCGACTATCGGCCTCTGAGGATCAAGTTGTGTGTCACTTGTCCTTAAACAATGTAAAACCCAAAGATATCTTGAGCACCTTGAAGCAATCCTTTCCGAAGAATGCGTCCACATTGAAGACAATTTACAATGCTCGTCAAAAGCATAGAATTGTCGAGCATGGAGGCCGAACGCAAATGCAGTATTTGATGGGTAAATTGAAGTCTGAAGACTATTACTACTTGAGTAGGAGATGTGAGGGAACCGATAGGGTCACAGATCTATTCTATGCTCATCCAACCTCTATTGACATGTTGCGTGCCTTTCCCAACGTGTTGTTGATGGATTGTACCTACAAAACTAATAGGTATAAGATGCCTATTTTGGAAATTGTAGGTGTCACCTCCACCAACATAACATTTTTTGTGGCGTGTGTGTATTTAGAAAAGGAGATTGAGGACAGCTATAGATGGGCGTTGACGACATTGAAGGGTCTACTAATTGATGATTGTCTACCGAAGGTGATCGTAACTGATCATGAGATTGCACTCATGAATGCTCTTGTTGTTACCTTTCCTACATCTACTCATTTGCTTTGTCGATGGCATATTAACAAAAATGTTTTGGCCGAATGCCGAGGTTACCTTGGTAAAGTTAAAAGGTGGGAGAATTTCAACATGATGTGGAATATGTTGACTTCTGCGGAGAATATTCCCAAATTCGATGAGTTGTTTCGAAGGTTTCATATTGACTACGCCAATTTTCCTCAAGCCGTAAATTATTGCATGAAAACTTGGATTGAGCCGTACAAAGAGCGATTCGTGCTATGTTGGACCAACAATATCATGTATTATCAAAACACAACGAACAGCAGGTAATCGTCATACTTTGTTTACAACGTTAAATTTATATGCAAGTTCTCTTTAGATTGATGAATAATTGAAATTATTGTTTTATTTACTGTTAGGGCTGAGAGCGCACATGTAAAATTGAAGAGGCAATTGGGCACAAGCCAATCAAAATTTGAGACCGCATGGGAAATAATACATCATTTGCTTATCACGTCTCACACTGGCATTAAGGTTTCGTTCGAGCAAAGTCTTAATGTCGCGTCACATCGCTACTCTTCCCCAATTTTCAAGTGCATAAGAGGACTTGTGTCTCACTATGCTCTTGGACTTATATTTGAAGAGATTAAAGGAATTGATAGTTGTGATGTCAATCCATTGATGTGTGGTTGTGTGCTTATGAAGACGTGTGGTTTGTCTTGTGCACACGAACTAGCTGAGTTGAAACGGGACCGTCAAGTTATCCAACTTGAGATGATAGATCCTTACTGGAGGAAGTTGGATTGTGAACCCGTGAAGGCAAACTCCACTCCTCACCCTGATGTGGGAAATCATTTTAATGAAGTATATGATGATATCAGAGACATGTTTTGAGAGGCATCTGAGGCACATAAGTTGTTGTTGTTGAAGAGACTTCTTGAGATTAAAATGTCTTCAACTAGCTTGTTGTTGGAACTTGTTGAGATCACACCTCCTCGTGGTCGGCCAAGCAAAACCAAGCTCCCCATATCCACCTCCACGAAACGAAACCCATCTCATTTTGAGTATGTTGAATCATTTCACGACAGTTGTTCACCATCACTTGATAAAAATATTTTTGTGGATGATCACCCTTTGGTAGCACCAAGTTTGAAGGTTGGGTTGAAGAAAAAGAAAGAGCTGGTTAGACGATATTCTGTGCGCAAGGCCGGAGATGATGTTTACATTGCTCAACTTCCCCCGACCAATTCAACCCCACGTGGTGAGTATAAAAAACTCGTTGGAAGATGGTCATTGTGGTTTTAGATGCATCACTCATGCTATTGGATTGGGGGAGAACTCATGGCCCCAAGTACATAATGATCTTATCGAGGAGATGACAAACTTTGAACACCTTTATGCTAATATTAATGGTGTGGAAGACCGGACACAAAAGATACTTCAGAACTTGGATTGCTTCGAACAATCTACTTACAATGTGAATCACTGGTGGACATTTTCAGAGATGACATATTTGGCGGCAAATGCTTACAACATTGTCCTCGTTCACACCTCTCCACAACTCTCTGTCACTGTTCTGCCTATGAGGACACAAGGGCCCACGAAACCACGTCTTGTTTGCATGGCCCTTGTTGGGAACAACCATTACATTGTGGTACATGTCAAATTTAGTGTTTTATTTAGTCTTCTGCTAACCAAAGGAATTTTTTAATGAATGTACTTTTTGTAGGTAAATTTGGTAGAACACGCACTCTTACCCCCAATCATAGAAGGGTGGTTCGCTCAATGGCTACCATGTGCGTCGGGTTGGGCGGAGATTTACAGGCAACGAATCATGCAGTACGTAGTGGAACGTCGAAGTGGTAGCCGTCAGTAGGATTTGACACGCTGTTTATAGATTGATATGTAGAAGGCATGATTGTACATTTATTCCATTTTGGTTGATATGTGTAGGCTGTAGGCTACTTTAAGTGCTTTAAAACATTGATTTTGTTGGAGCAATGCATGTATATTGGATTGTAAATCAACCATATTTGTGTATTCGTACATTGGTGAACGTTCGTTTATCGTAAACATAACTATTCGGCACAAAGGAACCGAACACACTACAAAAGGTTCGGTGGGCGCCGAACAATGTGAAGTCCGTTTGGCGCATGGCCGAACGATTGGAAGATTGTTCAGCAATAGGCCGAACACATTGAAGTCAGTTAAGTGTATGGTCGAACACTTTGAAGTACGTTCGACCTGTGCCGAACATTGCAAAGTACGTTCGACTGGTACTTGCCGAACAGTCACGATTTAGTGCACACAATTGGTCGGATTTCTCAGATACACATAGCTTCGCACCCAAATAGTATATACTGTAACGATAAATAAGTATTCTAACGCAAATAGGTACGAATAATCGAACTAAAGACAAATGAAGACTTCAAGACAATTCTTAAAACGAGTTCAAATAAACCTAATTTGTTCAATGCAAACAACGTATCCGTAAAACTTAGAAGATAAGGTTAAACCAAAGTACAAAATCGGCATCATGAATCAATCTATGATCTACGGCCTCTACGAGTCCTGCCTGCCGCTCGTCTAGAGGTCTCCAGTTGATCCTCAATGTTTAACGAACAACATGCTCCCACCATGGCTGGCATGACACTCGAAAGGTCCATCTCATCGGCATTTTGTAGCCATTATTGGTATACGAGATCCAAATATCTATGGGCATCAGCGATCATTGACCAGGGATCGGGCCCTCTCGATCGGCTACTTTGAACGTGCTCTGGTGGCACGTTCAACGGGTTCTTGATCACTGGGTGCGACACCGTGTTTCACCAATCCATGTACTCATCCACGCATTCCCATGGTGGATTAGCATCTCGACCACGGTCCTCGATGGAAAGCACATGGTTCCTCCATACCCGAAAGTAAGCTCCAAGAGCATCCCAAGTGACCTTGTACTTCAAAGTGTTGTTACCACGTCGGACTACACTAGGCACAAGAGGTTCTATTGGTATCCTTTGAACGTAGCCGAATTGATGAAGCACTCAGTCCGGATGGTAAGACCCAATGCAGTCGAATGCCCGTATACACCCCTGGAAGAAAGTCACATCTGGTCGAGGGACGCGATCTCAAATATCGTTATAAGGGGTCCAATCAACCTACATTGTTCAAAATACAAAAATATACAATTATATCCAAATATACACCTACATCGTTGATATGAAATGCATAAGGATATGTATACACTTACATTATGGGTCGTCATGTTGTCTAACATCTCACGTATAGCAAATACACGCTCTTGGTTACCTCTAGCTTGAGCTCTCTGGATTCACTTTCATGCAATGGGCTCATCTACCTAATAATGTCCATTCTGGGTGGGCCTAAACACTAGAAAATGTGCATATATCCAAGCCTAACACAATTAAAACCAAGCTACACATTAGTATAAAAGGATAGCAAACATCCACACATTAGTATAAAAAGATAGCAAATACGGTAGTACCTCAAGTAAAGTCAGATATCCACACATCTGCTTCATACCACTCCTCGAAGCCAGGCCCAACTATCGATACAAAAAGGCCAAGGCCGCTGCACCCCACGCATACTCATGTATACGATCAAAATCATCCAATAGTCTTAAGATCTTCGTATCTGCTCTAGAACCACTCTTATCTGAAAAGATCATGCATCCCAAAGCGAACCAGATATATACACGAGCAGCAACCGTTCTCACATCTTCATTCGATGAGCTCGTATCCGCTTCAAAGCGAGAACGAAGCCACTCCAAGCGAACCGAGCTACCCCTGTGACCGGAAAAGGGCTTCATAGCTCTTATCGGTACCGGTCCTCAACAACCTCTGCATGAGAAGAATTGGAATATCTGGCCGGGTTCTACCTTGGGGCACCATAACTGGTCTTCCAGTGACCGAAAGCTTAGTGAGACAATATACGTAGTCCAACATAATAGTCATTTCACCGAATGACATGTGGAACGTGTTAGTCCTGGTTGCCAACGTTCCACGAAAGCACATAGCAGATTCTTGTTCGGCGTCTTATACGAAATCCATCTCAGGTTTGGGATTTGTGTTCACTCGATCATATCTTGGAAGTTATCCACCATGTTCACAAACTTCCACATCTCCATCTTCATCGTGTGACAGTGAAATTTCAAGACGTCTCTCTCCACCCAATCCAGATATCAAAAGCAACATGCGTCTTGAAACTTGGGATCAAATGATGGTCAATAGGACCACCTGGACAAGGACCAGTCAATAGCTCCTCGTCGGCCTCGTTATCATTCTCCAATCCCCCTTCATCATTAAGATTTTCATCCTCCATTGGCTCGGGAACATCAGGAAAAACACTTGCTTCCTCCACATTATACTCAATTAGAGGAAGAGCAAAAGAAGACGACACTGGTTGTTCGATTCTGTCTTTTTGTGCTTCACGTCTTCTTCTATTAGACGCAGTAGGTTGTCTCATTTGATACACTACTACAAAAGAAAGCTGTAACAGTCAATCCACAAGATACACTAATTTAACTAACACAAGTTTCGTAAGTTTGATAAAAAAACATACAGAAAAAAAATTACACTAAACTTGTTCGGCAGGTAGCCGAACAAACACTAATGTGTTTGGAGGACAACCGAACACACCTCATAGCGTTCGGTGGTAGGCCGAACAACTTTGAAGGTGTTCGGCGGGTGCCCGAACAACTACAAATGTGTTCGGCAGGCGGCCGAACATTTACATCCCCGTTTGGCTAGCGGCCGAACATTTTAGAACTTGTTCGGCGGGTGGCCGCACACTCTTGCACACGTTCAGCTGATTGCTGAACACACTTAGCAGTGTTCGGCCAACCAGGGCCGAACATACCCAGAAATTCGAACCTACGGGATTCAAAATTTCAAGTCCAAATTCAACTCAAATTTCATCAAATTGAACACATAAAATATCTAAACCCTAAATCCATAACCCAAATATGATTTATACACAAATTTCATACAATTTGACCCAAATTAAACATAGTATATGACAAATTTCTTAAAAAAATTCAACTACACATACTTGGTGGATTTTGTTCTTCATTGGGATCCATGGTAAGTTGTAGACTTGGATTGATCGAACTCCTTCACCCCCGTTTGACTACACGTGTACGCACTATCAAATGTTCGGTAGATTTTGATCAAATTTGGGATCTTTCTCAACTTCAAATTATCGAACGTTTGTGTTGAAAGATGGGGTGTGTGAGAGATTTGGGTGGTGGGTGGGGTGTATAAAGTATTTGATGTTATTTTGTTGTTTTTTTTTTAATTTCATAAAGGGTATAATTGTAATGTTGTGGGGTGTGTTTAGAAATTGTGAAAATGTTTTGATTTAATTGTGGGTGTGTTTAGTAATTGGGGTGTGTTTAGTATTGAGTGGGGTGTGTATAGTTTGTCCCAAAGTTTTATTAATTAATTGGTAAAAAAATAAGTCACTCACTATTTCTCTCATTCATGTATTCAATTTCAACTCATTTATATTTTAATAGTCCAACCCAACTCAATATTTTTCTTTTCATTGTTTAAGATTTGTATATTATTTTCCAAGCGTTTTTTTTTTTTATCATTTTAAAAATGATAGTAACAAATGGGTGAAAATAATATTTGATATTTTAATTTTGTAATTATATAAGAAAATTGGTTTAACATACACTTAAAATAGCATATTTGCACAAAAATTAAATTAAAATTTCAATAATTGGAAGACGAAATTAAAAAGAAAAAAAAAAGATAAGGTAACTGGTTTACCATACACTTGATTGAAATTTAGAGAAAATTGAGAGTTTTCATAATATTGAGAGTTTGGATGATTTTAAAGACAGGTTGGATGTTGGAGTTTGGAAAATGCCAGAACTTATGCGCATTAGTAGCAGTGTATATTAGATCCATGCCTCCAATTCGTACGCCACACGGGCCGCCTTCATGCATGGCTCGCATGCCTTTCATGCACGTCCACACCATAGTTGGTGTGCACCACGCATCGCCCAATTTCATATGCAATTCATCAAGTGAAGGTATCAGTTGTATGGTGCTCTTAAGATATTATTAATTTGTATACTCTTAAGATATTAATTGAATACTATTAAATAATGCTATGAAAGTCTCAATCGTATACTCTTGAGATATCGATTGTATATTCTTAAGGTATCATTTGTTCATTCGATATAGGTACTGGTTGTATGCTCTTACTGTATCATATGTAATTCATCAAGCGAAAGTGTTAGTTCTATATTACTTTTAAGGTATCAATTGTATATTCTTAGGGTCTGTTTATTTATTATTTTTAGACTTGATATATATCATATCAACAAAATCAACTTCTCTGCTTGAAATATTTAAGCAAAATGATATAAAAAAAAAGCTCGGTTTTGAATTACTAAATCTTGTGATATGGCTACCTATGAGGATAATGGATAATTTGTCTCATATATTTAATGCAACTCTAATATTGTGGATATAATCGAGTTCAATCAATAATTGAAACAAACGTACGCTTAAATGTATCATTTGTTTATTCAATGTAGGTATTAGTTGTATGCTCTCAAGGTATTAGTTGTATGTTCTATGTAACCATACTACCATAGAATGAACTTTAGAATGGAATGATGATATGAAATGAATGGTATAAAAATATGGATTCCTAAGACGCAAAAACTCATGTGAGACGGTCTCACGGATAGTTTCCGTGAGACGGATCCTTATTACACATGAATTGAATTTATATCCACAAACTTTCATATGAATTACTAAGTGTGGGTTATGGGTTGATACCCGTCTCACAAATAAAGATCCGTGAGACGGTCTCACACAAGACTTACTCTTCCTAAGATTGGTATCACATAGGAAATTAATGAAATAATTCTTATGATTATGTTTCATAATTGATAACTATAAATAAGATGTATAAATATTAGATCAATCTTTATTTAATTAAATCACCTTTTTACTATAATTTTATTTTAATATTCCTATTCAAATCAAATTTTCTACAAATAATTTTAATAAATCAATCTTCACCTAAAAACAATATATATGTTCATATATTATGAACACACAAATTTTAAAGGGACTCAATTTTCATACAAAATGAAACAAAAATAAAATTATATATAACTTAGTTGTTTAACGATGAAATTAAACTTCTCCTTAACATCATTAGATGATAATCAAATGATGCAATAAAGAAAAGAAGAGAACAAGAAAAGAGAGAAGATCAGAGAATGAAGAAAACAACAAACAAGAAAAAAGAAAAGGAAGAGGCAGCAATTAAGAAGCTAATTAAAAAGAAGAGAAGAAGTGGAACATGAAGCAATAGCAATAGAGAGAAAAATAGAAGAAGAAGAACCGGAGAAGAAAGGCAATGATACAGAAACAAAAGATTGAAGAAGATGCATGGACACACACACATATATATATCAGAGAGAGATGAGAGGAGAGGTACTGGTCGGTGAGGGAAGGGGGCGGCGGGTGGTGGTGGGAGATTGGAGGCGGTGGTGATGGAGAAGACAATGCGTTTTTAATTTTGTTTTTTTATATTTTATTTTTACTTTATTTTTATTCTTAAAAGGTGTTTTCAATTTCCTTTCTTTAATTTTTACTTTATTTTTATTCCACGTCAGCGAGGTGGTCCGGGGAGCCCGAATTGACGGCCACACGTGCATTGCACATGCGATTTCAGTCCAGATAAGTAATTCGGTCTGAAATTGGGTATAAATTGCACATTTTGACAAATTATTGTTCAAATTGGGCAGTTCGAAACAATAATGTTCTAAATTGTCAGATCCCTACTTTAAGAGAAAAAAAAAAGTAATATTATATATATATATATATATATATATATTATCTACTAGCTTATCAACTTGTGATATTTTCTTCCTGGCTCTATAAATTAACTAACAAATTAATCTTGTTTTAAAAGACTATCCAGACCACAAGATTCATAGGAAACCCAATTAAAGAATGCATTTTATGTCTAAATTAATGGCTGAAATGAAAAGGATTGATAATGAAAAGTATATGTGTAGTATGTTTCATACCCCATTTAGGAGGGTATGGCTATTACATGTTATCTATCTATATATAAAAGGAGGACAATTGACAAAATTTACAATTTTGTCACTTTCTCTTCTAGAAATATCAAATCAAGATTTTAGTTAATAAAAAAATTGTAAAAACTAATAGTTTTTTAAGAGAATTAATTATGTTATGTTGTAATATTTTCAATTAACATATTATTATTATTATTGTTGTTGTTGTTGTTGTTGTTGTTGTTGTTATTATTATTATTATTATTATTATTATTATTATTTTGTTGTTGTTGTTGTTGATGAATAATGTTTAATGTTGAACAATAATTTAATTCTGCTGTATTAACTATCATTACTTAATGTCTAAAATAACTAATAGTTTTTTAAGAGAATTAATTATGTTATGTTGTAATATTTTCAATTAACATATTATTATTATTATTATTATTGTTGTTGTTGTTGTTGTTGTTGTTGTTATTATTATTATTATTATTATTATTATTATTATTATTATTATTATTATTATTATTTTGTTGTTGTTGTTGTTGATGAATAATGTTTAATGTTGAACAATAATTTAATTCTGCTGTATTAACTATCATTACTTAATGTCTAAAATAACTAATAGTTTTTTAAGAGAATTAATTATGTTATGTTGTAATATTTTCAATTAACATATTATTATTATTATTATTATTATTATTATTATTATTATTATTATTATTATTATTATTATTATTATTATTATTATTATTATTATTATTTTGTTGTTGTTGTTGTTGTTGATGAATAATGTTTAATGTTGAACAATAATTTAATTCTGCTGTATTAACTATCATTACTTAATGTCTAAAATTATTCACATTCTCATTTAAAATTAAATAAATTTTAAGATATTTTTGTAATTTTGAAAAAATGTTGTATATAAGTAAATATTTCAAAATTTATATTGTTGATTGATCAATTTTGACCAATTCAAAAAATCATTAGCTCATCAAATTATTTATTAGACTAAGAAAAGTATTCAACAAAAGATAAAAACAAATAGAATGTAAGTTTTCAAAATATAAAAAAAAAAAATTTTGGCTAACTTTAATTACTTAATGTTTATAATGATTCATTTTATCAGTTTTAAAGTTAAATATATTCTAAAATACTCTTTATAATTATGAGAATGTTGTATATAAATAAATATTTCAAGATCGACTTATATTGTTAATTTGTCACTTTTAACTAATTGTCTAATTCCGAAAATCATTGATTTATTAAATTATCTATCAAGTCATGAAAAAAATTCAATGAGAAACAAAAACAAATAGAATGTAAGCTTTTAAGTTGTTAATATTTTTTTTTTTGTTAACTAAAGTTACTTAATGTTTATAATTATTTATATTATCAATTTTAAAGTTAAAATAAATTTAATATAGTTTTTGTAATTATGATAAATTGTGTACATAAATAAAGATTCAAAACTTATATTGTTAAATGGTCATTTTTAACTAACTTCATCATTGACTAATCAAATTATCTATCGAGCCAACGACCATATTTTTTTTTTCAAAAAAAAAAAAATTTAAGCTTTCAATTTTGTTGTTTAGATTATTTATAATTTTGTATTCCAACCTTTTAATATTGTCAAATATATTGTAGAATAACATATATAATTTGTTATTAGAATTTAAAATAACAAGTCCCAAGAAAACGAATGCACAGGGAAGTTCGAAAAACACACGAGAGATAGACCAACCAAATTCTACTTTCTTCAACTAAAGCTCTACTTTACCCAATAATTATTTTTAAATAATAAAATATAACTTTAAAAATTAATAAAGATATGGTACATATATATTTCTATATCATACAACATTTGGAATAATAAAAGATATATAAATAATTTTTAATATAACTATCAGAATAAATAATAAACTGCGTATCGCGGAGGTGAAATACTAGTTGAGAATCAAAATCATAATAAAGTGTACACCAAACATTCATTTTCATTTCAATCTCATTTCTAGATGCCACCCCATCCAACCCCAAGTACCTTCTAACAAAATTTATCAACCACAATTTTGTTCTGGAAATACTTTTGTCTACATTATTTATACAATGTTTTGGACCTAATTTAGTCTCTCTAAGTTGACATATCCTCCATACCAAAAAATTCTATATAATATAAGGCTCCATTTGGATATATGAATTTGAAATATTAAGTCATTTGAAATGAATGGATTTTGGATTCCATCCATTTAAAATCCACTGCTTTAAAATCCTTTGTTTGGATAAAGTATGGATTTGATTTACAAATTCATAGATTTCAAATCCCCTGTTTGGCCAAATCTGATAAAGTATTTGAAATACAATAATCATCCAAAATATAAATTCTATGTATTTCAAAAGGAAGACTTAAATATACAAACATAAGCATTAAAAACACAAAATTTATAACAGTATCTCAATTTCACACTTGATAAAATATAAAACTTCTCAAGTATCTAGTTAAAAACATCTACAACCACAACAATTGATCAAAAGAAAACAAATCCAGTACCTCCAAAAACATATCCATGACAGCAACCTAAGCAACTTAATACTTCATAACATATGAAATCCACTGTTGCATTTTCCTCTCATCTATCAAACCACATGAACCTAAGAATCGATAAGGAACCAAATCCATTCTTTTTTCTCATCATCTGGGAGAGCTTTCAAAAGTTTGAACTCCTCCGGATCACCATTCATCAACTTACGAACAACCTTACAAACCTCTTCACGACTAAGTCCATCTATCATTGAGACAACTTCATGTATCTCAATACCACTTGGTTTTTCTTCAACTTTCTTCTTACTAGATACAAACTCTTGAAATGAATTAGCAATTTTACCTATAACTTCAACATAGATTCTTGCTTATGTTTCTTTTGAAATTATAAAAGAATTGGCTCAAACTTACATATTTAGTAGCAAAGACCGCTGATTAAGTCTGACATCAATCGACAAAACATCATCTGAAACCTAAAAAATGTACCAAATTAAAACTCAAATCAAGCTTTTGAAAACATAAAGTAACCGAAGTATAAAACAACTCAACCAAGCATGTTGAAGTATCTAAAAATATAGGCACGGATCTGAATCTAATCAAGCTTTTGAGCAAAAACATACATATTAGTGGAAGGAATATTATACATATATCTGATTATAACCATGTCAATTTTTATATCTATCACTGAGAAATAACATGCATTACTTATCTAACACATATAGATACAAGTTGTTGTTTCTAAATCATTGTTGATGTCCATTTGCATCATCTAATTCAAGGATAAACCCAAATTTCTTCATCAAAGGCTAAAAGAACAACATAGAATGTTATGTTTTTATATTTCTATATTTTAGCTCAATCGATCGAGAATAATATTGAGTGAGAGAACGAGAATCAGAGATCGAGAATAGATATTCAAAGGGAGAGAGAGAGAGGAGAGAGAGACAAAGAGATCGTACTTGCCCTGATGAAAGAAGAGAATGATGTGAAGAGAATGAATTCTCAAATGACACGTATTAGAGAGGATTGTAAATCAGTTCAAATTTAATTGAAAATGGGCCAGCCCAAATTTAAAATTTGGAAATCCATTTATTTAGAAAATATGATTTCAAAGTCCATTCATGCATCTTTTTATCCAAACAAGTATAATGGATTTGGAGAGGGAATTTAAAATCCACAACCCAAATACATCAATCCAAACATAGTCTAAAAGTATTCTTGAAATCTGTAGGTGATCATGACAATGACCCATCAATTTCAGAAATAACTCTTAAATTAACATGTGATATACTACCTCCGTCCCAAAATAAATGACGTTTTAATCTTTTGCACATAAATTAAGGAATGTGATAAAAAGTCAAATCTACCCCTATTTAAGTTTAATTAATGAAGAATATTTATCTCTTAAACACATTTAATTTGAGATGAGTAAATAGGGGCATATATGGTATATTCTATGTAAATATGCTTTGAAATACGAAAATGACAATTATTTTGGGACAAGATTTAGTTGCTAAAACGACATTTATTTTGGGATGGAGGTAGTATGTTCTCTTTCTCTCTCACACACAACCCTCCACCCTCCCTAACAAATAGATGGCTCCCCACTCCTTAACGAAGAGATGGAGGCAGGGCAAGTTGATTGTTAGTCGTCTTTGTGATAATCATGTAAGTTGTGGTGAAAAAACTCATCAAATGTCAGCACTTCAAAGAACAAACTCTACTTTTATTATGTATTAAGTTTATAATTAATGTCGGTGTAAATTGTTACTTTAAGGATTTGTTTTTCATATGAGATTTTTATAAATTTGAATGAATTATGTTGTGTTATTGGGTTGTTATTATTTTGTGTAAGACTCACTATGCAGTGGTGATGATCTTGAAGGGTCGGTTGCAATGAAATTTTGCAATATTTTGAAGATCTCAAAATGAAACATCATTAACATATTCTCTCACAACGTTATACATTATCTTTTTTTCTGCTGATGTGACTCTCAAATCATACTCTCTGGTTATCATATCCCATCTAGATAAAGAGTATTGTTCTTGTGCACCACTTGATCCAAATCCATGCAACTGGAAGCTCGCGGATCGGGTCGAGCTTGATCCGACCCTAGATCCGTAATATATGTCGACAAATAATTAACAGCCTGATAATATTGATATATTTACATTTTTTTCGTTATTAATTAATGCAAAATAATATATATGGACCGTCTATAATTAATATCAATATTATGCAATATTGTATCTTATATAATATCAATAACCAATTTTGTATTTAATTATATATTTTATCGAATATAATATTAATAAAAGAAAAGAATATTTGTTTTTCTTATCTTTATCTACATGAGAGGTGATATCAGGTAAACATTATTTGAGAGTCACATCAACTCATAAAGAAAAAAAAAGATAACGCCTTGAAAGAATTAAATTGAGGCAAAAACTTTTATGCATCCATGCACCTGACCCGATCCGCGCTCGTACGCGCCCCCACGCGCGTTCATGCGCCTAGAACTCGTGCTGAAGCTTACCCAAGTTCGCTCAAATAGACATACCTTTATGTATAATTAGACCTACATTTGTGTTATGTAGGCAGGTCTAACATAACACAAAGGTAGGTCTAACTATACATAAAAGTATGTCTAATACAACGTAATTGTACATGTGAGCAATCTAGGTTTAGTTAACATAGCGTAAAAGTATGTCTAATATAACGTCAATGTAGGTGCAAAATTTCAAAAACCATTCGTGAAAAAAGAAGAAGAGAAAAGCGCGCCCCTGACCCGGATCCGACCCGGGTGCATGGATCTCACCTGATTCATAGGAGACCTACTCTTAAATTGATAGTTTCAATCTTTCAAACCCCTGAATTAAATTGATAGTTTTCAATCTTTCAAACCCCTGAATTGATAAGAATATTTATCTTTCACAACCAGCATAAATAGATAAGTTATCTTTCGGTCTGGATCGACAAAATCCAAAAAAATAAAAATAATAATGAATACATTAACCAAAATTGATATTAACCTATTTATTTATTAATTTAAACATGGATGGTCGGCGGAGGATCTGAACAGTTGCCGTCTCTATTATTCTGTTTTGTCTGATTATTTGACGATGACATTAATTCAACCATTTATTTATTTCAAATGCAGGCTTATTTGATGGCTACCGAATATCCATAACTATGGATGCTCTTTTAAGTACAAGATTGAATAATCCCAATGGGATAAACACAAATTTAGTAAGTTAGAAATGACAATTAATACCAAAGTGGCATTATATATATATATATATGGATATATATATATATATATATATTTAAAAGTGGGTATAGCACTTTTTTCAAAGAATGAAAAAAGATACAAATTTGTGGTTAACATTTAAAATAAAAAGAAAAATATCAATTTCAATCCGATAAATTAAATATTATTCAATTTTGATGCACTAACTATGTCATTTCCAATTTCGGTCCCTCAATTGTCGATTTCTTTCCAATTTCAATCACTTTTTTATCGGGATAATCAAAATTGTTGAGATGACTGACATGTTAAATTTTCTACCTGCCACGTCTGAATTTCCGACAATCACATTAGCAATTTCAGTTATTCCGATGAAACAACACTGAAATTGAAAAAAGAGAGGACAAAATTAGTGCATGCAAAATGAACAAGGCTAGAATCGAAAATTAAAATTAAAATTTCAAGGGGGGGGGGGGGGGAGGCAGTATATAAGATGTGAAATGGTGCAATTAATTAGTTATAAGGAAATTAGAAATATCAAGTGTGGAGAAATGGAGGAGATAAAGAATAAGTTTGTAGCAATAAAGAGTCACATAAATGAGGCTCCATCTCTTTCCCATTTTGAAGTCAAGAGTGAAACAATTAGTTTGGAATTGGGAAATAGCAAAGTAGAAGTGATTGTGAAAAATCTGTATGCATCAGTGGATCCATATCAGCTCAATCGAATGAAGCAACATTCATCCTCTCAGGCTGCCATTAGCTTCTCCTCTCCGATCAACCCCGGTCAGGTCATTTTCAATCCTGTATAACTTAAGTCTTCTCCAATTATTCACCATCAATTTTATATATTATATATAGTTTTGGTCATGTAACCATTACTTTTTCTGCAATTTAGTATGTCATGAAATTTTCAATACTGGCGACTAGGCTTAGCCTAGGAATAACAAAAAAAAGAGAGGAGAAAGAAAATCCTACTAAATTTTACTTTTCCGACCAAAATTGAATTTGACTTACTATTCTTATAACTTAAGAAACATATGTAAAAAGACTCTGAATCTGGAGCCAAGTGAATGCTTCTACTGAATATATATTCTCATATGCATTCATTCATTTCAAATACAATTGAGCAATAATTAAACGAAAATTTTGATTTTGATCGAGAAAATGATGAGAAAATAACTTGGATGAACGTCAGATTATTGATACGTACGGCATAGGGCGAGTAGTGGTGTCGAGGCGGCCGGACTTATCGAAGGATGATCTAGTGGTTGGGTTGCTAACATGGGGAGAGTATACTGTAGCAGAGGAAGGGAGGCTGTTGAATAAGTTGGACCCCATGGGCTTGCCCCTGCCCTCCCATGTTGGCATTCTTGGTAACTAATTTTTTCATGATCTCCTTATATTAATTAATTATTTATGAGTTATGTTTGGTTTGATTTCACACTAGTTTGTTGTGAATCATTAATTACTGTGCATGATTCGTTAAAATAAACAAATAAGTAATTCAGACTTGACAGTATTCAACTCGTGAAATGGAATGAAAAAATTGCAGGGTTTAGTGGACTAACAGCTTATGGAGGATTTTTCGAGGTTTGCAAACCGAAAAAGGGTGAAAGTGTGTTTGTATCAGCAGCATCCGGATCTGTGGGGAGTGTTGTTGGACAATATGCTAAACTCTTTGGTTGCCATGTTGTTGGCTGTGCTGGTACCCAGGCCAAGGTTTATATATATATATATGCTTAATTTTCATTCATTCTTTGTGTGCCCCATTTGCATTTATATATGAGTTGTACTATATGTGTATATATGTAGGTTGATTTACTCAAGGTAAAGCTTGGCTTTGATGATGCATTCAACTATAAGGAGGTGACCAATCTCAACTCCACTCTCAAAAGGTTTAGTTTCTACTTATAATCCTTAAATATTTATCTACCTATACATGATCTCTTAATCCATGCATGTACAATTTGTTTAATGTGGAAATGCCTCTATTACCCAATTTTGTACCTTTCCACCCATTTTGACACTTGACACTACTTGTTTATTTGATTGTTTAATGTGGTTATGCAGGTACTTCCCTGATGGAATTGACATGTATTTTGACAACGTGGGAGGCGAGATGTTGGAGGCGGTGGTGGCTAACATGAACCAATTTGGTAGGGTGGCGGTTTGTGGTGCCATCTCCGAGTACACGGGCAGTGGCAAGAAGGCGAATATAGAGATGCTCGACGTGGTGTATAAGAGAATCACGATTCAAGGGTTTCTTGCTGCAGATTATATGAAATGCTATGCAGATTTCATCTCAACAACGGCGGAGCACCTTCGAAATGGTGAAATGCAGGCCCTTTGTGACATCTCACATGGTGTGGAGAGTGTGCCTTCTGCTTTTATTGGATTGTTTTGTGGTGATAACATTGGGAAAAAGATTGTACAAATTGCGAATGAATGAGGATTGACCATCTTCATGACTTTAGGGTCAAAAGCAATTTGTAAGGGGTAGTGTTTGGTTTCGCTAAGATTATTTGTAAGGGCTTATAAGTTCTCATATAAAATGTTTTTAATTAGAGCTTGCAATATGTTTAAGAGTATATTACTTTTTTTGCCCCCTAAATTAGGGGGTCTGGCATTTTCGGACACCATTTTTTCGGGCTGGCAATTTTGCCCTGTAAATTCTCAAAATCAGCCAATTTTGCCCAAATTAAGCCCGAATTCCTTATTTGGGCCGAAATCTCACGTGCAGCGCACGTGTTGCGTTTAATTCGGGCTATACGGGGCCCAATCGGCCACGTGGAATTTTTTGAAGATATGTGGCATATATTTAAAAAACAAATCCACATGGAAATTGCAGTTCATCAAAACGGGAAGAAAAAAACATAAGGGGAAGAAATAATTTTTTCCCCAAATCACATGAACCCTAGCCCCCAAATCTTCGCAGAGAAGAGGTAGCCACAATATATATTTTTCCCCCAAATCACATGAACCATAGCCCCCAAATCTTCGTAGAGAAGAGGTAGCCACAATATAACTTCCCCCCAAATCATATGAACCCTAGCCCCCAAATCTTCTCAGAGAAGAGGTCGCCACAATCTACAGAAAGTGTGAAACCACAACCCACTGCATAAACCCACTACAGGAGGTTGCTCGACGCTGCATATCTCTTCAAAAGATGGTGAAGAAACGCGATAGGAAACTACTGCACTTCCCACCTCCTGGATATGGTGAGTTATCCTCGACTTTTTCTCTATCTTGAGTGGAAGAGATATGGTGTTTAGGGTAGAAAATGGGGGAGTTTAGGGTACTATATATTGGATACCACATTATTTTTTTTGTTTGCTTATTAATTGGATACCACATTTTCCAGTCATGTGGGGTAGGGAATAATATACTTTATTGTATTGGTTTGTGTGGTTGGGATTTCTTTATTGTCTTGGTTGGTGTGACTTTGTGGTCCACATGAATGTGTGTTGTTGGGTATTTAATTATTTCATCTACTTTTGTAGCTTTTTGGATAGATTTGTGGTCCATATTGCAGTTTACTGTTTTCTTTTGTTTCTTTCTGTACTTTGGAATCTATTAAATTATGTTATGTATATTAAATAAGTGAGATAGTTATTCCATGTTTTTGTTTTGTAAATTGACAGACATTGAGCACCAATTCATCACCTTTGTCATACACTATGGAGGTGAGTTTATTACTTCAAACAAAGCTGAATATAGAGGTGATTCCTTTATGACAATTGACTATGTAGAAGCTGATTCAGTTGGCCTAGATGATTTAACAAGGTGGACTGAAGTAGAGTTAGGGGGATGGGATAGGAGGTTTCACATAATTCAGAACAATGGGTTTAGACTTTTATACTCTGATGTATTGTTTAGGGAGATGGCATTAGAACATGTGTTTGTTAGATGTATGCATGTGTGTGCTGAAAAAATGGATAGATTGGACCAGAGTGTGCATGATCATGTTGATGATTTCATGAAAAACTTTACTAATGAACTGGAGGATGATGTGCAAAATGAGAGTGATGAATTAATTAATGACTCTGTTTATTCTATGAATTCTGTTGTTACCTTGTGTTTTTTTTAACTTAAAGGCTATTTTGTGCAACATAGGATGATGAAGTTGTACATCTGCCACAGCCCCAAGAAACTGTGGTTCAAGATCTACCAACACAACAATCTCAAGTACATGTTCCTTCAATGTACGAGCAACTTCAACGGGGACAAATTTCTGGAAGGCCAAGAGGACCTACAAGTGATGGCAAGAAGTTTGTGACACTTTCTCAGTTGAAGAAGAAAACCAAAAGGATGTAGGGATGTTTATTTTGACACTTCAATCTTTTGACATTTGTATTAAGAAACTACAAACCAATCTCCTTAATTAGCTAAGTAGATGTTTATTTTGGTATTTTTGGCTTCTGTGGATGAAAGTTAACTTTGAAACTTTCAAGTTTGGCTTCTATATTTTGGATGCTTATGTGGTTTGTGCAAATTGTAATTTTCAATCTTGGCAAATCTCCTTACTCAGATTATATGAAATATTGGAATGGTTTACTCTCAATCTCCTTAATGAATTTGTATGTCAGATTATATAAAATATTTTGAGGTAGGGATGATATTGCAAAAAGACTATGAAATTCATTACAATGGATTCCAATGCAGTCTTCCTTACATGATCAAATACAAAAGACAAATGCAATAACAACACTCTCTTACACCATTAACCATCCTAGTCCAAACCCAACACAATACCAAAAACCATCTTGCAATCTATCTTACACCCTAAACCAAACCCAACAACAAATACTAGAAATTACAGGAATTGCAACCAAGAATTTCAGTAGCATTCTATTTTTGCATTTTCAGTTTGGTGGTCTCATCAACCATGCTGCTCACTTCATTTTTCAACCTAGTGTTCTCCACCTCCATTGCATTGATTCTTCTCAACAAACCAGGTATCAGAGCTCTTGATCTAACACACATAGGGGGGTCTTCCCAAGCAAAGAAACCACAACCACCTCTCTACAAGACAACAAAAATAGGGCTTCAATCATACACCACAAAATAATCAAAAGTTCAGCCTCAAACCATGTTTGCTTACATTATAGGGGAGGCAAGAATTGAACCTTCTTCCTGGGTTCTCATTGCTCCAAGAAGTGCGAATTACAGCTCTTAGTCAACAATTGCAAATCATGTCTCCCACTTTATATGACATTTTGCAGATTCTCACACAAATTTTGATGGTCAAGCTGTGTCAACTCACAATCAACTCAACAAACCTAGCTTTTTCCTTCCTCAAATCCTAAAACACAGCCCATAATTAATTTGATGTTCAAGGACTTGGAGCTCGATATGCGAAGTGAGAATGAGAGATTACCTGGAATAGCTTGGTCAAATCACCGGGATTGGGTTCGGGAACGTCGGCAACGTTTGGCGATGGCTCGACCTCGTGGGGAAAATCGTCTGCGGTTCAAGTTATTCGGGGGCTAGGGTTCATGTGATTTGGGGGCTAGGGTTCATTTGATTTGGGGAAAAATTATTTCATGCCCGTTTTGATGAACTGCAATTTCCATGTGGATTTGTTTTTTAAATATATGCCACATATCTTCAAAAAATTCCACGTGGCCGATTGGGCCCCATATAGCCCGAATTAAAAGCAACACGTGCGCTGCATGTGAGATTTCGGCCCAAATAAGGAATTCGGGCTTAATTTGGGCAAAATTGGCCGATTTTGAGAATTTACAGGGCAAAATTGCCAGCCCGAAAAAATGGTGTCCGAAAATGCCAGACCCCCTAATTTAGGGGGCAAAAAAAGTAATATACTCTATGTTTAATTTTAGTTTAAAATAAGTTGTTCAATTGTTTGGATAAATAAAATAATGAAATTTATAAGATGTCAATAATGGTAGTTGTGTAATTTATTAAATGTAGTTTAAAGGTGTTTTACAAAATAAGATCTTATTATTTTAAAAATATGTTGGGATCCTCATACTTGTAAAAAAATGAGCTTATAAGCTCATAACATCTTATTTAGGATGAAATATGACTTTGTTAAAATTTATCAAGTACTTTTCATGAGTAGCTCATAAGTAATGTTTCAGGAGTTTATAATCTCACTCAAACACCTCTAAAGTCTTTTGGTACTATAATTTATGAGAAGCAATAGAGTATTTGCTTGAATGAAAAAAATTACATTTGCTTTTGGGAGAGGAATTACAAATATATTACACTATTTTTAGGTCATTCATTAATGAATGAACTAACTTTTTGAGCTATACGATACTGGGATATATAATGACTTTTTCAATTTGAGCGATTTATGATAAAAAAAAAACCTAAAATCACAAATTTTGGACCACCTTTCACATGAATTTCAGCCACATCTGCTAAAAACCCAAATATCATGCAATTGGCCCAAAATTCATAATTGCTGACGTGTTAAATTCAATTTTGGTCCTGTTAAAGAGGTGTCGTCCCATTTTAGTCCTCCTAAAATCCGATTTTCAATTTTAGTCATGCTATGTCAATTTTTGACCAATTTTAGTCAAATTTCACCAAAAATTCAAATCTCAGGCCAATTTGTGGTGATAACATTGGGAAAAAGATTGTACAAATTGCAAATGAATGAGGATTGACCATCTTCATGACTTTAGGGTGAAAAGCAATTTGTACGTCTTTTGGTGCTATTGTGAAAGGAGAAGCAATAGAATAGTAGCTAGATAAGAAGAAATAATCACAAATAAAGTGCTTTAGAGTATACATGCAATTCCAAAAGCCCATTGCTTGACCTATAAAAAATGTCATTGTACCATTTTCTAATTGAAATAGATCAATAAAATAGCCTCACCATTTCTTCTGTTTCTTGGAATTATTGACTAAAACATCTCAACCTCAATACTATAAGCCAAACAAGGTTTAGAGAGGAACTTCAAGCGAGTCCTACAAGAAAGATGGAGCATATATATATGTGACGCTTGCTAAGAAGTTGAGCAAATTAAATCTTTCTTCAAATCAAGTTGCTAGTTGCAAATATATATGGATTTATTTGGCCCGATCTCACCACTAAGTTTAAGTGGAATACAATATGGCTTAATAGTTGTGGATGATTTCACTAGGTACACATAAGTAGTATTTCTATTTAACTACGAGTTAGTATCCATCTTATGGTACAAATTGTGCTAACCGAGTTCGAACTCGGGACATAAGTTATTTGACATTTCTTATCCCTTCCACTCCTGCTAAGCCTGTTAAAACAAAGTGGTATTTCTATTTAAAAAGAGTAAAGATACTTAAACAAAGCTTCGTGAACTCATGGACTCTGAATCTCATGAAACTAACCTATAACTCAAAAAGAACAAATAAAATAAAAATTAAAAGGGTAGAACATCCCAAGATACACCATCCTTCCTCCCCCAAACTTGTTCTCAGAACAAGTTTGAAGAGAAAACAGAAAATTGGCTAATTTTGAGCACTTAAAACGAATGATTGTGGAGGTGTATTGGGGAAGAATTAAGGGTGAAAATGGATGAAAAGAAGTGAAAAGAATAGAAAAACTTACTTTTTGCGCGACCCGGGTCGGATCACGTGTCTTAGTGCTGGCTGGAAAAAAAATAAAAATTCGAACGGACGACGTGATCAAGGTCACCGGACCCGACCCGGGTCGCTTGTCTTGCCCCAAAGTCACCCAGTTCGAAGGTTCGACCCGGACCGGGTCGCCTGGAGCCCGGCCGGGTCGCGTGTCATCGCCCAGGCTCGCCAAAGTCGATGCTCCGACCTGACCCGGGTCATATGACCCGACCCGGGTACCTCTTTTTTTTTTTTTTTGATATTTTTTTTCAAACTTATTCTAAACAAAAAAATAAGAAAATACTACCTAAAAAGCAGTAAACATGCTAAAGCAATAAAATCTTAAATGCAACTAAAATGCAATGCAAAAATCCAATGTCATTTTTCTTTGATATCACAATCGTCCCCCCAAACTTATTCGTCATCAATTTCTAAGAGGACAATTTATGAACATCAAAAGAAAAATGCAATGGGAAACTTACATATTTTTTTTCTTTCTTTTCTTCCAATTGGGTAGTAGCTCAGTTAGTGCCGAATTTAACGTCAGTATCCACTCACACAATTTTGCACAATCCAACACATTTTTCAACGCATCTGCAAAAGGAATATTAATGTGAGTTTTCTCAAACGAAAATTTTAGAATTTTATCCAATTGATCATCAAACTCATCCTTTTGAACTTCTTGAGGGGAAAGAACATAAGTGATAGTAAAAGAAAGATTAGAGTTAATAATTGATTTAGGCTTCTCAGCCGCTTTTTGTTCGTCTCTAAGCACTTCTTTCTCCACCAAAACTTTTTCTTCATCTCTTTCAGTTTCCTTCTCATCCTCGACTACCATGCTAAACTCATCGTACTTGGTTTCACACATCAACGTGATGGCCTTACATGTATCAGTTGGATGTAAGTCGGTGGTATTTGAAAATTGTTAAACATGGTACATGTAAGTGTGACTCAGAAAATTGGATTTGAAGTATAGAATCTGGAACCGGAAGAATCAAGCTAAGAACCGGTCTATTTACGGGTGAACCGGACGTTACATGGAATCTGTGCATGCATGAACCGGTTGGGAATAAGTTAGGGTTTTTGCGCAGATTTGAATCTTGTAACAGAAATTCGTTTATATCCGTTAGTCGGTTTGTTAAATTGGTTGAGGGGTTTTTCTCTGCAGACCTTCAGCTATATATAGTTGTAGTTTGAGCGAGATTAGATCATCAGTTTGTGAGTTGTGAGCGATTAGGGTTTTCAGTGTTCTTATTCTTGAACCCTAATTTCTGATTTCATCTTGTACTCGAATTCTTCTTGTTGTTTAGTGTAGTTGGCGGGTGTTTCACAGTGGATGTAGGCTAGTGTTAAAGCCGAACCACTCTAAATCATTTGTGTTGATTTACATTTTGTTTTGCGTGTGTTTCTTGTTATCCAAAACACTTTAGCGTTGTGGTTTTGTGTTCTTGGAGGAGAGCTTGACTTGCTGTGATTCTTGGTGCGATTCTCAACAAAAATGAATCCTCTTGATGTAGATTTTCAAGTATCGAGTTCAATATCTGTCCTATTTGTGTTTCGAGTGCCTTGAAATGTGCTCTATTTTGAGCCTCCATTTTATTGAGTCGAGCTTTGATCCTATCAACTTTTTCCTCATATTTCGACATCCGTGATCTCGACTCATTGATGAATGCACCTAACACATCTTCCAGCGAAGGCTTTTTCCCTTCATTGATTACCCCATTAGTCACAGAAAATCCTGGAGGTGGTTGAAAAGTACTTCTCGTATTAGTGTACGAGAAATTCTCATGGTTCCTCAAGTCAGGATTATAATGCGTAGGAACTGAATAATTTTGAAAATTTTCATAATTCCTATAATTCACATAATAGGCCTGATCCACCGGATTTTGCAATTGGTCACCACCTTGACACCACTGATAACGATTGATAGTCATTACCTCTAATAATGTGTAAACACAACCTGAAAAAAAAATTTATGGAAAACTACCTAAAAAAAAAATTCTAGATTAAAATCAGGCAAAAATATCAAATATTAACTCTCCTAAGACTCTAGTCCCCGGCAACGACGCCAAAAACTTGATCGATGGTCTATTTATAGCCTAAACCGCAAGTGTACCGTGTCAACTATAGATAGGGCGAGCAAGGTCGATCCCACAGAGACTAGTGAATTAGAACAATGTTAACTACCTAATTAATTTATCTAATTTTATCTAGGTGACCGAATTGAGAGAATTTAATCTAATTAACCTGTGTCTAGAAACAAATAAATGGAATAGAAATATCAAAGAAGAAAATATCAAGAAAATCAAGATTCAAACAAGGATCCTAAGACAACGATTTCATTCTACTTCAATCAAGTTTACTAATCTAGCAAAAATCAACCTCAAACCCAATTATTTTATGTGAGCAATCACGATTGTAGATTAACCTCTCTCTCGAGCAACTTAACCCGTTGATTGATTATTAATGTCTGTATCTCTACCTCGCAATTAATAACCAACTCCTAAAAGCTCCTAAGATCGTATTCTCACCCCAATTATTTACCAATCTCTCGATCCAGGCAATTTAATTGAGTCATGCATTCCCAAATCTATAATCAGATATCATCTCTCGATCTCAATCCAATTAATTAGAGCATGCATAAATTGGATCAGGATTCACACATAGAATAAGCACAAGGAAGCATGAACAAAATATCATGGATTAGAGGAAAGATTAAAACTAAATATTCAACAAGAAATCCATAGAACTACTCTCGTGTCCTAAGATCATGAGACTCCTAGCCAAAAATCATGTTCGTAAAGCAAAATAAATTACAAAACGACATGATCAAAACTAGAAATAAATCAAAGAAAAGCTTATTAAATTTGTGATATTTGGTTGCTCCTCTTGACTCTTTCATTTCTTGCTTTCTTCCTTGCTCTCAAGATGTGGATCCATGCTTCTTTTTTTGGATGTGTATGGATCTTTTTATATTTCCCTCTATCTTCTCTTCCCAAGTTCTAATTTGTATCTAAGTAGGTAAAAATCGGACTTGGAGCAAGTTGTATCCAAATAGGAGTCCAAACAGGCCTAAAAACCCGCAACTTGACCACCGACCCGGCCAAGTGATACGGGTGGCCCAGACTCCAAGATTTCAGCCTCGATTCGGCCGTCTTACGCACATAATTGGGCTTTGACTTATTCATGAAAGTTGTAGCCCTTCAAGTTAGCTATCTGATGCCACTAATTTCAGTCCAATATCAGTTTTGTACACCAGGTTATACCCAATTTACTCAAGCCTTGTCAAGACGAAAATCAGGACATTCTTGCACAACTTTCAACTTCTTGTACTATTCTGCTCTCTTGAAGGCAGAATTGATGAAAACTTCCAACATGAAAGTTGTAGAACTCCCTCTTAGCTTTCTAACAAGACAAGAAAAATTGAATTTGGACTTCTAGAGATCGAGATACGATTTTTCCCCCATAACTGCGCTTTATCGACTCCCTATCTCGACTCCAACTTGGCGTTAAATTCCATTGGACTTTCATTTTGTGCTAAAACCTATCAAATTCCTTTCAAATCAAGCAAAAACGTGAAATCTTAAAAAGATAATGAAATCTAAATAAAATCTCATTATTGCATGCTTTTCAACACAAAATGATATGAAATTAAGCCCTAAAATGCATCAAATAACGAAGTTATCAGCAACCCAACATATGAAATCTGAGAAGGTCCACAATATAACATATGCAACATTGAATTTTTCGAGGTCAATTGTAGCAAATACTATTATTAAAATACGTAATTAGATAATATATGATGAAAATAAAAATATTTAATATTCATAAATTATATAAGTTGTAAACTAAAATAATTTTAAAGAACTATATTGTTTTTCAAGATGATCACGTTTTATTTTAAAACATTACTAACACTTAAATTTATTTACTCATACGTCACTGGGTATACACCACTAGAGATTGAAATATTATCGGGTACATTATTTTTTCATGTCTATATATGTTTCAAATGGGATTTTAAATATATCCAGCATGACAAAATTGAATAATCCAACAAATAGTACAGTTGAAATGACAATTATCGAGGCAGCCATATATATCATTTATGTGGGTAGCTTTTTTTCGAAAATAAAAATAAAAATATGTGGTTAGCAGATAGCACGTTTATAATTTTGAAAGAGCAAGAATTTAAGATGGGAAATGGAAAGAAAGTGCATCAGATCATGTGGAGAAATGGAGGAGATAAAGAACAGGTTTGTAACAATAAAGAGTCACATAAATGAGGCTCCATCTCTCTCCCATTTTGAAATCAAGAGTGAAACAATTAGTTTGGAATTGGGAAATAGCAAAGTAGAAGTGATTGTGAAAAATCTGTATGCATCAGTGGATCCATATCAGCTCAATCGAATGAAGCAACATTCATCCTCTCAGGCTGCCATTAGCTTATCCTCTCCGATCAACCCCGGTCAGGTCATTTTCAATCCCGTATAACTTAAGTCTTGTCCAATTATTCACCATCAATTTTATATATTATATATAGTTGTGGTCATGTAACTATTACTTTCTCTAAATTTTATCGATTTTGCTTGCAATTTAGTATGTCATGAAATTTTCAATACTGGCCACTAAGCTAAGCCTAGGAATAACAAAAAAAGAGAGGAGAAAGAAAAGCCCACTAAATTTTCAATTTAAAACTAAATTTTATTTTTCCGACCAAAATTGAATTTGACTTACTATTCTTATAACATAAGAAATGTTACTTCAAACAACGAGATTCCACCAAATTATCCTGAAGATCAACCAAGAACCAATGCAAGCTTCTTGGCAATTAGAAAAAACCCTAAACCGTGCCACTAACTTGTAATCGATCTAGCAATCAAAACCGAATGAAATAAAACCAAGATTTAAGTGGTTCAGCTCTACCACTTGAGCCTACATCCACTGCAGAAAGAACGAGATCAATCCACTAAGAATCGAGTGAGAAATTACAAGTACAAAAACGCTTATGAACTCAAGAATCCTAAGAACACTAAGCTCACTTGCACTCGGCTAAAATAGAAATCTAATGAACAAATCTAACTTCTAATAAAACCCCATCGTACATGCTTATATAGAGGTTGAAAGCCCTCAACTAATTGAGAGAAACCAACGCTAACAAACAACTAATTTCAGTTACAAGAATCAAGCTTGCGCCAAAGCCCTAATTTCCCAGCAACCGGTCCATGCAGTGCAGAAACCTTAAACCACCCGGTTCAGCATTGAATCCTCCGGTTTTTTGTGATTTGAACCCGGTTCCATGCTCAGCAGACTCTGCACGTGTCTGCACATGTGTCACATTGGATTTCCTGAGTTGTACTCCACAATTCTCCACCTAGAACTCAGAAATCTTTCTCTTCTCTTGCTGCTTCTTGTTGTCTCCTTTTACTTCCATTCCTTTACCTGTACTAGCTTCATACAATGATGAAACTTAGGTCCAGGTACCACCTTAGTTAACATATCCGTAGGGTTGTCCTCAGTGCTTATCTTCTTAGCTTCTATCACTCCCTTTTCTGTATATCTCATCCCTCACAAAGTGATACTTCACATCTATGTGTTTAGATCTCTCATGAAACACTTGATGCTTCACCAAATGTAATGCGCTTTGACTATCACAGAAAATGGTAACTTTCTTCTGTCCTAGCCCAAGCTCCTCAAGCATTCTTTGCAGCCAAGTAACTTCCTTAACCGCCTCAGTCATGGCTAGATATTCTGCCTCAGTGGTGGACAAGGCAACTACTGGCTGTTGCAATGATTTCCAGCTAATAGCAGTACCAAATAGCTTGAAGATGTATCTTGTGAGAGACTTTCTTGTATCCTTATTCCCTGCAAAATCAGAATCTATAAAGTCTTCCAAATAATCAGTGAAGTTAGTATATTTAGTAAACCATAATCCCACATGTTTGGATCCATTCAAGTATCTTAACATCCATTTAACTCCTTCCCAGTGAGCTTTACCTGGATTAGCCATGAATCTACTAACACAGCTCATAGCATAGGCTAGATTAGGTCTTGTACAGACCATACTATACATCATACTCCCTACACTACTAGCATATGGGACTCCATTCATGTATTTCACTTCATCTTCAGTCTTTAGAGCTTGATCCTTAGTCAATATTAAGCTTGCAGTTAAAGGTGTAGTGACAGGTTTTGATAAGTGCATGCAAAATCTCTTAAGAACTTTACTTATGTAATCAGATTGATGTAAGAAGAGGTTGTGATCACTTCTTGTTCTCTCTATGTCCATGCCTAGGATTCTTTTGGCTTCTCCTAAATCTTTCATGTCAAATTGACTATTTAGTTTAGCCTTTAACTGAGTTATTCTATCCATGTATTTGCTAGCAATTAGCATGTCATCCACATATAGAAGTAAGTAGGTAATCACACTATTTAATTTGTTCCTTTTCCATATAAACACAACTGTCATGTTTGCACCTTATCAAACCTATACTAAGCATGAAAGAATCAAATCTTTTATACCATTGTCTTGGATTTTGTTTGAGTCCATACAATGATCTTTTCAGCATGCATACTTTCTGTTCATTTCCAGGGAGGATAAAACCTCAGGCTGCTGCATATACAAAGTTTTATCTAAATCTCCATGTAAGAATACAGTCTTAACATCTAACTGATGCAAAAACATACCATATTGAGTAACTAAAGCAAGGAGAATTCTTATATAAACATGTTTAACAACATGAGAGAAAATCTTATTGAAATTAATACCTTCTTTTTGGGTGAATCCTTTTGCAACTAACTTTGCTTTGAACCTCACCTTTTCAGTGCCTATTACTTCAATCTTCCTTTTGAAAATCCACTTACTTCCAATCAGTCTGCAGTTTGGTGGTTTGTTTACTAGTAGCTAAGTCTTATTTTTTTCTAAGGATAAGAGTTCTTCATGCATTGCTTGCATCCATTTCTCTCTGTCCTTTGATTGGATTACAACTTTGAAGTTGCTAGGCTCTTCATATTCTATGTCATGTGCAATTGAAAGGGCATAAGATACAAAACAAGGATGAAAATATCGCGAAATATCGCGGATATATCGCGGATATATCGCGGATACGGATATTGCGATACGGATATTGGGTGTTAATGTTTTTTTTCCTGGGTATCGCGGATATTTCGCAAAATATCGCAAAATATCGATATCGATATCGATATCGGTTCAGTGTAGTATAAAATTGGATGGAAATTGGGAAATATCGCGGATATATCGCAAAATATCGCATGTATATCAAAATGAGCGATTTTGATTCACAAAATTGAACTATGTGATTTTTTTTCCTTACTTTGTATTATGTATTGTGTTTGATATTGAAAGTAATATATTCTCCTCACATCAATCTTTCATTCACGGATATAGCCATATTTTGTGACTTTTTTAAATTTCCATTCCTTTAACCAATTATTACTTCATTTACTTCTTTTTTTTTTTCTAATTTTTTTGCATGATATATTTCTCTCTCTCTCTCTATCTATATATTTTGAAGGCAAGTGAACATTTTCTATCATACAATTTAAGGTTTAAGGTATGATATTCTCTCATATCAATAACTCTCTCCCAACATTTTTGATTAAATTAATTTCAATTATTTACTTTATAGATTATGACTATTTTAATGTATCTAATTTATATATATTTTTGGATATAGGGCATTGACATTGAAGAGGAAATACTTGCACCACTATATATATCACTCAATTGTCATTTTGAAGAACTACGAATTGGTATGTAAATTTAATCTTTTTTTTTCATTTTAGTTGATAAAACTAGCATTTTATTGGTATATTGTAAATTGCTATGTTTAATTGTGCTAATTATGTATATGTTAGGTGAAGCATTTAGTTAACTTATAGAACTTTATTATAAAATCATAATTTTACAATTAATTATTTTATAGTGAAGCTAGCACGTAAAATGTAATGTTGTAATTGTGTATTTACAATTAATTGTTATAATTAGTTTTAGTAAAATTTTAATAGTGCTAATTATGTATATGTTGGTATATTGTAAATTGCTATGTTTAATTGTTGGTATATTGTAAATTGATGTGTTTAATTGTGCTAATTATGTATATGTTAGGTGAAGTATTTAGTTAACTTATAGAACTTTATTATAAAATCATAATTTTACAATTAATTATTTTATAGTGAAGCTAGCACGTAAAATGTAATGTTGTAATTGTGTATTTACAATTAATTGTTATAATTAGTTTTAGTAAAATTTTAATAGTGCTAATTATGTATATGTTGGTATCAGTACTGCTTGGATCAAGATGACATTCCATCTACTATGTTTGAACCTCATAGGTCATCCTTTTGATACTAGTGTATTGTATGATGTAATTTTAGTAATTTTGTTTTGTATTATGTAATATATTATCATTTTTCATTCGAAAAACAGTATTTATAATGCTTATTATCTATATGTTAGTTTTAAATATATTATTTTAATGTGATTTTGAGTGGAATATATGTGTAATGAAGTGTAAAAATAATCCCTAAAATTTCATATTAAATTTCCAAAATTTTAATAAGATTTCCGTTGTTTTTTCAAATTTTTTGCGATATCGATATGCGATATCGATATCGACATCGATATATCCGTAAAATCAAAGTTGCGATACGACATGCGATATCGATATTTTCATCCTTGATACAAAATCAGCTTGTCCATACCTGTTTGGAGGATGAATTTCTCTTCTTTCCCTGCCTCTTGCCAGATTATAGCCTGTGAGGTCATCTCTTATTCCTGCTGTGTGTTCCTCATGAATCTCCTCTTGATCTTCTAAGTTATCAACACCTCCTTGAGGCTCAGAATTCTGTTGTCTTTCCATACTCTCAGAATCATAGTGACCCTGCAGCTCCACCTGGACTTGAGTATCATTTCCTGGTTGTGATTCAGTATGTTTGTATCCCATGATTGTTTCTCTAAAGGTTACATCTCTGCTTACAAAGCATCTTTGGTGATTTGCTTCTAAACACCACAATTTATAACCTTTAATCCCCTTAGGATAGCCAATGAAGATGCATTTCACTGCTCTTGGATCCAGCTTGTCCTGCCTAATGTGAGCATAACACAAACATTCAAAAACTTTAAGGAAATTATAGTTTGAAGGTCTGCCATACCATACCTCATCTGGTGTCTTAAACTTCAGCACATAAGATGGACTTTTGTTGATGAGTACTGCAGCTGTGGCAATGGCTTCACCCCAGAAACTCTTTGGTAGATTAGCATCTGACAGTATGCATCTTACTCTTTCTAGTAAAGTCCTATTCATTCTTTCAGCAATCCCGTTTTGTTGGGGTGTTGATACAACAGTCCTATGTCTAGTTATTCCCTTATCTTTGCAGTAATCATGAAATTCTTGAGATAGAAACTCCAAACCATTGTCTGTCCTAAGGTGTTTGATCTTCTTTCCAGTTTTATTTTCAATCAGTGTAGTCCATTCTTTGAACTTATCTAAGGCTTCATTCTTATGCTTCAATATATATTCCCACAATTTTCTAGAGAAATCATCAATGAAGGTTAAGTAATACTTACTTCCACCATGTGTTTCTGTTCTGGCTGGCCCCCAGATATCAAAGTGTACATACTCTAGAATATCCTTTGTGTTGTGCTGAGCATCTGGAAATGGAGCCTTCTTTGTCTTCCCCAGGATACATGGTTCACACTTCTCCAGTCTAAGAATCTGAGCTCCTCCTAGAAGGTTTGCCTTTGATAGAATCTGCAGGCCTTTATCTCCTCGGTGTCCTAATATCTTATGCCAGAGATCAGCTTCTTCATTGCTCATTATAGCAACACTTTCTCCAGTGACAGTTGACCCCACTAGTGTGTATAAGCCATTGGTTTTGTTTCCTTTGATGATCACCTCAGAGCCTTTTAGTATCAACAATTGATCACCTTGAGACTTGAACTCATATCCTACATTGGTTAGTACACCTAAGGAAATTAGATTTCTTTTAAGATGAGGGATATACTGTACATTAGAGAGAATCTTGACCCTTTCATCATGTAACTTTAGTTTCACACTTCCAGTGCCTAATACCCTACATGATTGGTCATTGCCAAGCAATACCAAGCCTCCTTGTTCCATCTTGAGCTGACAGAACCATTCTTTGATAGGACACATATGAAAGGAGCATCCTGAGTCAAGTACCCAATCAACCTTTAATTGAGTGTTGACAATGCACATCATATCTGCACTATCATAGCTATGCTCAGCTACTGCAGCCTGTTGATTGTTGGCTTGAGTCTTCTTGCGTTCTAGGCAATTCTTCTTCAAGTGACCAGGCTTGTGGCATTCATAACACTTCGTTTCTGTTTGCTCTTGGTTCCCCTTTTGATCTTGTTGTGCCCCCTTCTGTTGATTCTTGTTCTTGTTGGAGGTATTCTTCTTATTCTCTTTGAACTTCACACTCAAGCCTTCTCCTTGAGTTTGACTTTTAGTTTCAGAAGGTCCTGATATCATCTTAGTTCTAATTGACATCTGCACTTCTTCCAAAGTAAGAGGAGTAGTTCTTCCATAGATGAGTGTATCTCTAAAGTGTTTAAGAGGTTTAGGCAGTGAATTCAGAAGAAGTAAAGCCTTGTCCTCATCCTTTTGTTGCCCACCTATATTCTCCAGATCATCAACAATCTTGTTGAATTTGTTCATCTTCTCTAAGACCTTTCTTTCATTTTGAATCTTGAAGGAGATCAGTTTTTGTTTCAGATATAGCCGGTTTGCTAATGTCTTGGTCATGTAGAGAGAATCTAGCTTCTTTCACATTGAGTGTGCAGTGCTTTCTTTGCAGACTTCTCTAAGAGCAGTTCCACTTAGACATAGTATTATGGCGCTTCTTGCTTTCTTGGCTATCTCGAGTCTTTTCTCAGCTCCTTCAGATGATGAAGATCCATCATCATCTTCAAGCAAGTCTCCTTCCTAGCCATTCTGAACCAGCAAAGCCTCCATCTTCACTTTCCATAAGTTGAAGTCTTCTATGCCTGAGAATTTCTCTATATCGAGCTTCATTCCGGTCATCTCATCATTGGTGCTTTCCACAGATGGTGCCACTTGTTAGTTCAAACAACGAGATTCCACCAAATTATCCTAAAGATCAACCAAGAACCAATGCAAGCTTCTTGGCAATTAGAAAAAGCCCTAAACCGTGCCACTAACTTGTAATCGATCTAGCAATCAAAACCGAATGAAATAAAACCAAGATTTAAGTGGTTCAGCTCTACCACTTGAGCCTACATCCACTGCAGAAAGAACGAGATCAATCCACTAAGAATCGAGTGAGAAATTACAAGTACAAAAACGCTTATGAACTCAAGAATCCTAAGAACACTAAGCTCACTTGCACTCAGCTAAAATAGAAATCTAATGAACAAATCTAACTTCTAATAAAACCCCATTGTACATGCTTATATAGAGGTTGAAAGCCCTCAACTAATTGAGAGAAACCAACGCTAACAAACAACTAATTTCAGTTACAAGAATCAAGCTTGCGCCAAAGCCCTAATTTCCTAGCAACCGGTCCATGCAGTGCAGAAAAATTGCCCAGTTCAGCATTGAATCCTCCGGTTTTCTGTGATTTGAACCCGGTTCCATGCTCAGCAGACTCTGCACGTGTCTGCACATGTGTCACATTAGATTTCCTGAGTTGTACTCCACAAGAAACATATGTAAAAAGACTCTGAATCTGGAACCAAGTGAATGCTTCTACTGAATATTCTCATATGCATTCATTCATTTCAAATACAATTGAGCAATAATTAAACGAAAATTTTGATTTTGATCGAGAAAATGATAAGAAAATAACTTGAATGTTTGGATGAACGTCAGATTATTGATACGTACGGTATAGGGCGAGTAGTGGTGTCGAGGCGGCCTGGACTTATGGAAGGATGATCTAGTGGTTGGGTTGCTAACATGGGGAGAGTATACTGTAGCAGAGGAAGGGAGGCTGTTGAATAAGTTGGACCCCATGGGATTGCCCCTGCCCTCCCATGTTGGCATTCTTGGTAACTAATTTTCTCATGATCTCCTTATATTAATTAATTATTTGTGAGTTATTTAAAGTATGTATGTTTGGTTTGATTTAACACTAGTTTGTTGTGAATCATTAATTACTGTGCATGATTCGTTAAAATAAACAAATAAGTAATTCAGACTTGACAGCATTCAACTCGTGAATGAATGAAAAATTGCAGGGTTTAGTGGACTAACAGCTTATGGAGGATTTTTCGAGGTTTGCAAACCGAAAAAGGGTGAAAGTGTGTTTGTATCAGCAGCATCCGGATCTGTGGGGAGTGTTGTTGGACAATATGCTAAACTCTTTGGTTGCCATGTTGTTGGCTGTGCTGGTACCCAGGCCAAGGTTTATATATATATATGCTTAGTTTTCGTTCATTCTTTGTGTGCCCCATTTGCATTTATATATGAGTTGTACTATATGTGTACATATGTAGGTTGATTTACTCAAGGAAAAGCTTGGCTTTGATGATGCATTCAACTATAAGGAGGTGACCAATCTCAACTCCACTCTCAAAAGGTTTAGTTTCTACTNTCCTTAATATAATCCACATGATCTCTTAATCCATGCATGTACAATTTGTTTAAAAGGGATTTCCCTTTCAACTCATTTTGACAGAGTTAAATGTCTAAGAAAACTTGGCACTTGTTTATTTGATTGTTTAATATTGTTATACAGGTACTTCCCTGATGGAATTGACATGTATTTTGACAACGTGGGAGGCGAGATGTTGGAGGCGGTGGTGGCTAACATGAACCAATTTGGTAGGGTGGCGGTTTGTGGTGCCATCTCCGAGTACACAGGCAGTGGCAAGAAGGCGAATATAGAGATGCTCGACGTGGTGTATAAGAGGATCACGATTCAAGGGTTTCTTGCTCTAGATTATATGAAATGCTATGCAGATTTCATCTCAACAACGGCGGAGCACCTTCGAAATGGTGAAATGCAGGCCCTTTGTGACATCTCACATGGTGTGGAGAGTGTGCCTTCTGCTTTTATTGGATTGTTTTGTGGTGATAACATTGGGAAAAAGATTGTACAAATTGCAAGTGAATGAGGATTAACCATCTTCATGACTTTAGGTCAAAAGCAATTTGTAAGGGCTAGTGTTTGGTTTGGCTAAGATTATTTGTAAGGGGCAGTAGTGTTTGGTTCGGCTAATCTTATTGCTAGCTAGCTAGCTTATAAGTTCTCATATAAAATGTTTTTAGTCAGAGCTTACAATATTGATTGGAAGCAGGTAGTTGATGATGATAATGGAAAAAACAATTAGTTGGTGATTCAGAGAAGTCGATGGAATCAATCCATCGTCAAATCCTCATTTCTCTGAACACAGTCGCACGATGGGTTCGAACCGACCGGGCAACAATTTGCCGAAAAGGGTTGTTGATTTTGTGGAGATCATTGGCGAAATGAAAGGGGCAACCACCTATTGAAACATCCCATCTCTCTCTTCGCCTCATTCTTGAGTTGGGTTTACAATGTTAATTTTGCCCAATTCTTTGGAATTTCGTGGCAGCGGCCAGAGCGGAGAGATTGGGGGTGGACATTGAAGTGGTAAGTACAAGGTTTCATAGCTTTGATGGGTGCTCGATACACTTCAGTAAGAAACTTGAGACTTGCCATCACTGGATAACAATGGAGGTGCTGGCCGGTGGGGGAAGGGGGCAAGCGGGGGAAAGGGGAAGGAGACGAGTGGGTGGCGGAGGGGGGAAGGCAGCTGTTTTTGATTTTTGACTTTTTATTTATTTATTTTTATTTTTTTAATGTTTATTTTAATTCATAAAAAATTCCACATAATCTAAATAAATCCACGTGGCGGATTTTGGCCCGATTAGCCCGAATTGAAGATCACACGTGCATCACACGTGTGATTTGGGCCCAAATAAGCAGTTCGGACTGAAATTGGCCGGGCAACATTTGCACATTTTGAAACAATACGGAACAAAATCACCAGCCGAAACATTAATGTCCGAAAATGCCAGACCTCCTAATATACGGGGCAAAAAAAGTAATAAAATTCTATCTTACCATTACCCAACTTGACAAAAGCTATGAGCTATTGGTGTGTGCACAAGAACACAGTGTAAATGTTTGCTGCAAGCTGTGTAAGTAGGTCCAAGGAGAAACCTTAATCATATCATTAGGAAAAATAATATTATGATAATAGCTCAACTGTCGCAAGAGATCGGATTTTGCATGGAAGAATGAAGCACACAGATGGGGAGCTCGTATAAGAAAAAATTCAGTCTTTATGCAAAAACTCACGTGTGACCGTTTCATACCTTATATGAGACAAATCATTTTATAGACTTACGTGATTGATTGTATTGAATGAGTTGATCTGTATTATTGATTCATAAAAACTCCATCCTACATAAAGTTTGAAGTAAGACGATCTCATATAAGACTATTGACCAAGTGATCAAGAAGAAATTACTAGTATTTTACCAAACAACTTGGAGGACCAAATTTCTCAAAAAATGTTGCTTGGGAATGAATTTAAGAGCAAATTCAACTTTAGTGAGGCATTGTTGGAAATAAATTGATTAAGCCAAAGTTTTATTGGGTCAACTCTGTTGTGCTTCAAAGTTTGAATTAGTTTCCCACGTTTGAAAATAGCTTGAAGCCTATATTCAAAGAATCATGCATCTTGTCTTTTGTAGTTTCAATTTAATGTTAGATGAAATAGGAGACTTCGGTGGAGATTTTGAAAATAAAGTCCAAGTAAAGTAAAATTAAAAATCAGTTTTACATGTCCATATAAATAACTCTACACATTTGACACCAATAAATAACTCTTAATTTCGGTATAAAATTTGATGAATCATACATTTATTTTGTATATTTAATGATTAACTCAATTAGTTTAACCATATATTCTTAAAGTTGGAGATGAAATTAACTCTATTCTTTCTTGGAAATCAAACTTTATTAATAAGACTTAACTAATCTTAGCATCTAGCCAAACAATGGAGCTTCACATATATATTGAACACACTCAAATCATTCATTTTACAGGGGTACAAAGATGCTTGCAGTTGTGCAAATCCAGACCAAAACAGTGTCGGAAAATCAACATACATTAGGTGCAAGTAATCATGCACGATGTACAAGCAGGTGCTAGCACTTATCCTCCACCATCTGCATGGCAGCAGGCACTTTCATCTTCTGATCATCAGGCTTATACCACATAGCACAGATGAGGTATATGACGAGGTTGAGGATCCCCAGAGCAGAGAGAAGCCAATAGAAGCAGTCGAGGCGGCCGTAGTTGATGTTGTCGGCGAGCCACCCCTGGCCGCCATTGCTGGTGGTGACCTTCTTCACCACAGAGACTAAGAAGCTGCTGACGAAGAAGCCGAGAGAGAGGGTGGTAAGGAAGAGGCCAGTGCTCATTGTTTTCATTCCCTTGGGCGATTGTGTGATGAAGAAATCGAGCTGGCCCGTGTAGATGAATGCCTCGCCCGAGCCCACCAGGAAGAACTGTGGGATCAGAAGGAATACAGAGATGGGCAGAGTGGTCGTCGAAGATGGGTCGTGCATCGACTTGGCTACTGAGAGTCTCTTCATCTCTGCTATCGCAGCCACCGCCATTCCTATTGTGGACTAGAACTAGTCCTATGGCGATTCTTTGCAGGCTTGAGAATCCTGCATGATCACAGAATTGTGTGTGCTCACGACTAAGACTCGAATGTATAACAATTGACTCTCTATTCTTACACCGGTTTTGTCTCTTATTTATCTTATCAAGTCTCATGTTGAGTTCTGAAATATCTATAATACTATGTAAGTATGAATGGGAAAACTGCAACAGTTGCTTTGGTCGATTCATCATTTAGAGACATTAATTTTTCGGACTTTGAAATTGAGACCGTATCTTTTAAATATGGACGAATTTAGGACAAACCAACCCAAATTGATGAATTTCTGGTCAATTTCGTGCTTATTTTGGGCTAATTAGCCCGAAATCCATCGAGTCGGGCTGATTTGTCCTATGTTCACTGATTTTTGAAAGACACTGGCCTCAATTTCAGAGCAAAAAAAGATAATGTCCATAAATGATGAAAGAACTAAATTTACAATTTCCACGTGATGAATTGTGAAGAATGAATGAAAGGTGTAGGATAGGTACCTTGTTTGCCTTTCCATTTCTTCCAAAAAGGCATAATGAGTCTATCATAAAGGGCCAAAGTGATGAGAATAGCAGCAACAAAGAAGACAGTGAGTGAGCCAGCTGGGATCTGGAAGCTGCCAATGAATCTGTCCATGGTGGAAGCTTGCTCCACCGAAAACGTGATCATCTGCGCGTATGTTGTCCAGAAGATGATCGTCGTCGCCCATATTGGCAGCAATCTCCCCATCATCTTCACTTCCTCCACCCTTGTAACTGAGCATAGCTTCCATGGATTTGGTCCTGAGCAATTGCTTCTTATACTTTCCATATCTTCTTCTGCTACAATTGCTGCCTTGTCCAAGAAACTTATGTACACAACGAAAATTCAAATCCAATTAGTTTTAAAATCATTTATCTTGACTGTACTAGTCAAGTTGTTAACAAAAACTCTAAAACGACACAGAAACGAGATGAGAGAGGTACCGGAATTGTTGGGTGTGAGGGATTCTTGAAGCCTGATCAGGAGCATTCTCATACAGCATCCCAATATCATAAGGCAGACTCATATTCCTTTTCCTCACAGCTGCTAAAATCACCTGAAAAATCTGTACAATGGGACTTCCACTGCTTTTCTTATACCTATACCGTTTGGTCCCCGAAAAGAAGACTAATATGGCCACCAACATTGCCACAGAACAGATTCCGTAGGCCAGGCTTCGGCCGACTTCGTCTTGAATGTAGACGAGCACAGTGACGGCTGTCAGTGTGCCGATGCTGATGAAGAAGAAGAATCTGTTGAAGAAAAAGGCCATCTGAGTCTTCTCCGCCTCGTCCTTCTCGTCGAACTGATCAGTTCCGAAACCTGAGATGCTTGACTTGAGCCCTCCAGTGCCTAATGCTATGAGATACAATGCCACGTAGAGGATTCCCATCTGGAAACCAGTGGCTTCCTTGCAGTCGGTGTCGTGGCGGTGGCACGGTGGTGGCCGCAGCTGTGGCAGTTCCGTCACTGTTGCTAACATGCCCGTTCCCTGGATCAATATTCATTATCATTACTAGGGCTCAAAATCTTTTTTCTATTAGACTGGCAAACTAGTCCATCCCAAAATAACATTAATTTGCCAAATTTTTTCTTCTAAATAAGTGATATAACTTGATTTAAAGAAAGATTTGCTGATATTTTCCTAAAAATATTGCCCCCCTATACTAATTTCAAATTAAAACATAGTATATCAATGTGGTTATTGAAATTATACTTATAATCGTTGTACTTAAATAAAGATACTCCAGCCTTTTATTTATATATCAATATTCTTCAAGAATATTTCAAAAGTATTCCAAAATAATACAAACTTGATATGGTGCTAGTTTTGGCACTCATAGAAAAGAAACACCTAGTTTTATGGCATCGTTATAGTTATGAGATCAGTCATACATTTTGCACACAATTAGTTAGATGGGAATGAAAATTGTAAAATGAATATAAAAATGGTGTAATTAGGAAAAAGAAGGTCACCAGTGTTTGAATGATGGCAAAAACAGCAATAGTTTTGTATCTTCCAAGGAAAGAATCAGCAAGAAATCCTCCCAAGAGACAGAGAAGAAAACATGTGCCCATGAAATCTGTGACAATGTTGGCAGAGGTAGAGCTTGGCAGATGCATCACTCCTCCCAAATATGTCACTAGGTTTACTGCTATTCCCATTGTTGATAGCCTTTCCACTATTTCAATACCTGTATTTCTTTCATTAATTAATCACATCACTAGTGTACCTTAATTTCAAACATGCATGATTTATTTTGAATAAATCTTCATAATTAAAACTGCAGTTATATATTCTCCACTCCCAGAAGCAAGGGAAGAATTAATATAATATGGGAGGATAATTAATTGATTGATTGATGATTAGTTAAGTGATGAAACTTTACACATGGGAGAGATATGGTCCTAAAGATCAGAGAGTATATACACTATCTTTTGTTTTCTTTGTAAAAGATATAGTACTCCTTATTGGAGTTGTGGCCCTGCAAATCATCTCTTTTCTTTCATGAGACTATAAGGAATGAAATAACAGCGTACTAATTGAATTTATTATCCAGGTTTATATTCAAGTTCAGGTTATATATGTGCATGGTGGAATCTTTATCACATGCATAATATAACATCCAAAATGATTTGATTATAACGACTAGATTTGGCAAAAGAATCAATCTTGTCTGAAAAGTGAAAACAAACCTAGGATAAGAGCAGCTGGTACCCAACCACCGGTTTTCGATCTATCGGCCGGGAATCCCTTGTAGTCCACTGCATCTGAAACTGTTAAACTCATCTTTGTATCCTGCAAGAGAAAATGAAGAAAGGTTTTATAATATGTTGTGATGATTACTACTCATGTTTCAATTCATGTAGTAGAAATTATTATAGCTAGCTAGCTTATACTAACCATTGTTTTTTTTCTTTGCTTTGTTGGCAAGAGTGCTAGCTAACAGGAAAAGGAGTGAAGAAAGCTAGAGGACTTGTATATTCTTCCAACTCACACACTTGAATATGTCCTAGGAATATTACATATTTATAGGCCAAGAATTTGATGCATATGTATGTTGGACATAAATATAAAATGGCCCTCCAAGACCTGGATGAGACAGATCATTGATTGGTAGGGATTAGGTCCATGCCATTTATGGATGGAAGGTTCTAGCATGACTGATAATTTTTTAACTTCTGTTTTTACTTTGATTAGATATTTATGGATTACTATTCTCATTTGGATTACGATTCTCATCTCTGTTACGGTGGTGGTCAAATCAACCTATGTCGTGTTTCAGATCAATGCAAACATTTAGTGACACTTATACTTAGTGACCTTTTTATAACCGCGCGAATCACTTAATCGACATTTAGAGTGAGTACACGTTTCTATTTTAATAAGTTAGATAAACTTTTAAAAAATGTGTGGTTAAGTATTTACTTAAGTGTCGCTTTAGAAAAACATTACCAAATTAGTGTTATGATAGGTCCTTTCGATTATTGTGTCAAAAACTACAGCTTCGTATGTGTTCTACAAAATGATGTCGTTTTCATACCACCACACCAAATTATACCAACCACAGAAGACCGTTATTTCTATATTTTATTTGAAAAACGAAAAAAAAAAAAGGGGAGGGATTAGGTTGATTTATTGAAGTGGGAAGGTAAAGATGGGGGAATAAAATGGAATCTAGAACATGGAATGCTAAAGGGAGCTCATTGTTTCATTGTCACTCATTATAATGTATGGATGGTATACATGAATTATGTGTGTTTTATGTGAACCACATTAGACAACCCTCCCTGGAATTGAAGTCTAAGTGCTTTTGCTACCCCACTTTCAAAAAGTGTACTCACCACCTATTGTTTTTTCTCCATTGTTTGTGTATGGGCAAAAAGATGTGCATGTATATATAGGATCCAAACTCTGATCATGTATATGAAAAATGTGGAAATGTTCATGGTGGACTACTTTTAATGCCATAAAAAACGTGTAATAATCACATTCCTAATTATATGAAATGTAAAATGAATAGACATATTATTTGATATTTAACACGTCAACGATGAATATATGCATATTAATATAATCACTGCGTGTACATATATATGTATGGTCACTGTTGGAAAATCGCTCGAGGCATATATGTATTATAACGAAGATCATGTTTTGGCAGTCACACTCAGTAAAGTTGATTGTGTTGCCGACCACTGGGAATATTATTGATATGCATCTATTGGCATTCAGTTTTTATTTTATTTGTGTCAATCTGAAAATGATAAAGACTTATTATTAGAAAAATTGAATTATTATAATAAAATATAAGATTGAGATCTTCTATTACACTTGATGTTACATCTTCTATTCCAAATTAACCACCACACGCCACGTGTATTCAATGACATCATTAATTTCATTTAAAGACACTAATTTTTGGTAAGTGATTTATTTTCAAAATGACGCCAATTCAATATACATATATATCTATTTCTATTACCTATATAAAAGTATGAATATTTCTTACAAAATATGGATCGCCTAATATATCCTTATTAAAGATTTTATTTAAGGTTATAATAGTAATTTTAAATAATTTTACATTATGATTTTAAGCCAAAATCATATAGTAGTTCTATTATGAGTAAAATTCTAATTTACTATACATTTTTTAAAATTTAATTTAATTTAACATAAACTGTATATCCTTATAAAAAATTATTATTTAAGATTAATAATAATATAATAATTTTGATTGAAAAAATTCATCATCCACGTGCGACGCACGTGCTGATACTCGTATATATATATATATATATATATATATATATGTACCTACTTTTTTAACTTCAATTGTTGACGATGAGATCAAAGTGTGTATTCACTCTCATTGAGCTCGAAATACGTTGTGTTGAGTACACATATTTCAAGCTTCACATTGACAATCATAATTCGTAATATCCGATTATGTATCATATTGATATAATTTTTGAATTTGTGATTTATCGTATTAACTCCAAATTCATGTCGTATATGAAAATGGTCTTAAAATTAGTGTTTTTTTAAAACATAATAAAGCGCGCAAGGCAATTTGTGCATTGTGTATTCCTACAGATGATGTGTTGCTTATCGTCTTAGCGACTTGGAATTCGAAAAATAAATAAATATACATATATATCATTGTAAAAATAACAAATTAAAATAATAATATAAATTAACAAAAAAAAAACCTAAAATCTTTAAATCAATATAAAAATCATTAACAAATACAAAATGTAATTCGTTGTTTAGTGTTAATGACTTAGAATTCAAAATAAAAAATAGATATATTTAAATAATTTATAATCATCGATCAGATGATTTTAAAAAATACCAAAAACCACCTATAATTATTTAATTTAATACAAAAATAACTATTAGTATCCTTAGAATAATTACAACAAATTCACTATATAGTGTTGTCCACTTGATATCCAAAATAAAATAAATAGAAATATGTTCAAAATTATTTCAGAAAATACCAAAAACCCTTAAAATTATTTGTATCAATAAAAATATTGATAAAATTCTGGGTATTTGACTCACTGAAAGATTGTGAATTTTATTCTAAATTGTTATAATACAATTTAGTGGATTCCCTTGATAGATTGAGAAGAGAGGATTAGAGAGACTACACCAACTTAAATCTTAACTCTTTGTATACATGTCCACGCTGTCGTGACGCGATAAAATTAAATAAAAGTCCTTCCTAACCTAACTAACTAGTAGATAGGGTAAGTCGGAGTCGATCCCACGGAGAGTTGACAATTCAATTGTGTTTACTTATATCTAAATTCAAAGGAACAAGAAATATGGGGTTTATCGGATTGATTGATAATTAAACTAAAAATTACTAAAGATCTAGAAAACAGATTAAACAAAAATCAATTAATAAAAAGCATTCCAGTTAACAGTTCAGTTATCCCCCAATATCAATTACGCCTTAATCAATGTTACCCCCAATCTCAGATTATCATGGAATTATCACCCCTAATCTAACAACAAGCTCTGTTAAATCGAATCGTCTCTTATGATTAGTTAAATTAGGATAAGATCACTAATTAACCCTATTTAATTGAACAACCTAAAATAAGCTCTCTAGATTTAATTCATTAAACACATTAGTTACCAAGACGATAGGGTGAACTAGACTCCAAATACACGAGCTCGATTTGATAATCTAGGATTATGCTACCCTAGAGATGCGCGACCTCTAGTTTACTACCAATGAAAATTAAACCACAACAATTAGGATTCATGATTTAAGATTCTAGCAATCAATTATCAAACACTTAACCTAGGTCGCGAATCTAAATCAAGTATCAATAATTGAAATCATTCATCACAGATAACACAATCAATTCCAATCAAAACATCGAGAGGGAGAAACGGGATTAATTAAAACATAAAAAGATAATTGGGTTCAAACATCCCTGCTAACCGGAATTGAAGAATTAGCCAATCGTCATCTCGATTGGATCCACAAAAGTAGTTGATTGATCCATCAAAGCAAAATAAAATAAAGTAAAAGTATGTTGGTAAAGAAAACTCTCTCTCCTCCAAATCCTACAAACTGTCGTGTCTCTCCTCCTCCAAGACTTGGGGATTAAGTAGGACAATTAAATGGGCTTTTCTTTGCACAAAGTGATTTGGGCTTTCATTTGCAAAGACCCATTTAATTCCTTTTCAACATTTGGACTTCTTTTAGTTGTTGGACCTTCTCCTTGATCTTCATTACGTTTGGGCCTCGGTCCAATGAACTCCAAAATACTTCAAAAATCCTACAATAATCGAGAAAATAAAATATGAAGTATCTCGAGTTCAAAAGTGTATATATGTACGAAAATAATGCATCCAATCAAATAAAAGATGATAAGAATCCAATTAAGTCAACAATTAAATGCATGTATTTTCTACATATGAATACATTATGGATTAAATACGACCCATCTCTCATTATATTTATTTGTTTGATCATTCAGACAATCAACTGAACTCTATTGATCAACCATATATATATTTCAGTTGACTATCTAAAAAAAATTAAAAAAGTGAAGTCAATTCACCCTCATATACCTACTTAACTTATTTGGAACCAACAAATGTGATGATTTATATAATTAACAAGTATAATTATTAATGAATTAATAAAAACAAAACTAGCCAGCCAAACATCCTTGGCAAGTTGTTCAACTTAATTAAAAGCAATGAATGACAAATGTCCTAAAAACATAACTTAATCAAAAGCAAAGAATGACAGATGTTCAAGTGAAACCAACTTCTTTCCACCTTCTTTAGTCCAACTAAAAATCATATCAATCAACTCATGCATGGCTACTTGCTATATGGCACATCACTCTTCTAACTTTTCTTTTAGTACATATATATGTGTGATTTGAGGATCCTTCTCTAGATTGATTTTCTTCTCTATTTAATTTTATTAAGACACATACTTCCTAGTTTCATACAAATGAAGAATTTTAAGACCATTTTTGTTCATGTGGTGGGTATATATAGATATTTGCTCAAATGTTGGCTAAGAATAATCTTTGTTCACTTAACTAAAAAATAATTTTCCATATTCCACAGGTCTAGGTTTGACTGTCCATCAACCAATGGATCATAACATTAATTTCAACCTACCTTTTAGTAGGCTTCTTTTTACGCCCAACTCCCTTTATGAGCTATTCCAAAATTTATTGGGTAGGTCAAGTCTCACTTAATTACTTAAATGTTTGTTAATTTGGTTGATGGAGATCTCTTAACCTTTTTGACTTATGATTATTTTAAAGAGTAACAATGCTTTAAAGATTGGGAATCTCATAACCCAATAAGAAGAATCAAAGTTGAAAAATGTAATATTGATAATTTGGAAGTATTACAAGTTTTATTTTGATATCTGATCATCATCTTGTATTTTATTATCTTTAATACACGTCATGTGCTAATTAATGTGATGTCTTACAAATATGATATGCGATAGTTATTTTGAAATAGTATATGAAGCATGTACTAAAATAGATGATATTGTTTGGAATACGGAATCACCTTAACTGAAAGCATGTAATAGTTCTGAAAACAACAATAAAATAGTTAGAGTACACGGTGTTGTCAATGGTGTTGACAACACCAGCGTAACACACAGCGGAAAATAAATCGAAAATGAAATATGCAGAACACAAACGATATATCCACGAGTATACAAATACTTGTGGAATGCCTTCAGGGCGAAAACTTCTTTATTGATTTGACGTATATATACAAGGAGATAGAAAAACTTCTAGAAGAGATTCTTCCGTACAAAGACTCAATACGTCCTTTGAATCTGTCTAAGTAACCTAGGGACGTATACAAAATCTCACAATTGATCACTCTAAGCACCTACACTAAAAAGTCAAGAGTATGCAAACTCTATGACTATACAAGAAAAGAGGTGTTGTCTCAGTGTGACCAACACAAAGCTCGACACCAGTGTACTGCTCAACTTTAGACTACTTGAACTCTCGATTTCTGTGTCTATCGATCTACAGCAGACTTCTCCTATTTATAGAGCTCGTAGTACACTGTGTAGACTCCACTTCTCATGATCTCGAAGTGCTCCATAATCTCACGTACATGATGGAGCATTATCTCCACTCCTTGGACTTGTTCTTCTTCCACTACCTGGACTTGTTCTTCATGACTTCTTCATGTAGTTGACTTGATCAACTTTCTTCCTCTCCATTTGCACGTTGTTTTTCACTCTCAAAGCATCGGTTTGACTCTTTCAAATCTCACATGCTTAATTCACAAATATCACGTTCCATCTTATCAAGAAAAGAGAGAAATAACAACTTCCCTAAAATTAGGATGAGTTGCTAGTAAAAGATAGGATCCACAATTAAAAACACGTGAGTTAAAGAGATTAAATCTCTAAGAGAGATAAAACAAATCTAATTCAAAATCAATCATATCTAAATAATATCTAACATATCTAATATGATTTAGGATAAGAAATATGAAAAAGGAAAAATTAATTAAATGTTAGAAAATCCAACACTAACATTAACTACTATATCCTTAACGTAGTTAATATATTCACTTTAGACCTACCAAAAAAGTCCGATTAGATATATTTCCAACTGATAAACCTACTGCTCATTCATGTATTACCTGATAGATTCACGTGAATTAATTAGTACAATGATCGACTCTCCTCCAACGACCCAGCCTAAGCAATTTTCCACCACTAATGATCTAATCAAATAGCCTTTCTCTAGGAATATTGTTAAGTTGTCAATATGTAATTGATGTTTTTGCATATGAGACTTGGAAATTAATTCAAACAATCAAGTGGTTCCTAGAGATTCTTTAGATGCACGTGTTCGGATACAGGGATTTGAAATACAAGATTGGGACTGTACTCAAGTTAGAATAGAATCATAATATTTCACACATATTGCAGTAAAATTACTTAGTTCAAAATAAAAGTGATAGATTTCAAATCCATATCAATATAAATACCACCCGCGCACCAGATTCTATTCAGTGATTGATATTATATACATACTCTTAAGGTATTACGTGTATACTATATCTTAAGATATTACAAATTTATCTTTAAGGTATTAAACTTAAAGCTTAAGGTATTACATATGCACCTTTGACGTATTACATATTTACCTCTGATGTATTACATATGCACATTTGGGGTATTATATTATTTGATTATAAGGTATTACATATTCAGTTTTAAGGTATTATTGTTTATAGTTTAAGGTATTACATATTTATCTTTAAAGTATTACATAAAATATGTTTTAGGTAGGGCAAATTACAATTTTGGTACCTCAACTATACCCCTTTTTCACTTTGGGTACCCTCATTTCATCGAGTAACAATTTTGGTACCCCACGTTTAAAAAAATCTCACATTGGGTACATTCCGTCAAGTTTCCGTCCAAACTTGACGGAAGTTAACTAACCCTAATTCGAAACCACGAAAATTAGCCCATTTTCTTCCCCCTTTTCTAAAAAACCCTAGTTGCTTCAATTCCTCTCCAAATTATTCCTAATTCTTCTTTTAGGTGGTTCTTAAATGCAGATTCAGTGAGGTAGGACATTTTGAGGAGGGATAATGTTTGTGTAAGCAATGATTTCACTTGCTTGGTGAAGGCAAGTGCTGTGGATTTTCTTTGCTTGATTCTCTGAAACAGGGGAGTTGAATTGAGCTTCAAAAGAGTAACCAATGACTGGGGGAAGAATAAGGGCGAAGCTTCGTAGTAGCAATCTGTATTCATTTACTTGTCACAGGCATCAGAATTTTAAGGTTGAAGAGACATCAGACACCCAAGGACCTGGTTTCTCGCGGGTTGTTCATTGCAACCAGCCTGATGTGCATGATCGGAAACCTCTGAAATACTGTGCAAATTATATTACCACAACAAAGTATAACTTCCTAACCTTCCTTCCTCTGATGTGCATTTGTGGTTGGATTGAGTATGGCTAAAGCAGCTCTGGAAGACTGGCGAAAGTTTATGCAGGATATGAAGGTTAACTCAAGTAAAGTTAGCGTGCACATGAAAGATGGTGTGTTTGGTCTTAAACCCTGCAGGGTTAACATTGTATTCTTTAGATTATTACCTACACATGAATATATATACTATATACAAGCTGAAGGAATTGAAGAAAAAACATACCATATTTCGGAACAAATGTGACATCTCCTCGTCTTGACATTGCAATTCGACCTTGTAGAGCTTGGTTTGTTAGCTTTGAAGATGGTAGATGCAAGAATTGGTGAAGAATGAAGAAGAATTAAGAATAATTTGGAGAGAAATTGAAGCAGCTAGGGTTTTTTTAGAAAAAGGGGAAAGAAAAGTGGCTAATTTTCGCGGTTTTGAATTAGGGTTAGTTAACTTCTGTCAAGTTTGGACGGAAACTTGACAGAAGGTACCCAATGTGAGATTTTTTTAAACGTGGGGTACCGAAATTCTTACTCGATGAAATGGGGGTACCCAAAGTGAAAAAGGGGTATAGTTGGGGTACCAAAATTGTAATTTACCCTTTTAGGTATTACATAAATATGTTTCAGGTATTACATTTTAGGTATTACATAAATATGTTTCAGGTATTACATTTTTATCTATATGGTATTACATATTTATACTTACATTTAAGGTATTTGATACTCAATTTTCAGGTATTACATAAGTCTCTTTCAGGTATTAAATAAATACCTTTAAGGTATTACATGTATGCTTCTGTGGTATTACATAATATATCTCGATTTTCATTATCTTTCTCTTCGAAATATTACATTGTTCCGTGGGAGTAACAGCGCTGCCCCAAGATAATCTTTGATTTCCGCCGGAGAAAGAGGCGCCGCAGATGGAAGCAGATGAAGAAGGAGAAAGAAGAACGCTGATTTTCGTCGGAGAAAGAGGCGCAGATGGGAACAGATGAAGAAGGAGGAAGAAGAAGAAAAGTAGGGCTGCACAGATGAAGAAGGCCCAGAAAGAAGAAGAACGCCCAGGTTTTGGAAATTAAGGGGAAAAAAAAGAAAAAAAAATATATAGAGAGGATCCGGATCGGATTGGTGGCACGGATCCCGGGACACCTAAGTCCTTCTCTTAGTTTAATCTCATAAATAAAAAAGGGAAAGCTTAATTGACTTGATACCCATCATTAAATGACCATCAACCTGATAATTCACGATTTAGGGATAAAGGAATCTCAGGTCCTAGTTCAACTATTCTATAGTATGAGAAACGTCAAAATCTTAATTTTTATATCCACATGTCAAATCAAAAAATCATATTATTTTTACGAATTAAACCTACAATAGATAGTATTTTTCAGCTCGATTAATTATGTGGGTTCACCTTAATTTGACCTAAAAAATCCGACACAAAAAATATACGAAAGGAGGTTTTCAAAGAGTTGAGTAGAGGTAGGTCTAATGAACTTAAAAGTCAATTTGTATTAGGAACAACCATACTGTATTTAAATGTTTCCATTTATAGGAGTGATCTGAGCTATATATACTTGAATCAGAATTTAGGAAACTTCGATTCCAATGACAAAATATGAGCAGAAACTATTGTCATTTTCAACCAATTAATGCAAATATATACAACAAACATTATTGGTAGATTTGTACACATGGGAAATTAATTGTACAAATTTCTCATTTGGTAACTCTATGTTAACTGCTCCAATTCTAATCATCTTCAAAGCTTCCCCCCTAAAAGACCTCGTACGTATTCCATATATCAAGAAAAACGTCATCAATGTTTCTCAATTTGTTAGTGATAACAATGTCTCTTTTGAATCTCATAATACTTACTGTATTTTGTAAAGAGTATCTGTTGAATTGATTAATTTTTTTACCAATTAACTTTTGGTTCTAATACTTTTACTCATTATTTTTTCGGGCTAGCGAATTTACCCTTTATCTTTAGAATAATAAAAAATTTGACCCAAATTCAGCTTGAACAGTCAAATCGGGCTTAATTCGCATGTGATTAGCACGTGACACTCTATAAGGACACAAAACTTAAAAAATTAATGGACAAAATTGCCAGAACAAATAAGTTATTGGGAAAAAATAGCTTGAAAATTGGGGTGCGCGTGCTAATCACGTGCGCATTTAGTCCGATTTGATTGTTCGGATTGAATTTAGGTTATTTTTTCGAAATTTTAGAAGATAAAGGGTAAAATTGATAGCCCCAAAGATAATGAGTAAGAGTGCTAGAATCAAAAAGTTAATTGGTAAAAAAATTAATTAATTTGTATCTGTTAGAAAATCAATGTTTAGATTTTAATAACACAAAATATAAGAGTAATAGGACTCTAAAATACCTTATTTCTCACAATGTTCAAGTGAAACAAAAATAGAGTTCTAAAATAGCTTAGGTCAAGGTGCATAAAAGACAACTTTTGTAATATGTAGTTATGAAGATCTTACTATGCTGTAAGACACAGTTACTATAAGCTACTGAATGAAAGACCTTACAACGAGGGAACATTTTCATTTTTGGTCCTCTCCCAAAGATGTCATTTTCGTCACGTTGATTATCAATTTTGGTATATTGCTATAAACAATATGTTCAATTTTTAAGTCCTTTTACGCTGGATTTCTAATTTTACGGTCAATTTCTGTTGAAGTTGAATTATTAAGAACATTTTTACCCTTCTCTGTTGAGAGATTGTTTTAGGAGTTCAAAGGTGAAGAAATTAGGTTTCTCACTAAATATAACTACTCTATATGTGAGTAGATATCCTGTGGAGAGATTAGTTGTTGAATGACCTATGTGGAAACTAAGAGTTGTGGGTTTCATTTGAGTCTTGTATTTGTAAAACTGCTGTGCATAAACCACTTGTGAAGTTTCATGTATAACTCTTTAGATTGATAATTAAAATGTTAATTATTTTACTAACTGCTAGCTAATTAATCCAGTTTATCACTTAAAGTACTTCAAAATTTGCAGGTTTATAGCATTCATGAGATAAAATATTAATGCTATAAATTAGCTATCTGATCTATAATAAATTTATAAACTTTATAAACTTTTGCAGTTTATAAACTTCTACTAAATATATAGCTAATTCATGAGATAGCATTCTACTAAGACAAGAATCTGATCTTTCCTGCCATATTTAGGAATAGAAGTTTATTATGTTTGTCTCTAATATTAATAGCTGATTCTTATTGGTTGTTATATAACTTTAAGACAAAATATTTTGTGCAACTGGTGCATGGACCCATGCACTAGAATCCATGCACCCGGGTCGACCCGCCCCACGTGCCTCAAACGCGGGTTTTCACGCGCCCCAACGTGCTCTCACACGTCCCCACGCGCCTGGTGGGTGCCCTCAAACCCACCAAGATTCGCTTAAGGCAGTCATACCCTCGCGTTATGTTAGGGTTACTTTCATATTATGTTAGTGTTACCTACGTTATGTTAGGGTTACCTTCATGTTATGTTAGTGTTACCTGAGGTAACACTAACATAACATGAAGGTCAGGTAACACTAACATAACATGAAGGTAACCCTAACATAACGTGAGGGTCACTCTAATATAACATGAAGATATGATTAACATTGTTTTTTACCTTCATGTTATGTTAATGTTACTTTCATGTTATGTTAGTGTTACATTCATGTTATATTAGTGTTACCTTCGTGTTATTTTAGTTCAGTTGTTTTAAACTAAGGGTATGAAATCTGGAGATGGGGTCACATTAACATAACGCGAAGATAACCCTAACATAACATGAAGGTAACACTAACATAACGTGAAGGTAATGACCAAAACAGGCGAAAAAAGTAAAGAGGTGCGGGCTGGGCGGGCCAGCCCAGCCCGCACGTGGCCCGCGCGCGACCCAGTTGAGATTCGTGCAACTAATGCACAGGAGATTTACTCTAACTTTAATTATCATTGTGATCACTACATTTCAGCATTGCACTATACAAAATATTTATAATTATATATTACATTTCCATTGCTGATCTCTCTGAAATTCCTTTCACAAAAATATCATAAAAATAAAAAATAATATTAATGAAAAGCAATGAGGATATGTATTACATTCTCCAGATAGAGTGATATATATGCTCAAACCGAAAGTTATGGTAGGGCCTTACACTTTGAAGCTTCAACACCTATCATGATCTAATGAACATCATATCATATATATCATTATTTATTTATAGAGTAAATGCTCCTCCATACACTAAAGCATTTAAGAAGTTGTTACCCATCCTACCACAAATAGTGAGAACATACAATTAAGGGTGATGATTGTCTCATTTCGGAAAAAAAGTCAGAAATGACGGTGTACTTGCTGACATACACACATACACAATTTTCATGTAACCTTTTTATTACATAGACTACACGAAAATTAATCTAATCCTCGTAATTTTCATTAATGGAAACATAAGTTGTGGTTGGGCATCTATTAATGTTCAATCATATACCATATATCAAGGGAGTGTGATGATATATTTACGTATTGTATTGTATAGTGGTATTTCGAGCATATTCTTATATTCTTTATGTTGATATAAATGATTCTTTTTCTATATGAATCAATGTACAATGGCCAGTGTGGCCTTTGATGTGGTCGAACTGACCACATTCAAACTACCTCGAAAACCCGACCCGGACTTGAAGGACGATCGACGCGAACAAGTTAGGAAATAATGAGTTCGTTCAAGCGAACAAGTATATGTGGCATGTCAATCGAACTTATCCAGCTCGTAACCCGTAATGTCGAACTGAAACATGAAATGCCGAGCTAATACGAGCGAACTAATTCAAATTTGAGATAACTCCCACGATTGCGAGAATCTCGCCACTTCCCAGGTTTTTAGGAGAAAATCCTAACTGCCACATCCCACTCCTAGGAAATCACGTTTCTCTCAGGGAGTATATATATCCTTTGTTTTTCTAATTTGCACACACATTCACAATCCTAATTTCTAGACTAAGCATTCAAAATTGAGAGCAACACTTTTGTGAGATTACTGACTTGAGCGTCGGAGTCCCTTCACCGGGAAAAACCCCCGGTGTTCTTTGTTTTGCAGGTTTTTTTGATCGGAGAATTCCAATCATCGTCGGAGAATTTCGAACGGTATCGGAAAAGTGAAGGATCGGAATCGAGACAAATCAATTGGCGCCGTCTGTGGGAATTCTTTTTTGAACTTTGAGCATTTAAGACGTAGAAGACTACAAAAATGGTGAATACCAGAGGATCAAGAAGAAGGTTGGATGAAGGAGCACCGTCCGTGCAACAAAATGAGGATCGGAATTCTGCGCCGGCCAATCCTCCCGGCACTGTCACATTGACGCCGGAGGAACTCTCGGCTTTAATAGAGACTGCTGTTCAAAAAGCCTTGGGCAAGCAGAAGGTGGATTCACAACAGGATAACGCTGACATACCTGTTGGAAGGGAACAAGAGGGCGACAGATCTCGGATGGATGAACAGGAAAGCCAATCTGGTCACCCTCGTGGCCAAAAAAGAGGACATGACGAACTATCTGAGAGAGTAGATGGTTTACGAAGGGAACTACGGGAAGTTCAGCGAACTGTTCGACGTATTCCTCGGAGTTCCAGAGGTAACCCTTTCTCTGAGGAGGTAATGGAAGACGAGTTGCCCGCCTCTTTTCGGCCGGTGAATTTCGAATATGATGGTGCTTCGGATCCATGGGATCATATATGTCGATTTGATAATACTGCTCTACTGCATCGGTACTCCGATGGTATTAAGTGTAGGGTGTTCGCCACTACCCTTACCAAGGCTGCTCAGACATGGTTCAGTCAGCTGAATGATGGGACGATTCATAATTTCGAACAACTATCAGAGTTGTTTTTACATCAGTTCGCCAGTTCTAGAAAGCAGAGACGATCTACCCAGACGTTGTTCGGTGTGAGGCAGAAAGCGGATGAAACCCTACGGAACTATGTTAAAAGGTTTACTGCTGCTACTTTAGAAGCTCCTGAGGCTTCAGACGATTTAGTCGTAAGTGCTTTCATCCAAGGGTTGAAAGAAGGGGATCTCCATACTTCACTGGTTAAGAAGACTCCCACCAATTTTGACGAACTGTTACAGAGGTCTACCAAGTACATCAACTTGGAGGAGGCAGTTCGAATGAAGAAAGGAGAGACTTCAAGTCGTCTGAGCCGAACGCAACATGATAATGAAACAGCCAGGAGGAGAGATGGGGGCGAGCAGCGAGCAAGATTTGCTCCACCCCCTTTAAGGGAAAATAAGACAGGGCGGAGGTACGAACACTATACGCCCATGACTATGCCCCCTGGACAGGTATTAATGGAGATATGGAACTTGCCCCAGTTGAAATGGCCGTCGACCTGGAGTCCAAATCCGAAGAAACCAGCCACCTTCGGCAACGGTAAATTGTGCCGATTTCATAATGAATATGGGCATGGAACTGATGAATGTTTACATTTGCGAGATGAACTGGAGAGGCTAATCAGGGAGAACAAGTTAGCCCGTTTTGTTCGTCAGAACCGATCAAACCGCGAACATCGGAATGATCGAAGAGAGCCCAGGCAAGATAGAAGGCAGGAACAACAGGAATTACCTCCACCACCACCACCACCGGCGCGAGCTAGACCCGAACAAGAAGAAAGGCCTACTATTCACATGATCATAGGTGGGCCGACAGATGGAGATTCTAATAGAGCTCGTAAGGCGAGACTCAACTCTGTTAAGCACGAACAGAATACAGTTCATTCTATTTTCGAAGAAGTTGCAATTGAGTTCGGAGTTCGCGATCGAGTTGCTATTCAGAGCCCTCAGTTTGATGCTATGGTGATCGTTGCGGAGATAGGGGGTTTTAACGTTGAACGGGTTTTTGTGGATACTGGCAGTTCGGTGGACATTATATTCATGGACTGTTTCAGAAAGATTAGATCTACGGTAGAGGTAAAGCCTGTAGAAACTTCACTTTATGGTTTTGCAGGGGAATCTGTAACGGTGTATGGCAAAATTCAATTGCCTATGGTGTTAGGAGACGAAGAGTGGAGGCAGAACAAAACGACGACCTTCCTTATAGTGGATGCGCCTTCTCAGTATAACGTGATTTTGGGTCGACCTTCCTTAAGTTCGTATGCTGCCGTTATCTCACCTGCCCATTTGATGATGAAGTTTCCAGTTGAGAATGAGGAAGGGAGAATAGTTGGAGTTGGAGTTGTTCATGGCGATCAACAAACTGCTCGGCGCTGTTATGTCGCTGCAGTTCGACAATCCGAATCTCGCAAGCGCCATAGCGAACAGAGAGACGATAGCGATCGTGGAAGGGATAAAAGTCTGAAAAAAGATGGTAATACAAGCACAGCAGAGTTCGCCGAAGGTGAACTAATGAGTGTGGAGTTGATCCCGGAGCTACCTGGACATTCAGTTCGTCTTGGAAGTCAATTGTCAGAACAAACCAAAGAGGAAATTGTGGCTGCTCTTAGAGACAATGTGGATTTGTTCGCCTGGAAACCAGAAGATTTGAAGGGTATAAACCCGGAAGTAGTTATTCATAAGCTGAATATCAAGCCTGATGTTCGACCTGTTAAGCAGAAGCTAAGGCATTTCGGGGAACAACAGAATAAAATCATCAAGGAAGAGATTGAGAAGTTGCTCGAAATTGGACACATTGAGGAGATCCAGTATCCTCGATGGTTGGCGAACGTCGTGTTAGTCCCGAAACCAGGAAATAAGTGGCGGATGTGTATCGACTTCCGAGATTTGAATAAGGCATGCCCCAAAGACCATTATCCTCTTCCGCGGATCGACAAACTGGTGGATTCTACTGCCGGATGCGAACTATTGAGCATGATGGATGCAGCCCAAGGATACCATCAAATCATGTTACACCCAGAGGATAAACCCAATGTGGCCTTTATCACATCATCAGGTACATATTGCTATACTGTTATGCCATTCGGACTGAAAAATGCAGGAGCTACTTACCAACGAATGGTGAACGAAGTGTTTAAACACCAACTGGGCCGCAATATGGAAGCGTATGTTGATGATATGCTAGTAAAGAGCATACAGGCGAACACCCATGCAGATGACTTGAGGGAAACGGTGGCCACAATCCGAAAACATGGGATGCGATTGAATCCAGCCAAGTGTTCGTTCGGTGTGCGAGCAGGGAAATTCTTGGGGTATATGGTGACGAACAGAGGGATCGAAGTAAACCCCAGCAAAGTTCGAGCTATACAAGAAATGACGCCTCCTCGAACTATTAAAGAAGTGCAGACACTAACAGGCCGCATTGTTGCCTTAAGTAGGTTTATATCCAGGTTAGCGGACAGAGGTTTGCCTTTTTTCAAAATTCTAAGGAAGAGTGGTCGGTTTAGTTGGGATGACGAATGCCAGAAAGCGTTCGAAGAATTGAAGGCATTTCTCCTCACACTCCCTTTATTAAAACAGCCTGTGAAGGGAACTATGATGGTTGTTTACTTGGCAGTTGGAGAAGAGTCAGTCAGTTCGGTTCTTGTTCGAGAGGAAAGAAGGGATCAATTCCCCGTGTACTTTGTTAGTAAAGTTCTGCATGGGGCAGAAGTTCGCTATACTGAAGTAGAAAAGGTTGCTTATGCCTTAGTCACCACGGCCAGGAGATTGAGGCCATATTTTTTGGGTTATGAGATCACGGTGCGAACGAACCATCCGCTGAGTATAGTATTGGGCAAACCGGAGGCATCTGGGAGATTAGTCAAGTGGGCGATCGAGCTGGGACAGTTCGACTTGAAGTATGAACCACGAACTGCCATAAAAGGTCAAGCCTTGGCTGATTTCATTCAGGAAACAACCAGGTTACAGGATAAGAAAGAGTGGGAAGTTTTTGTCGATGGGTCCTCGTCCCGCCAAGGCGCAGGAGCAGGGATATTGCTGATTAGCCCCGAGAAAGATGAGTTAGAGTTCGCCATAAAATTTCAATTTAAGGCATCTAACAATGAAGCAGAATATGAAGCTTTTTTGCAGGGTTTGAAAATAGCCGAGCAGGCTGGAGCTCGCGATCTCACAGTTAAGTCGGACTCACAATTGGTTACACAACAACTCAGAAACCAATGTGAAGTTAAAGAAGATCGTATGATTTCTTATGTACAACAAATACGGAGAAATGGAGAAACGATTTGAAAAACTACAGATCGAGCAAATACCTCGGAGTGAGAATCAGAGGGCAGATTATCTTGCTAAAATAGGGAGTTCGCTGCTGGACTGTTCGAAGAGAAGTATTACAGTCATGGGGGTAGGAAAGGAAAATGAAGTGCTGAATATTGACTTGGCCGAACAAGACTGGAGAACTCCTTTCTTGAAATTTCTAGGCGGAATCAGAGATGGATTAGCAAAAGATCTCGAGAAATTGGAAAAACAAGCTCAGTTCTACTACATGTTAGATGGGGCGTTGTATCGAAAAACTTTCCTACCAACAGATGCCAGATGTTTATCCAAAGAGGAGGGGCTTAAGGTTTTAAAGGAAGCGCACGAAGGAGGATGTGCCGAACATGCGGGGGCTCGAGCATTGGCTCGCAAGGTCGCACGAGCTGGTTTCTACTGGCCAACGATGAAGAATGACGCCGAAGAACTAGTTCGGAAATGCAATGCCTGTCAGAAACATGGTTGGCGAATTCGCACGCCAGCAACAGATATGCTTACGGTATGTTCGCCTTGCCCTTTTGCCAGATGGGGAATTGATATAGTTGGTCCACTTGTTAAAACCAGAGGAAATAAGCAATTCTTGGTAGTGGCTGTGGATTACTTCACTAAGTGGGTTGAAGCCGAACCTTTGGTTAAGATCGCCGAACCAGATATGATCCACTTTATATGGAAGAGTATTTGTTGCAGATTCGGCTTACCCAGAATTTTAGTGTCAGATAACGGAGCCCAATTCAGAGGCAAAAAGATTACAGGATGGTGTAAAGAGATGAAAATTTTACAAGTGTTTACCCCAGTAGCTCATCCTCAAGCGAATGGACAAGTCGAAGTGGTTAATCGAATAATTCTGGATGGAATCAAAAAACGGCTGGAATTTGAGAAGTCGAACTGGGTGGACGAACTGCCATCCGTTTTATGGGCATATCGAACTTCACCTAGATCGACTACGGGAGAAACCCCTTTCAGTTTGGCATTTGGCATGGAAGCAGTAGTCCCAGCTGAAATTCAGGGAGAAGCTCTACGAATCACTAATTTTGATCCACAGCAGAATGAAGAATTAATTCGAACAGATTTGTTATTTCTGGAGGAAATTCGAGATGAAGCCAGAGTTCGCCATGAGTTATACAAGAGGCGCATTCAAGCAGCTTTCAACAGAAAAGTCCGAAAAAGAGAGTTTCAAGTAGGGGATTTGGTTCTAAGGCAATCGGATGCCTTGTTGGAGATCGGAAAGCTTGATGCCATTTGGGAAGGACCATACACTGTTACAAAAGTCTTACCAGGTGGGTCATACGAGCTCGCCGATGAACATGGAAAGGAACTGCCAAGACCTTGGCACATCAACCACTTGAAGAAATTTTACACTTGAAATCTCAAACCCCAGTATGTTGCTTTTTATTTTTTCAAGTTGTTGTTTTTATGAATAATAGATATTTTTCTGCTCCGTGGACGTAGGTCGATTTGACCGAACCACGTTACATCTTCGAGTCTTTTTATGTTGATTTTGCTTAACTTACAAAAACACGATCATATTGTGGAACGAACTCCCAGTTCCCTCGGAACTCAACGATTACGAACTCCCAGTTCCCTCGGAACTCAACGATTACGAACTCCCAGTTCCCTCGGAACTCAACGATTACGAACTCCCAGTTCCCTCGGAACTCAACGATTACGAACTCCCAGTTCCCTTGGAACTCAACGACAACGAACTTACAGTTCCCTCGGAACTCAACGATTAAGCACAAAGAAGTTCCATCGGAACTCAACGATCAAGAACAAAGCAGTTCCCTCGGAACTCAGTGATGAAGCACGAAGTAGTTCCCTCGGAACTCAATGATTTAAGTACGAGAAGTTCCTTCGGAACTTAATGATTAAGTATGTTAAAGTTCCCTCGGAACTCATGAATCGAGCATACTGAAGAAGTTCCCTCGGAACTTACTGATTAAGCGAACTCAATGTTTATCGCAAATGGAAGAAGTTCCATTGAACTTGATGACTAAACAAAGTAAAGCGAGGAAGTTCTACCGAACTAAATGATTAACGCAGATTAAAGAGTTCTATCGAACTTAAGGATTGAGCGAAGTAAAGGGAACTTTTTCACGATTCACTAAGTAAGTATTTGATTAAGTATTTGATTCATTACTTAGTAGATATTCATTCGAATGTTCGTAATTAAATAAACAAAGAAAACATGAAGATAGGCGAACTATATTCGATAAGAAAAATGTTGATTCATTACAAAACGATTACAAAGTTTTTTTTAAGAAAAAAGTACAAGTATGGAAAAATCTAAGTACGATCCGGGGAAGGAGTCAGTTGGGCATCAATTGGTTCGAGGAGCTCGAACGTTTCTTCAGGGAGAGGAGGAGTTGGACTGCGAGGATTTTCGACTGCCGCAGGAAGCGACGAACTCGAGCCAGGGAGGTCGAGCTGATTGTCCGGGAGGACTTCCTTGAGCGCCTCCTCAAGACAACCCGACCACCATTGTTCGGTGTTTATGTCGCCGTTCGGGTCGCCACGCCAACCAGGTGGAACGGAGTGAGTCCGCATCACCTCCTGGGCTAGCTCGTTCACATCGAACTGAACAGCCTCCCCGGCTCGCTCCTGGCAGAGTCGAACCGCCTCTTCAAAATAAGTCACAGCCATCGGAGCCGCCTTGGACAGGAATAAGAGAGAGTCCCAAAGGCGGAAGACAAGCCTGTCTCGGAACTCTTCCGCCACCAGCTTCATCTCGGGGCTTCGAGCGAACTGGTAGAAGCCATTTTTATACATGACTTCTCCAAATTCAGCTCGGGACCTTTCGGCCTCTTCCAGCTTCTCCCGCAGATTTTCGTTTTCAGCCCGCATATTTGAGATGGTGGTTTGCTGTTCCACGGCGAACTGCTCCTTAGCCAGTAGGAGCTCTTCCTTCTTTGCCACTTCGGAGCGAGCGACAGCTAATTCCAGCTCTCTCCCTTCCAGCTGAGCAGTTAGGTTTTCAACCTTGCTAGAGTGCTCGCTCAGATCGCTCTCCAAGGTGTGCTTCTCCTGAAGAGTGCCCCTCAACCTATCCCGTCGCTTCAACGCTCTCTCACCTCTGGCCTCAAAGCGCTTGGCCAGAGTGACAAGTAGAGAAACGTCCTCCTCGAGCTCCTTCCTCTCGACGTCTTCCTCCCCTTTCTCCTTCCCCTTGGCCACTGCCTTGCCCGATTTGACCAAGGCTCGAGCCTGCTCGGACTCCTCTGCAGTTCGCACCACCTCTTTCGAGGCGCCCTCTTCAGTTCGCGGTTTTTTGGCGGGTGCCTTCTTTTGCGAGCTCGAAGGCGCCTTTTTCTTCCGTCGAAGAGGAGCATCTTCGGCCGGGTCAGAGGTGGGGATGGCAGCCTCGGTCACAGGGCGAACAGGAGAGGCCTCGGCCGGGTTCAGGCTAGCTTTTGGCGCCAGTTCGCCTAATCTTCTCTCTTCTTTCTCACGGAAGGCCGCTGCTTGACGGCTGTTCACCGCATCATCTGCTGGAGAGAAGGTCGCCTTGCCTCCGGACTTGAGAACGAAGAAGTTATTCATCTCTCGATCTGTGACATAGAGCGCAAACTGTTAGTATAATAAAAAAGAAATATATATGTACATATATAATTACATTAGCAACCTAAGTCGAACTGGCGTGAAATTGGAGTGTTCGGATAAAATCCCCAGAACGCCAACAATTGTTCGCATGAACTCATGCGAACTATGTCGAACATTCCCTCCCGAAATAGCCTTGCTAAGGCCCCAAGTTGGAAGTCCCTCGCAGGAGCAGGCTCATTAAGGCTCGAACTCTCAACCCAGGGGTGAGATCGGAAGGTGTTATTGTTAGGAACACGAACAAAAAAATAGTATTTTTCCCAGGAGCTGATTTTTTCATCTCCTGGGGACAAAAAGAGAGCTCGTTTTTGTCCGCTTCTAGGGCTCAAATAGAAGCGGAAAGGATTAGTGTGCTTGAGCACGAAACAAGAACGAAACTGTTCGGAAGTCGGTTCGACCCCCATCCATTTGCACACCATATAAAACGCTACAATGTAGCTTATGGAGTTCGGGTGCAACTGGTTAGGGCATACCCCAAAGGCCGAACCGACCTCGAGAATAAAAGGATGGATGGGAGGGATCAAACCTACGGACACGTGTCTTAAAAACCACGTGTAGCATCCAGCGGGAGCCCGATGAGGTCGATCATCGGGGCTGGGAATTTCTATAGAGTAGCCCGCTGCCGTTATGAGCGAACTAAGAAGAATAGTGTGTGTTGGAGTGGTTTTGGTGGCGGAGAAAACATCTTGGATAGATTTTTTGCGAGATCGCTTAGGAGGGGAAGAGGAAGAAAGGATTTGACGACCAGAAGAGGAGGCCGTCGGGATGGGCGAATCTGAGGCAGTTCGCAAAGGAAATGTCTCGAGACCTTCCTCAGATTCACTCTCATCCCTCAGATGGATCAAGAAAGGAGAAGAAGTCATGTTGAAGAAGAAGAAGAATACGAAAGAAGAAGAGAAGGAAGAGTACCTGGGTTTTTTGAATTTGAACTTGGAAAATCAGGAGTGTTCTTGCTTAAGGAAAGAGAAGTGAGTTTGCAGAAGAGGTTTTGCAAAAATGAAAGGGGTATATATAGGCAAAAAGCCTTGATTTTGGGGGGAAAACTGAAAAGTCACAAGATCTCAGCCGTCTGGAGCAGTTTGATCCAATGGTGAAGGTGAAACGTCGCATATCCGACCGTTGGATGCAGTTCGATCCAACGGTGGATACGAAAAGGCGTTTGAAAGGACGGAGATAATCTCGCCCGTTAGATGCAGTTCGATCCAACGGTGGATACGAAAAGGCGTTTGAAAGGACGGTGATAATCTCGCCCGTTAGATGCAGTTCGATCCAACGGAGATGACAGCTTTGATCTTATCCGTAGGATTCAGTTCGATCGGACGGTTAAAATCAATCGGCGCCTAGGGATTCACATACTGACAAATGCGATCTTAGCCGTCGGATATAGTTCGATCGAACGGCAACGACGAAAGGGCGCCTCGGGATGGAGGAAACGTCGCAGACGAATGATGGATGGGACGTGATGCTTCTTGAAGAAGCTTCATAGATTGATAATGATTCGAACTGTGCGATTACAGTTCGCACTCCGAAAGGGGGGAGTACTGATGTGGTCGAACTGACCACATTCAAACTACCTCGAAAACCCGACCCGGACTTGAAGGACGATCGACGCGAACAAGTTAGGAAATAATGAGTTCGTTCAAGCGAACAAGTATATGTGGCATGTCAATCGAACTTATCCAGCTCGTAACCCGTAATGTCGAACTGAAACATGAAATGCCGAGCTAATACGAGCGAACTAATTCAAATTTGAGATAACTCCCACGATTGCGAGAATCTCGCCACTTCCCAGGTTTTTAGGAGAAAATCCTAACTGCCACATCCCACTCCTAGGAAATCACGTTTCTCTCAGGGAGTATATATATCCTTTGTTTTTCTAATTTGCACACACATTCACAATCCTAATTTCTAGACTAAGCATTCAAAATTGAGAGCAACACTTTTGTGAGATTACTGACTTGAGCGTCGGAGTCCCTTCACCGGGAAAAACCCCCGGTGTTCTTTGTTTTGCAGGTTTTTTTGATCGGAGAATTCCAATCATCGTCGGAGAATTTCGAACGGTATCGGAAAAGTGAAGGATCGGAATCGAGACAAATCAGCCTTTATTTATATTATATATAAGATACAAACATTTGTTGTTTGATTTTGATATCATGTGATAATTAAAGGTATATAGTATCAACAATGTATATACATACATAGGTAGTGAGTTTTGACTAGAATTAAGCTCAATCATTGAAATGGAGAGTTGACAATTGCACATTTCATATTATTGTAATTGATTCTATTTCTCAGATTAGGCAGTTGTCTGCCATCTTTTTCATTCAAAAATTTCATCACTCGTAATCATTCGAAAATCTCACGAGAAACTCACAAGTTCTAAATAATCTTTTTAATTAATTATACAAAACATGTCAGACAATTCATTAGCATTATCTCTTTATACAATCAATTAGGGTTAAGATAATCAATAAAGTTTCTCAAATCTATTAATGTGATTTTAAATACTAATAATTAATAATAGAGTTAATTTTTTTTTACCCATTAACGTTTTGGTTCTGTAAATTTTACCCATTATCTATTTAGGTTATTGATTTTATCTTTTAAAAAGTCGGAAATTTGACCAAAATTTAGCCCGAACAGCCAAATCCGGTTTAATTCGCATGTGATTGACATTTGACACCCTATAAAGACAGAAAACTCAAAAAGTTAATGGACAAAATTGTCAAAACAAATAAGTTAATGGGTAAAATTGTTAAAACAGATAAATTATTGAGCAAAAATAGTATCAAAACTAGGGTGCACGTGCGAATTTAGCCATATTTGGCAATTCAGGCTGAATTTTGGTCAAATTTTCAAATTTTCAGAAAATATAGGGTAAAATCACCGGCCCGAAAAGATAATGGATAAAATTACCTGAACGAAAAAGTTAATGGGTAAAAAATGTAATTAACTCTTAATAATATTATATTATATTACATGCTGGTGCTGGTATGCTGCCATTATATTTATATAATTAAAATAAGCGATACAACCTTGAGTTTAATCAAAATTGATATTTTGGTTATTTATGATACATTACAAAGTTAATTATCTAATTAGTCAAATACTGTAAAATAAGTACACGATTGCATTTACAAAGTTAGTTAATGGAATAATCAAACCACCCGAAAGGTGGGAATTGGAATAAATTTTTTTTATTTATTCAGGTGTCCCTCCAATATTACTTTTAAAATATTATATATATTTTAATGTGGGGTAAAATATAAATCCAAACTATGGTCGTTTTGTATTTTGCGACCTAATTTTTTTTTTTTCCGATTGCAACCTAAATTATTTTTCCGGTTATTTTCCTGTCAAATGAATTAATTTTTTCACTTTGCAATCCAAGCTTTTTTTTTTTTTTTTAATTAAATCCAATTGCAACTCAAACTTAATCTTTTGCCCAATCGCAAATCATGATTTTTTTTTCCGCTTCAGATTGTTACCTTTATATTGTATGAGTGTGACTTTTATGTTATATAAGTGTGACCGATATTCAAAAAATAAAAATCAAGGAAATGTCAGTCAAAATTGGTGGAATATAGGTAAATATCGGTGGAATATCGATAAATATCAAAAAAATATCGGAATGGTAAATATAGGAAAAATATCTATAAATATATGTACCCATATTTCCATCAATATTGAAATTTCTACAATATTTCCGTAAAATTAAGATACCTATATTTCCACCGATACTGAAACTCTCATCCTTAATTGCAATTTGATTTTTAAAAAAAATCAAAGTTTAGGTTGCAATTAGATAAAAAAACAAAGTTTAGATTGCAAATTGAACAAATTAATCTTCATTTCGCTGGAAAATTTGCAATCAGCAAATCTGCAAAAGACTAGGTTGCAATCTGAAAAAATAAATAAAAAAGATTAAATTGCAAAATGCAAAAAGGTGATGGTTTGGATTGTTTTTTGTATTTTACCCTAGATCAATAAACTTTAAGTATTATGAGATACCGTCTCATGAATCATTTTATGAGACGTGAGTCAACCCACCAATTTACACTTCACAATTTACATATAAATTTGTAGAAATAGATTTGGTTAGTAGGTAAAAACTCACGAAAATTATCAGTGAAACCGTCTCATGCAATTTTTTTTGACAGAACTTATAACATTTTCTCCTCCCATTTTAAAATAAGTGTCATTCTAAAATTTAAGGTTTTTTTTCTTCCAAAATAGGTGTTGATTTAGACTTTCATACAAATTTTTTTTTTCCAAATTATTCCCTTTTGATATTCCTTAGCTAAAAGTGAGAGATTTGATATAATACTTTTCTTTAAATTAATTTGATTCTCCTTTCAATTTTTTATTTTAAATTCCTTGGCTAGTTAAGCAAGTATGTTCAATTTTGATGTTTCTAATATCTTCTAATATCTGACAAAAGGCTATAGAACAAAACTTATTTCGAAACAAAGAGAGTATGTCAATAAGTGTCTGTAAACACTATTCATTTTCTTTTATTAATACATGATAATTAGTTAAAACCTTAAATATTTTTTCATGGCATTTTGATCTTAACACCACATATTACCACATTCAAAATTGTTACAATTCATTGCATAGACGTATTCGGTCTTCAATTATTGATTTATAGAGGCCCCAATTTTGTTTATCAATGTGGCATAAAATTCTCCGGAAAATTAATGAAATATGTCTATTCATATCAACATAAAGCGATGATGTTTCTTAATTATGAAAATCCTACACATGCATGCCACGATAAAACAATGTCGTTTCTCACATAATATATAATATTGGTGGTGAAAATTCCTAAAATACCAAATTCTAAAAAATATGAATTTCGAATTCCTAAATCAAAAATCAATTCTACATGAGTCGCAATTGGAATTTGGGTGGTCCAACCATGTAACAATTTATGCCAACAAATTGAAATATGATGATTAATGGTATTAGGACTTAAAAGTCATATCACGCGTCGAAGTCTCTTTTTAATTGATTAATTAACCAAGGAGTATATGCAAACACTTGATAATATTATATATATATATATATTATAGATGATTAAATTAAATTCAAAAATTAACTGAAATACAATTGAAAAATATATATGGCTACTAACAACAAACAAATGTGAAAAATATATGTAGCAGATGCAAGTTGCAACACACTTTAAGTAGAGGATCTTGTGTATCACATAACACAAGACCAAATATTTCATGGTAGGATAAGCAAATTATGTGATCATTTTGGATAATATTTCATTAATTTCATTAAATTGCCAACTTTAGATTATACATATATTGCTGATATGACATAATAAAATGAAAAGTCAAATAGAGATTCTCCGGATAAATACACCAAAACTTTTGTACACTTGATGTATGGATCTAGGATCCATGCATCCGGATCAACCCGTCTCACGCGCCTCCCACACGCGGTTTAACGTGCTCCAACACGTTCCCACGCGCTCTCACGCGTCTGGTGGGTGCGCTCAAACCCACAAAAAATTAGCTCAATGTGTTGTACTTTCATGTTATGTTAGTCATACCTTCATGTTAGTCATCATACCTTCATATTATGACATAATATGAAGGTATGACTATCATAACATGAAGGTATAACTAACATAACATAAAGGTCAGCGATTTTGAATTAAGGGTATGAAATCTGGAAATGAGAGTATAACTAACATAACATGAAAGTATCACTAACATATCATGAAGCTGTCACTTATAACATGAATGAAGGTCACGACCAAAACACATGGAAAAAATAAAGCGTTATGGGCTGGGTTGGCCCGGCCCAACCCGCATCTAGCTCGAGTGCACGGATGCACAGGAGACTTACTCGGATAAATATAGAATCTAGAGATTATTTATCTATTCTATTTAATTTCCATAAGTTCATTCAAAACAAGAGTTTTTTGATAGCTTTAATATATATTTTTATGTCCTTCTGGATAAATTATATAGAGTACGTTTTGCGTGAGAAAAAAAAACTCTCAATATACATTCATGTTAAAAAAGAGAGAAAAAAAATCTCTCTGGTTCCAAATTAATTTTTTATATAATACTTTATGTTTTATGTTATCTTAAAATAATTAATATTCACAAAGACTAACATCGTATTAAAGATAATATTTGTGCCCCTCTTATTGTTACTATCAATAACTTTTTTTCCATCCACTAGTTTTTCACAAAATCTTGAATTGGATGCAATTTTCTGCAAGTTGATAAAAGATTTGAATGTTTTTATAGAGGATTATGGGTGTGATACATGAAAACGCGGAGACAGAGGAACATGCTATTACAATAAGAATCAGCACTACATTTTAGATATTTTGTTGAAGATTTTGGAATATATATATTTCACAGATTTATCTAATACAGTATCTTTTTTGTTGTCTTTTAATGGAAAATAATCTTGTTGCAGTTTCTTTTTTTTTTTTTTCCTTTTATTTTTTCGTTTATCTTTTTCATGTTGTCTAGATTATGAGTAAGTCTCTTGTGCATCAGGTGCATAGAGCTTAGATCCATGCAACCAGGTTACCCGACCCGCTTTTTTTCTTTTTTTTTTTCCGCTCTACCTTTTTAAAATTTTGGTAATGACTTTTACTTATGTTAAGGATACATTTATGTAATGTTTAAGGATACCTTTAAGCTATGTTAATGATACATTTATGTCCATATTTCATACATTTATGTTACGTTAGACATACCTTTAGGTTATGTTAAGGATACCTTTACGTTATGTTAAGGATACCTTTATGCCCAAATTTCATACATTTACGTTACGTCAGACATACTTTTAAGTTATATATGTTAAGGATACATTTATGTTATGTTAGAGATACTTTATCCATAACATAGTTGTGTTACACATTTTGTACACAAATGTATCTCTAACATAACATAAAGGTATCCTTAACATAACCTAAATGTATCATTAATATAATGTAAATGTATGTGACCTGGAGCGAATTCTAAGGGTATCAAATCAGGATTTCAAAGGAACCTGAAATCACGATTTCAAAGGTATCCTTAACATCACTTAAATATATCCTTAACATAACCTAAATGTATGCTTAACATAACCAAAATATATTTTTAACATAACTAAATGTATCATTAACATAACCTAAAAGTATGCTTAACATAACCAAAATGTATTCTTAACATAACGTGGTATGTAACCTGGAATCAGGATTTCAAAGGTATCCTTAACATAACTAAAAGGTATCCTTAACATAACTTGTTGGAACATATTTAAGTATGTTTTGATGAGACAAAATCTTAGAGAAAGTAATCTTCATTCTATAAGCATAACCTTCTTGGAAGGTTACTGCAACGAGGTTACTGCAGACAGGAAGCTACCTGAGATACCATGCCGAAGCATACTGCAGAGCAGCATGCTACAGTAGCCTCAATCTATCTAACGGAGCAAGCCAGAGTAGGAAGCACCAGAGTGAGCGCGAGGAGGAAGCTACAAAGCAGGCATAAGAAGAAAGTCAAAAGTTACCGATAGAAAGAAGAGGTTACCTGTAGAGAGAAGAGAGGAGGAGCCAATCAGAAGAAGACATGTGGAGCTCAAACACTCTAACCCTTGAGATGCATGCTCAGTCAGTCAGTCCGGCAACAAGCTTCAGCAGATCAACTTGTAAACAAAGCCCAAGCTTGCTGCATCCAGTTGAAGAAGAAGAAAGACAAACCTTCTAAGGACTGTCTTGGAGTGCGCTTAGTGCGAGGAGCGAGTCCTGCTAAGCTTTCCACTTTCTGAAGAAGAAAGTGAGGACCCTGTGTGGGTAGATTAGGATCCTGTGTGGGTCAGTGAGGAGAGTAGGCAAGTAGTTGTGTGAAGACTTGCTACTTACTTGTTAAATCTGTGTTGTAAGAGCTAGAGCTATGTAATCCAACAAGATTTAACAAATGTTCCCTCTTAAGAAGAGACAGAGAGGATGTAGAAGGATTACTCTACCTTCGAACCTCTGTATATCCATGCATGCTTACTGATTCTGGAACTAAGCCGATAGAAGAAAGAAAAGGTTTGAAAATATCAGTAGGATTATTCACCCCCCTCTAAGCCTACTACTAACCTATTTGGGACTATCATAACTAAAAAGTATCTTTAACGAGTGAATTTGAGTGCATCCACCCAGGCACGTGAGAGTGGGTGAGAGCGCGTGAGGGCGCGTACACGCACGGGTCGGGTCAGGTGTATGAATCCTAGATCCATACACTTGATGCACAAAAGTTTTTGTGCTAGATTATTTGGGTGATTTGGAAATTAAGATTTAATACTAAGACAATATATGTTTAACTTTATGTATATGGATTAAGATTAAGATTTAGTACTGAGACAATATATAGTATTAACTTTTAGGATTAATTACAAATAATCATCTAAACTATACCCCTTTTTAAACTTAACTATCTAAATGTTTTTTTGGTTGCAATTAGTCATCTAACCTTTATATGAGTTGCAAATGATCATCCAAAATAATTTGAAAATGATCATTTTCCGACCAAATCAAATCATGTGCAAGACACATCTCTATTTACGAGTATATTTTTGTCATTATAGATTTTAATTAGAAAAATAATTTAGATTAATTTCTAAAACAAAAAATATAATTTATGTGGATACAAACTAAAAGGAGACTTCAAAGCCCAAATTTGACAATAAATAAATGAGTTCATTCAAAAATTGTAGCATCAGCCGCAATAATTCTTTTTTATGACAAAGATGGAACCTTTAATAGGTTTTTGACAACTTTTGTGGTAACTTTATTATCTTATTTGATGTTTATAAATTAAATTGGGATTTTCAGAATTATTATTTATTCATTGTTAATTTTTGCAAGTTTGATAATACATCAATATAGCCATGTGAAATCATTTATATTCTTGCTTTGATTGGGTGCTAGAATGATTGTTAATTTCAAAAAATTATTCTAGTTGATGCTACGATTTTTGAATGAATTCCTTTTATTTATTGTCGAATTTGGGATGTCAAGCCTCCCTTTAGTTTGATCCAAATAAATTTTAATTTTTGTTTTAGAAATTAATCTAATTTATCTTCATAACTAAAATCTAAAATGACAAAAATACCCTCATAAATAGAGGGTGTGTGTCGCACATGATTTGTCAGAAAATGATTTTCTGATGGTCATGAATGGTCATTTGCCACTTGTACAAATGTTAGATGGCTAATTGCAAAAAATAAATAAATAAATAAATAAATGTACATAGTTAAATGTAAAAAGGGGCATAGTTTAGAGGGTTATTTGTAATTAACCCTAACTTTTATTATGCATATGAAGATTGAGTTTCTTTTTTTGGGAAAGGAACTCGATTATTATCATTAATTAGAAGATCTATCTTAGAAAAATTCATACAAGATTGGGTTAGAACATTATAGGAGATCCTAACATATTATCTCGTTAATCTATATATATATAAAAGCAGGATATTCTGCCAAAAATAACACAAATTCAACACAAATAAATAAATATTTAATTTAGAAATCAGTTATGATTCTCAATTTAGTATTTATTGTATAGAAATTTCAAATAAAAAAATAAATAGATAAATAAGATGAAATAATGGATTATATATTTATTATCTCTCATCTTATTTTAAGTACTTACTTTAAAGGGTAAATTACAAAAAACAACTCAACCTATCGACTTTTTTCAAATTGCAACCTAATCTTTTTTTTTTTAGATTGACACTTAGTCTTTCTGTGGTTTTGTCGATTGCAAATTTCCGGCGAAATGGAGATTAATTTGTTCACTTTGCAACTCAAACTTTGTTTTTTTTTTTTTAATTTTCTGAACTTTGTGTTTCTATCAGATTGCAATCAAGAATGAAAATTTCGATTCCGGTAGAAATATAGGTAACTTAAATTTACGGAAATATAGTGAAAATATCGATATCGATGGAAATATGGGTACATATATTTATTGTTATTTTTCCTATATTTAACAATATATTCCGATATTTTCTCGATATTTATTGATATTCCATCGATTTTTTACGGATGTTACATATATTTAACCAATTTTTACCAATATTTCCTTGATATTTATTTTATGAATATCGATCACATTTATATAATATAAATGTCACACTCATATATATAACATAAATGTATCAGTGTGAAGCGAAAAAAAAAATCATGATTTGCGATTGGACAAAAACAATTAAAGTTTGGGTTGCAATTGGATTAAGAGAAAAAGTTTGGGTTGCAAAGTGAAAAAAAATAATTCATTTACCGGAAAAATTACCGGAAATTTTGCAATTGGCAAAACCACAGAAAGACTGGGTGACAATCTTAAAAAAAAAAAAAAACAGATTAGGTTGCAATTTTTAAAAAGTCGATAGCTAGGGTTGTTTTTTGTAATTTACCCAATTTTAAATCAATTTTAAATATATAATATATAAAATCAATCATTATTTAATGATCTTAAATTTAATATTTATATAAAATTTATCAAACTGAAATATGGAAATGCACGTGTGTGGGCTTCAATGATTTTTCATTTTTAAACGTTTTTATGATATATAATATTAATTTATTGTAAATTGAAATTAAAATGTAGAAATAAAAAAAATTATAGGTGTACCTAAAAGATTACACATATAAAACATATTAAATAGAAAAAATTAGATTAAAATTATTATTGCAAGTTAACCAACTTATTCATTTGAAATATACAAATATTTTATTTTATCTTTCTTATTTTATATGTATTTGTTGTCAAATTTTATTTATATTTATATTCTGATTAATTGAGGTGGCATAAGGGATTAGACAGAGGTAATTTTTCTGGTTTTTCACAAATTAAAATTTCATCATTCTTAGTCCCTGATATATTGACTTATCAATCTTATAATTATTATTCATAATTTTTTATTCAAAATGTGTAGATTAAGTCCAAGTTTGAATTGTTTCATTTAAATAGATAGCAAGAGAGATTTTCATGTATTTGATAAGCTGATATAATTTTTTATTTGATTTAGAATAAATGAGTTATATGTGGCGTTGAATCAAATTAAAAAATTATTAAAATACATGTGTATTTATAGTTATAAATGCTAATAAAATATAAATTTATTTATCTCAATACTTAAATTATAACGTTTCTAATACATATAACTTATTTTTAGATATTAAATTTATTTTTTAAAATTTCACTACCCATTTAATGTTCTGACACAATTTTTTTTATTTCTTTGTTTAATCCATAGATTAATATATTACTTTATATGTTTCAAATTTCTAATATTTTCGAATATAATTATTTATAATGACATATATTTAAAGCTAAATTATTTAGCTTTATACTAATACAAATTAAAAAAGTATCAATATATTTTTGTTAAAATAATAATCATTACATTTTATATGTTATTATATTTTTTTAATAATTATATATAAAACATATTGTGCAACGCACGGGTACACTGCTAGTTAGCATTAAATTGGATACACTCAAGACCATTTAGATGGCCAGAATACTAATTAAAAGGAACTCCTAGTTTTTACAAAGTTTTCAATATGGGTTGAAATCATTTTTTCCTTTCACAAGTATCCTTATTTTCAATTTAATCTCATAATTTAAGGATTTGTCTGTTTTCAATCTAATTTTAATTAGAAAAAGAATTTCTCATGTCTATATATATAGACATATGGAATTGTATCATTGTCAAATTTATTAAAGAGTGAGTCTCTTGTGAATCAGGTGCATGAATCTCAGATACATGCACCCGGGTCGAATCCAGGTCAGGAGGGGATCGCTCCTTTTTCTTTTTTTTTTCGTGCATGATTTTTGAAAATCTTCACGTACCAATAGGTTATGTTAGACATACATTTACGTTATGTTAGACATACATTTAAGCTAGAGTAGGACTTATGTGCCCCCGGGGCACGGATTCAGGATCCGTGCCCCCAACCCGACCCGCCGACCTGCCTCTATTAATTCAATTTTTTTTTTCTTCTTCTTCCTCTTCTTCTTCACGTAGCACTTTTTTTTTTCTTCTTCCTCTTCTTCTTTCTCCTTCTTCAATCCAATCTGGAAGAAGAAGAAGAGAATTGAACGTTGTAGAAATCTGAAATATTGGATAACAAAAAGCTCCCACTTCCCATGCCTTGAGCACCTTCTTCTTTACCATTTAGAAGAATTAAGAGAGATCCCTTCAGAAATTGGAGAAATAGCAACACTGTAATCTATTAAATTGGTTTGGTGTGGAGGAGATTCAATCATCTTCTCTGCCAAGAAATTACAAGAGGAAGGAGAGGAATTATATGGGGAAGTTGGCCTTCATCTTCGAGTTCAAACCCTTCATCATCTTCTTCTTCTTCTTCTTCTTCTTCTTCTTCCGTCCTCGTCCGTCGCCGGCGACGACGTGTCTCTCTCTCGCTCTCCCTTTCTCGCGTCGCTGTTGCCTTGGTGTTGGGTGGCGCAGGGTGTGTGTGTGTGTGTGCGCGTACATGTGTGTCATGGGTGTTGTGGGTTGTGGTTTTGGGCGAGTTAGGTGTGTTGGTGGGTCTGTAGTGGTCGCCGACGACCTGCTCGTCACCGGCAGTTGTGCAGCGGCGAAGGAGGGGGCTGGGCGATGAGGCTTGGAGAAGGGGGAAGAGAGGAATCTTAAATTAAGCATATTATATATACATATCACTTAATCTTAATAACAGACATTTAACACCTAAAAAGTAAATATATAACACCTATAGAGTATATATTAAACATATCAGACATATAATATGAAAATATTCTAAAGGTATTACAAATATACTATATAGGTGATATAAGATCACATGCATCTATAAGATATAATAAATACAATTCTTCCTTCAGATGTTATGAAAATATTTTAAAGATATTACAAAAATACTCTATAGGTGATATAAAATTACATGCATCTATGATATATAATAAACACAATTCCTTCAGGTATTATGAAAATATTATAACACCTAAAGAACATACATATAACACTTATAGAGTATATATATGACACCTATCATTCAATCACATAATATGAAATCTTCTTTATATGTGATACCTCAAGAACATATATATAACACATAAAGAGTATATATATAACTCATATAGAGTATACATATAACATCTATCACTGAATCACATAATATGAAATCTTCTATATATGTAATACCTCAAGAACATAGATGTAACACCTAAGGAGTATATATATAACACCTATAGAGTATAACTATAACACCTATCACTGAATCATATAATATAACTATAACACCTACAGAGTACATATATAACACCTATAGAGTACATATATAACACCTATCACTGAATCACATAGTGTGAAATCTGGTGTGTGTGGGCGCACACCAGATCAGGTGGGGGTGCGCGTGGGGGCGCGCCTAGGTGCGGCCCACGCGTCGGGTCGGGTCAGGGGCACGGATCTAGGATCCGTGCCACAGGTGCATATAAGTTTTGTTCTTTAAGCTATATTAAACATACCATTCAGCCCAAATTTCATACCTTATCTTTTTTGCCCTTAATTTTTGAATTTTGTCACCTACCACTACGTTATGTTAGACATATATTTACGTTGTGTTAAACATATCTTTGTAATATATAGTTAGACATACTTTTATATATGTTAGACATACCTTTGTATATAGTTAGACATACTTTTGTATATGTTAGACATACTTTTGTATATAGTTAGACCTACCTACATAAGGTATGTTTAATATAATACAAAGGTATGTCTAATTATACATAAAGGTAGGTCTATTGGAGGAAATTTTTGGTGAGCTTCAGCGCGAGTCTCAGGCGCGTGGGACATGCGTGGGAGCGCTTTTTGGGACGCGTGAGAGGGTCGACCCGGTTGCACGGATCCCAGATTCGTATAATCGGTGTATAAAAGTTTTTGTCTTTATTAAAATATCCAACTAAGTGCCATGAATGATGGGTTACAACTTAAGTGACATAACGAATTTTTATATAGATGAACTTGCAAGAAGTAAAAAGAAACGAGAAAGTTAAGGACAAAAAAAGCTAAACTTTATTATTACTATTTTAATCGTATAACCACTTTTTTACATGATTAGTTTAGGGCAATTCTATACACACCCCATCAAATTCTAAACACACCCCATTTATACACACATTCTTTTTTTTATTATTTTAAGAATGTGTGTATAGATGGGGTGTGTTTAATATTGATGGGGTGTGTATAGAATTACCCTTAGTTTATCTCTTGACAAAAAGCCTAGTGAAAAGGACCTAAAGAGTAGACCACCAAGGTTATCTAATTCAAATCGTGTTTTTATATTATGTTTCCATTGATACATTTAATATATATAAATGATATCATGTTAACATGATAAAAAACAAACATATGGTTTACATCAATATTATTTAAATAATACAAAAACTTATATAACCCTGGGCACATAGGGGCATAGATCTAGATATTATATACTTGTTTTCAGGTGTTATATATACACACTACAAGTGTTACATTTTTTGGTGTTATACATATACTCTACAGATATCATGAATATACATGTGATACTTGAAGAGTATACACATGATACCTATAGAGTTTATATGTAACACCATATAATGATTGATTTAGGGTATCATGCCCTTGGGACACACAAGTGCCACTCTTTAAATAAAACCTAGTTGTATGAAAGATCTATTCCTACAATTGTTAAAGGTATAGAGACTTAATTAAAGATGTGTTTTGCGAACTTTAGATTTGATAGTAAAAAAATCAATGCTAAGGGTGTTAGCTAGGGAAAAATAACTTAAATTATTTCTTTTTTTTTTTTGTTTCAATTCAACAGAATAAATATATCAAGTAATATATATACAATATATCAGTGAATTGACTATCTAAAAACAATAAACTAAAGCTATATTATAAGATAATATAAGCTTTCATTAATTTAAATATATTTATTTTTCAGTTGTGACCATCCTAGAAAAGTAATAAGCACTATATGCACTAAATCAGTCGAAATTTGAACACAAAGCTAACAGTACTCAAATCCTCAACGTGGTATATATATACACATCTATTAATTTTGACATGTTGGTAAATATTATATATACAATATAAATATAATACAGATCTACTTAAGCTAGCTATTCATCAGAGTTTATTGTTAAAAATTATTGGTTTATCAAATTATCTATCGAGCCATGAAAAAAGTTCAACAAAAGACAGAAACAAATCCACTATCTGTTTTACGTCAAGCAATACGTGGAGTAACTCCCGATATAGCAGTAAAAGCAAGACGCGTAGGTGGATCGACTCATCAAGTTCCCATTGAAATAGGATCCACACGTACAAGGAAAAACACTTGATTAGTCCGATCCTTTGTAGGAGCTACCCGTAATAACGAACTTGCAATCTGTTTATCATAAAGAGATTCGTCGTATCAAAAAATCCTGCAAACCAATTTGATTGAGCATCTAGTGGAATAGGTATAATTATGGGGATTTCCAGTATTTGACAGTCATGATGTAGTTATTCTACCCAATAATTTATGGGGTCTGATCATATCAATCATTAACTTTTTGGGTGACAATGTTATACTTTAATTAAAAAAAAATTGAAAACTTTTAATGTTACTTTGTATAAGTCATTAATGGGACTGAATAGTCCAAAAGCCGCGAATTTAGCCCAAATTTTGCCTTCCAGCCTGTAATATTTGATCTAAATTTTTGAATTTTTGAAAATTAAAGAATAAATTTAGCCCAAAAAGTTAATGACCGAATATTAACTAACACAATAAGTTATTACATAAAAAGATAAGAGCTAGACTCCTGTGACACCGTCTCATGTGCGACGGCACTCGCTCACGGTCGTGTCCTGGAACACAGTCGTGTCCTGGGACACGATCGACTGTGTACGAAAACACATACTTATAGCTCTAAAAGACATATTTATAGATAAAAATCACATACTTATCCCGACCGTGTCCTGAGACACGACCGTGCGCCACAGATTGCTCTTAGTTTTCGCACGAGACACGGTCGTATTCCAGGGCACGGTCGTGGGCAAGGAAAAAAATCACATACTTATAGTGAAAAATCACATACTTATTGTTGAAAAAGACATACTTATACACCACAGTCGCGCACGGTCGTGTCCTGGGACACGGTCAACCGTGTGCGAGTGCCGTCGCATGTGAGACGGTTGCATATGAGTACTCGTGAAAAGATAATATGTTTTTATTCACTATGAATCTTAATGTATCAATTTTGATGTATTGCATGTTTAATGTAACTATCAATTTCACATGAGAATTTCTTAATATCAACTATGAAGATTGAAGAAAATAAAATATGATCATGATGAGTATGTGGAGAATTATTTTAATATATATAATAATGATTGAAAGGTCATGTGGCATACAACTTAAAAGGGGAAGCAACAATTGCACCAAATACCAACACACAACTTGAAAGCAATATTGGGGGGAAGATGCATATCATTTTCAATGGAGAGAGCCCATATGGGATTACTATGTTTTGTCTATATATTATTATCAATTCCTTTTCACTTTATTTTTCTAAACAATAATTTTAATTATCTTTTGACTTCTCTGCCCAATAAACTTAGAATGATAAAATGTGATATTGGTTCAATTTTTTAGGAAGCTCCAAATGTAGGGGGATTCACCTTTATGATTATTTTTGCATAAAGTGTCTCAATTATTTGTCACAAGTTATTAAGTCTTTCTTTCCCCACTTGATGTTGTCTTCCATTACCCTCAAACCTTATCACATTAAATCTCTCAATCTCTCCTTCCTTGTTGGCATCAATGTTTGTGTTTATTCATTCCCTATTTTGAGCTTCACATAAATGTAATTATTAATCCATCGAAACTTATATATGCTTTGAATTATTATTTAGAAATTTCGCTTTTTATATTTTACACGTATAATTAATTTGACCGAATCTGGCATATGCAAAATATGCCAGCTGGTAGAATTCAGCACTATAAATAATATATATATATATATATATAATTATGAAAAAATATGTCTGGAATATGGTTGATAAAGCATTATTTTATTATAATAAAACTGTTGGTTTCAAGTAACTATAGGGGTTTAAGGAGGGTGAGTAAATCTCTTTAAAATTTTAAAATGTTTACTTCAAAAGGTATAAAGTTTTTTATGATGTGTAGAATGCTAGATAGATTGCTGCACCTTTAGCAGATTGTAAGATATTGCACTATAGAATTTTATGCATTGGAATAACAGATTCACTTTTGAAAAAAACATGAGATGTATTTTTGTAAGCTAGTTTACTCAATATACTTGATGATATTTGATGATCAGAGAGAAGAGATTAAAGCAGAGGTAGAATGCAACAAATATATAGTAGTTCAAAGTTTGAGTAATTCCTCTAAGTTCACTCCACCCCTTTAGGGAGTAGAGGAACTTTGTTGTGACACTTGTTTGGTTTACACTACTCAACTATTACAAACTTTAATCCTAACAACCTATATTAGCAAACTTCCACACAAGTTGCTCTAAATATTTTTACCAAGATCCATACATGATCGATCAACCCACACAAAGTTCTTACTCTGTAACAAGATATTGGTCCCAAGTGGTAGTAGGCTTAGGGGAGGGGAATAAGCCTACTTAATTTTCAAAATTTTGTTCACATCAGAAGGCCTAGGTCTAGAGGCAGTAACTTTTTGGGAGGTTACATATCAGAGTTACATTGCGGAAGCTTTCTCTCATTGAAAGACCAAGTATGGAAGACATGCATCTAACATAAGATATGCAGATAGAACAGTTAAGATAAACAAACACATAGATATACAGAGGTTCGAAGGTAGAGTAATCCTTCTACATCCTCTCTGTCTCTTCTCAAGAGGGAACATTTGTTAATTTTGTTCATTTACATAGTTCTATCTATTACAATACAGACTTAACAAGTAAGTAGAAAACCTACACATGGCTGCTCACAGCTGCTTGCCTATTCTCCTGACTGATCCACACAGGATCCTACCCGACACACTCAGTATCCTTACTTTCTTCTACGAAAAGCGAACAGCTTATCAGGATCCTAGTCCTAACTAAGCACTCCTAGACAGTCCTTAAAAGGTTTGTCTTCTTTTTCAATTGGATGCAGCAAGTTTCGGCTTCTTTTGCAGGTTACTCTGCTGTAACTTGCTGCAAGACTGAATCACTGAGTAATCTTGCGTTTCTGGGGTTTAGAGTGTTTGAGCTTTTATTCTCTTCTTTTGATCTTTTATACACTCTCTTCTCTTTTCTTTCCCCCTTTTCTTCTCTTCTCTCCTTTTCTCTGCTCTTCTCTTCTCTGCGCTCTCTCTCTTTTTCTCAGTCTTCACTCCTTTTCTATTTATAGATTAGAAAATCTGCCCGTTGAAGGTGGGTAGGTTCCCAGCATTTAATGCGTCGTTCTTCTTCTGATACACGCCAACTTTTGCTTTCTACGTGTCTTCATTTGATTGGCTCATTTCTTCTTCTCTCTACTGGTGACTTTTGACTTTCTTCCCATGCCTGCTTTGTAACTTCCTCCTTGTACTTGCTTTGTCAGGTGGCTTGACATTTTCTCTGACGTATTTTCCTGCAGTAATCTTGTTGCAGTGACCTTATGAAGATGTGTATATTCATTCCTCCTTAAATGGCATCTAAGTTAGTCCTTGGGTAATTATCATCTCTAGTTAATAGTATTATTCTTGCAAATAATATTGGAGATGTTTTCTTCTTTAACTAGTATATGTACCTCTCACAATCAGGATCCTCTATTTTATAACTGTGTTTTATCCAGTGTTTCAATATAACTACAACACATTAAGTGTAAAAGATGACATCACTAATTTATATTTTATAATCTATTGAAAATAATAAAATACAAGATGAAACGACATTTTAAAATAGAGGATCCAGTTTCATCCTTCTTGCAATGACCATCAGTCAAAGGTTTATATGTAACCACGTTAATTCAGTGCAACGCCATAAATGCTCATATCCACTATTATGTTTTTTTTTTTTTTTTTTGCCTTGTTTAATCTCCAAAGCCCACTAGTCACCATATCAAATGTCAGCTAATTCACTTGAACCCTCCTCCTAATCACCTTTTCTATATGCAAGTTCTAAATTTCCTATCCTACCCTTACACTACCAACAATGAATTGCATGAAATTACAAAAAAAAATTCTTGAAGATTGAAGGGTAGTTTAAGAAATTTGGGCAAGTATCGTTTTTGCAGGATGAAGTAGGGAAGAAGATAGCAATTTTGCCTCTGAAAAATTAGGGTTCTGTCAAGTTTGGAGGGAAACTTGGGATTTAATTGTAATTTGGGAGGAAAACCAAATCAATATAAGAGTGACATCTATTTTTTAGTGGTTATTACTTTAGTGTGTATATATACACACATATATATTAATCATATGTAGAGAGTATCGAAAGGACTCATAATTAACTTGCGCTGGATTATCAACTGTGTGTGTGTCAACTTTTTGAGATTTAATGTGCGAAAAAAAAAGTTTGATTTTACGTGATTAAACATGATTTTTTTTCTTGTGTGATTGAGATAGAAAAGTTTTGATCTATTTAATAATGTAAATTTCCCTCTAAAATGAATAACTTTATCCACCACTTGCACCTCAATCTCATCTACTCGTGAACTTCCCCTCATTTGAATTTATCTGTGTTAAGTTGTTTAATTCACACCAACTTAAAAAGATATTTAATAGTTATGAGTTTTATAAATAAATGAACGTCTAGTACATGAAAACGAAATAATTCGTGTAGTTATATCTTCTTCTTATCATTATTACTATTATTATTAGGAGTAAGTCTCTTGTGAATCAGGTGCATGGATCTTAGATCCATGCACCCGGGTCGGATCCGGGTCAGGGGGATCGCACCCTTTTTTTTTTTTTTTTTTTCGGTCATGATTTTTGAAAAAAATCACATACCAATAGTATATGTTAGACATACTTTTACGTTATGTTAGACATACCTTTAAGCTATGTTAAACATACCAGTTCTGCCCAGATTTCATGCCTTGTCTTTTTTTGGCTTGATTTTTGAATTTTGGCACATACCACTACGTTATGTTAGACATACCTTTACGTTGTGTTAGACATACCTTTATGTATACTTTACCTTTGTATATGTTAGACATACCTTTATATATAGTTAAGCATACCTTTATACATGTTAGACATACCTTTGTATATAGTTAGACCTACCTACACATGGTTGGTCTAACTATACACAAAGGTTGATTTAACTATACACAAAGGTTGGTCTATTTGAGCGAATTTTGGATGAGCTTCAGGACAGGTCTTCAGCGCGTGGGAGCGCGTGCATGCGCGTGGGAGGCGCGTTTTGGGCGCGTGAACGGGTCGGGTTAAGATCCATGCACCTAACTCATAAAAGTTTTTGCCTATTATTAGAACCAACTCATATTTATTAAAAATAAGCATTTTGAACAAGTTTTTTTTTTTTTTTTTTCTTCTAACAATTAGCATATGCCTTTGTGTGATGAATCGATTCTCATTTGCCATCCCCACCACTAATCCATCAATCAGTTAAATAAGATAAGATCATATATAAGAAGACGAAAGTGGATATGCACATTACACATATAAGATCAAGAATGAGAAGTGGAGAAAAGATCATGCTTCTTAAATGATTGCACACATATTTTGTGCAACTGGTGCATGGATCCTCAACCAAGACAAAATATTTTGTGCAATCCATGCACCCGGGTCGACCCGCCCCACACGCCTTTGACGAGCATTTTCACGCGTCTCCACTAGCCTGGTGGGTGCACTCAAACCCACCAAGATTCACCCCAGGCAGTCATACCCTCATGTTATGTTAGAGTTACCTTCATGTCATGTTAGTGTTGCCCTCGGCAACACTAACATGACATGAAGGTAACTCTAACATAACATGAGGGTAAACCTAACATAACGTGAGGGTCACTCTAACATAGGGGTGTGCATCGGTCGGTTCGGTAGCTAAACCGAACCGAATTGGCAAAACCGAAAAAAAACCGAATTATGGGCATAAGAAACCGAATTAACCGAATAGGCCCTAAAACCGAACTGCAACCGAACCGAATTACATTTCAAAACTGAATTACACATTTCTCCTTATTTCTCAAAGTCAAAATTCAATAATTAAGAGCAATTCTTGAATTTAACAAATACTCCAACCATCAAAGTAATTACACATTCCTTCACAAATTCAAAGTAGTAGTAGCAGCATTATTATTATTATTATTATTATTATTATTATTATTATTATTATTATTATTATTATTATTATTATTATTATTATTATTATTATTATTATTATTATTATTATTATTATTATTATTTTTGTTGTTGTTGTTGTTGTTATTATTATTATTATTATTATTATTATTATTATTATTTATATAATATATAATTCGGTTCGGTTCGATTAATACGGTATTATTATTTTAAAAACCGATACCGAACCGAACTACCGAATTTCTAAATTTCAAAAACCGAAACCGAACCGAATAAGAAAAAACCGAACCGAATTGTGTATTTCGGTTCGGTTCGGTCGGTTAATTCGGTTTCTACCGAAAACTGCACACCCCTACTCTAACATAACATGAAGGTATGATTAACATTGTTTTTTACATTCATGTTATGTTAATGTTACTTTCATGTTATGTTAGTGTTACCTTCATGTTATGTTAGTGTTACCTTTGTGTTATTTTAGTTCAGAGGTTTTAAACTAAAGGTATGAAATCTGGAGATGGGGTCACATTAACATAACGCGAAGGTAACCTTAACATAACACGAAGGTAACACTAAGTGAAAATAATGACCAAAACACGCGAAGAAAGTAAAGAGGTGCGGGTTGGGCGGGCCAGCCCAACCCGCACGCGACCTAGTTGAGATCCGTGCAATTGGTGCACAGAAGAGTAACTCCTCAACCAAAACAAGATAAGTTATTACCATGAATGATTTATCCATCCATGATAAAATATACAAGTAAATTGATTTATTCATTTTGATACGATATTGTTATTTTGTCCAAAATATAATTCCATGTAAGTGAATAGTTGGGAAAAAAAAATTATTATGATAAATTGTATCTCAACTCTAGCATATTATTTAAGGGCGTTCTTTTTTATTACAATAAAATTGCAAGATATAAACAAAATAATAGTGCATGGTTACGTCTGTTTTGGGTTTTTTTTTTTAAATGTATCTACTGTGTTATGTATGTGCCTTAGTTATAATGTGTGGAGTTTTATTTTCTTATGAGATTATATTCCTGAATTAATTAATTTGTTATATGAATTTTATATTTGACTAATTCTTTGGTCATATTACTTTTCACCCCGTAATTTAGAGGATTTGGCATAAATTTTGGTGCAGGTCATTTAGGACAATAAGTTGTTGGGTTTCGTGAATTTCGCCCAATTTCAACCCGAATTAATGGGACTCAATTGCACGTGAACTCGTCAATTTGTGCTGTTTGGGCCAATTTTGGTGATGTTGTCCGATTAATTGCCGGACCGAAAATTTATTATCCAATTAATACAACACCATTGTCTACATTGATTCTAAGTTAGATTCATGAAATTAAATTATTGTGAATCTCGTAAATTGCATGGGTTTTGAATTGAGAAATCTCAAAATAAAAAATTGGGCCTAGAATTGAAGAAAAGAAGAAGAGATCTAGTGTGGAATTTAATTAGCTAGACTAAAAAGAACCCTACCCAACCTCTTTATTTTTAAAGAAAACGATCATAATGAAGGATGAAGATATATTTGGAATGTATCATACAATATTTGGAATGTATCATACAATATTTCTCATACAGTTTAATAATTTTATGTAGTATAGTTAATACTTGATAAACAAAGATGTTAAAAAAAATATTGTTGTTCGACTTTTCAAGGTATACCACTTTCGACCTAGACAAATCGAACGAACGATCTTAAGGATGTTAGATCCTCAATGGTTGAATAGACTATTATATGTTCTATCTTTATTTTTGAATAAATTATTATGGGTAAATGTAAAAACAATCTAAATTAATGACATTTTTCAGTTTCCAACCTAAACTTTTTATTTATTTATTATCAAATTGCAACCTAAACTACTAATATTAAATTGCAACTTAAACTTCTAAAATCTATCAAATTGCAACATTTGAACCATTTTCTAACAATGATATGAACCCATAACACCCACGTTTATTTTATATGAGGGTCACCTTAAATTATAAGATTACAAGAACACTTTTACGTTTTCAACATGCAGTCACATATCCATGTTTTTGCTGGAAAATGGATCGAAAATCGCAATTTAATATATTTTAGTAGTTGAGGTCACAATTTGATAAGAAAAAAAGTCTAGATTGTTGTTTACATTTAACTCAAATTATTTAGTGTGTTAGGAAATGAATGCCAACCTAAGCATTCGTTTTTGTAAGAAAAACACAAGCCTTAAGACAGCGTTTATTATATACTTCAACAAAGCATTTCTAAATTATATACATATGTCTACAAGTCAGCCAGCAATAAACTATGGAAATAAGAGAAGAATTGTTTTAGGGACTTCACTGAAAATCTGAAAATAGAACACTTTAAAATAAAGGCAAATGGCCCTTTTTTTTTTTGGAAAGATACGGCAAAATATTTGAAGAGTGGAGTTGCAATTAGAACAGCAGATCCATCGGTTTTGAAACTAGGTTTAAAGAAACCGCAACACTGATGGATTTAATCAAAACCGGCTGTTCAAACCAACGGTCATGTTGTTGATCATCATGGTAAAAAAAAAGAAAATACGAAATGAGTTTTTGTTCCGGTGTCCCTGTTTTAAAATGGTTTTTGGACAAAGGGTCAAAAGATCACAATTGTTGGCGTCGAAATGGTCAATTGCTTTCGCATTGTATGTCAAACATTGGAATGAATCGATATAGTATTGCATGCTCTGCAACAACTCAGCTAGACTGCTAGAGTGGAATCTTCTAAATCATATAATTTGGGCATAAATTCAAGAGTGGCCCTGTAGGAGAGGGCTCTGGTCGAATGTGGCCCACGATCAGTCAAATTAGGCCCAATACAAAACTGTCGTCAAAAATTAACGGGGCAAAGTCACGTGATACGCACGTGTCCGTTAAATCAAGAGGAGTCAGCCCAAGTGGGGTCAAAATCCCTAAATTCAGTTAAAACCCTAATCGCACTCCCAAAATTGCACCTCAATTTCCCCAAATCGCACCCCAAATTCCACAAATCGCATCCAAATTCTGAAGTACACTGAAGACTGAATCGCTAGCAGGCCCATTTGCTGAAGTTCGAAGCAGGAACCCCGAAGTCTGAGTGCAAGCAAAACCGCGATGGTGAAGAATCACGATGGTGATAAAACTAGTTAGTATTCAAACTCTTGGCAACTTATTAGTTTTTGGGCATGTTTAGTATGTTTCTTGAGCTATTGGTAACCTGAATGCAGAATGTATTGCTCACAGTATGTTTAGTTTGTTTCTTGAGTTTTTTTTGAGTTTTGGCTCCATGTTGTAATGTTGGCTTATATAATTTTGGCTGTGTTGTCCATGAGATGTGTGCAACAACATGTAAATCAAGCGAGAGTGTAATATCCCAAAACTTGAGATATGAAATCTGAAAGGTAATTAAATAATATTATAAAAAAAAAGAGCTTATATATTAAATTGAATCTTATGATGACATATATTTCAAATGTAGAGATAAGTTTATTAAACTGTTAAAGTCCATTTAAAAGAAACATATAAATACTCGTGTTCTTTCAATTCAAAAATTCAATTCGTGATTACACATCTCCGAATTTAATAAGATTTTAGTATGTTGTCCCTTTATGTGTTTTTAAGATTCTGTTAAATTTTCATGTTAACCGGATTTATAAATTATGTAATACGATGTTTATATCACTTCAACTCAAGAGTAACATCTTTAACATTTCTGATTTAGAAATTTTAAAATGATATTTATAGATCTCCAAAGTTTATTAAATTTTATCCGATTGTGTAAAATATTTGTTTTCATCTACAGTATAAATTTTAGTTCAGTCAGACGTGTATTTCATTTAAAATTTTCAAGTCATCTTTAAAAGATTGACAAACTTACGATGCTACTGATTTAAGAATTTAATGCTTAGTTGATGGTTTTTAAATGACTTTTTCTAAACTGTCATACTTTTACAAGTTCTGCATCTCTCGAGAAAGTTTTCTAACTAAAAATATTTATAATTCTTAAGATATTAAATTTCTTCTACAACTATGCAGAATTCATCATTTATGCTATTTAAATTTCAAAAGTAAAAATTTATATTTATATTACTTAGGATCTGATGAAATTAATTATGTCTTACTAATTATTTTACTACTTATGAAGTACATTTAAAATTAAAGATCGTTTGATCTTATATTCCTTGAGAAACAAATATTGCTAGTGATGTGAGGTTTTTCTAAAAGTTTGTCTTTTAACTTGATCTTTTGATTTTCTCCAAAGTCCAATACGATCTTATCTTTTTCAGTGAATTCTCTAGAAGAAACTCTTTAAATTTCAATCAAAATTGTTTACTCTCTCGTCAAAATTATTTCTCTCATGTTCGATCTCAAACTCAATATCTCTTTCATTTTGTTTATTAAATAATTAAAGGCATGTAAGAAAATAAACATGTATATATATTGATGTAATAAGCCAAAAGTTTCTTAATTTAATATTGAGATAATTTGATCTTCATAATTTAATAATTTCATGAGTCATTTGAATTATCCAAGACTTATTGATTTAATTATTTCATATTATAAGTTTTATTTAAACCCACAATACTCTTAATCTTAGAATCTAATGACTTTCATAATCTTATAACTTTACCAATTAATTGTATGTATTATACTAATAACTTATTTTGAATCTTCATAACGCCCAAAATCTCACTCAAGTGATTTTAATTAAATAATAAGATTGTTTAAGTTCTATCCCCAACAAGTTTATAATTCTAATTAGGTAATGGAATTTAATTACAATTAATCTTCACGACAAGTTTATGATCTTAATTAGTTAATAGAGTTCATTTATGATTTAATTAATGCTTAGAATTTATCTATGATTTATGTTTCCAATAAGTTGATACATAAAATTCATAATCCAACAATAAATCAAAGAAAATATATAAAAGATCTAAATCTCAACAAAATCTCCATAAAGATCTATCATATCAAAACAAATTAATTTGAATTGACGTAAAAATCTTTAGATTGTTGAGATTCTATTTTCCGTGTAAATCTGTTTTCTTGTTGTACATTGGTGAAAATTATATACATTCTATTATCCTCAATGATTGTCTTGAGGAAATATCCTATGAAAATTATATATGTTCTATTATCCTCAATAATTGTAAATATGATCATAATCTTTATATGGTGTTAGAGTGTCATAATTAAATAAGTTTATGATTTAATTAATTAATATAATTTATCTAAGATTCATCTCATAACAAATTATACGTAACTTTCCAATCCAATCAACAAAATCCTTATAAAAAAATATGTCATATCAAAACTACAAATTTAAAATGGATTAAGAAATTCCTTTACCTCATGCCTATATATATATTTAAAATAATATCATTAGAGAACCCTAAGCCTTCAAGAAAACTATCGTAAGGTAATTTTTCCAGGAATCTTCATCTTCTCTATTCTCTTTCTGTCATTAAACTCCATCTTCTCTATTCTCTTTTGCCAAATTAAATTCTAGAAAATGTACGTCTCTTTTCCATCTCAGTTTCAAAATGAGTTTTAGAAATTTACGTTTGTTTGTCCATCTCGATTCTTCTTTTGAGTCTTGAATTTCATCGTCAATTCTTCTTTTTGAATCCTGAATTCCATCGTTGATTTCCTATTGTTAAAAGTCGTTTTCCATCTGGAAATTAATGCACTCCTACTTTTTGTAATTACCATTCTTTCCACATCGTCATTAAGATTCTTTTCACATAGTCTCTTTCCGTTTCAATAGTTAGTAATCTTTATTGTCAATTTCTGAAAATTCCGATTTAACTTCACTCCATTCCAAGTTCACTCACTTAACTTTTGATCTCAATTTCCAAGTCCTATTACTACATTCCACATTCCACATAGTATCTTATTCCTTTCAATTTCCTTTTAAAATTTCAATTAATAATTATTAAAAATATCAATTAAGTATATACTAAGTCATGAAATATTTTATTTATAGGAAACGAAGATAACGAGGACGTGAATTGCATTCATTTGCATCAAGCATTCAATTTTTCACTACATCGCATTCAAGTTTTCAATACATCTTCAGGTGGGGATATCTTTTGCCTGTTTGTCTTTATTAAATGTTTTATGTGAAGTGATTGATGAATTGATGCGATGTGTCATGAGAAAATGTTTTATGAAATTACTTGCTGTGATCTTTGATCTATGCATGAGACTTGTTGTGATCTATGATCTATACATGAGAACTAGCCAGGGACCTCAGAGGTCCAAGGGTCCAAAGTTCGATCCTCGGGTATGCCCGCCGTGCTTAGAATTTACTGGCCAGGAGGAAAAGTTTATTTACTTGCCATGTTGTGTTATTTGTCTTGCTTTGCATGTTGCCTTTAATTTAGACAAGCATGTCCCCACTGAGCTAGTGTAGCTCATCCCATATTATTACATTCTTTTACAGATGAGGAGTCGGATGCGGTGGTACGGTGAATGCTAGTGGAAATTGATTTAATTATTAATGACAAGTGGAATATAAATTATGGTGATTGTGAACACGTAGTTAATTCAATTCTTTTAAATGATTTTGAATTGTTAACCTTTTCGCTTTCCTATTTAAATATTGTGGTAAATTTTGAGAAAAGTTACTTTATTTTTCATGGTAACTTTATTTGGGAAAAAAAAATATTCATTTGAGTTGCTTCCGCTAAATGTTTTATTAAATCTATGATTAAACGTTTTGCTAAATGATTTTGAGAATAATTTGTATAATTTTATTTTTTTTAAAAATGGGTAGATTTATGTTTTATGAGCTCACATCCCTTTTCTTATGGTCAAAAATTGTGTTATCATTTACTTTCAAAAAATTGGGGTGTGACAGAGAGGAAAATTACGGGATACTCTTGGGAATGAGGTTTTCATGGAGTTGGGTTTCTGTGATATGGGTGATGAGGTGGCATGCAAGTGGACCACAGATGATGAGAAAGTTTTTCACGAGGTTGTTTTCTCTAATCCCGTATCCCTTGTTAGACAATTTTGGAAGCACCTGAGTGCTGCATTTCCAACTCGTACAAAGAAGGAACTTGTCAACTATTATTTCAATGTCTTTATGCTTCGTAGGAGAGCTGTCCATGTGTTGGAGATAGATAGCGACGATGATGAAGAGCAGAGAGTTGTCCATGGAGACTTATATCAAAACGGATCTCATTCATTGGATCAAGATACTGATATTGATGATGATCCCAATGGGGAGTGCTATTTTGTCAGAGAAGGGGAAGACTCCACCATTGAGTCATTTGACGATCAGAATATGGATTCAAGCTGGGTGGATGACTTCTGGTCTGAGCCACATATATCTGCGGGGACGAGGCTAGTAATCTAAACATGGCACTTTTGATGGCAAAGGTGAAAAGCAAGATGCTGAGATGAATGATATAACACAGCTGATATCTGGCGAAGAAACGGAACTGTACGATAACAAAAAATTTTATTCATAACTTAGTTATCCCTTGTATTACTAGGGTGAAGTAGGTTTCGGGGGTAGAAGAAGGCAAAAATTTGCTCGATCACAGCCCCCGGTTCGAATTGATCTATTTATACATAAGAAATTTAGTTATTATGTAATATATTGTTTATGAATGAGTAGATGAAGACATTTCTCCTCTTGATTTCAGATTTCTATCTTTTTTTTTTTTTTTTGTCTTGTTTATGTGGTGGATTTGATTTGCAGATGTTTTCTTGAGTTGTTGGTGTTTATATATAAACAAGATATGTTTTTGTGGAAGTTTGGTGGAAATTCTGGTAGAAAAAACCAGGAATATCGGTTTGGGGAAAAAAATTCCCCCCAAAAGTTTACCTAACGTTTTCCGTCCATAAACATAATGGACAGGGCCGTTATTAAATTTTTTTGGGCTGTTTCTGAAACCATGGGGCTGTTTTCGGCCAGGGACCATTCCTGCAGGACCACTCATGAATTTAAGCCTATAATTTGTCTATCTGTGTTTATTTTGGCAAATAAGGATAAACTATTATCTAGAACAATGAGATAAGTTCATAGGATAAGATATAAATTGTTATCTATTTCCAATGTTTACTTTAACATATAATATTTAGATAAAGATATTAATTATCCTTATCTACCGTTTACTGCATAATATATATATATATATATATATATATATATATAAAGGTTAGGATAAAAAATGATATTACCTAAATGTCCATTTGGATATTAAAAATGTGAATGTTAATTGTTTATTAGGGATATAAATGTAATTTCCTATAGTTATCTTAAGTTTTGGGTAAACTTTCCTATGGGGAGGGTGGGGATAGTTATCCAAGGTATTATCCGAAACTTCCCGTTTTATCTTGTTCGGGAGGATAACTCTGTTATTTATTTCCATCAAAGTAAACATTAGATAAAGGTAGATAAAATATCATTATCCTCCGTTATCCCTCAAAGTAAACGCAGCCTTAGAGTAGGAATATTGTGCATCGAAGAACAGTAAAGGCTAGAAATCAATATAGGAACATAGGAATCTCCTCTCCACATTTTGAACAACAGATAGACAGCCAAGTTTCACCTAGATAATCTTGTTCAACACAAAGCCATTACATATATAGAGACATCACATCTATATTTTCGAACTCGTTCTAAGATACTTGACACCAGCATGAGCTAACAACTGAAACATTTTAAAGTATCTCACTCATCAATTCGAGTGTGGTCGCATATGGGATGAATCCTTCAGCACTCATTTCCTCAAATAATGTTAATGCATTTTTATATTGGCCACTCCTAATGTTGAAGGTAAGCAAATTCCCTTATTTATTTTCAATAGAAGAGGTTTAGCTTTCTCCCATTAGTCATTTGGGCAACATCCATTGATTGAGAGAGTGTAAGTTATTCATCAGGTTCCAATCCAATGTCACTGTAAGCGATATGAAGAGGTTCTCCAATGTGCCCCACAACAAGAATGCTTGTTCAGCATGTTCGTTCTTGCAAAGTCTATTTAACACGGTACAATAAGCATGAAAGTCTGATTTTAGACCAACAACGTGTAACTCGTCAAACAGCTCTAGTGCAAAAGAATATCTTCCCAAAAGAAACAACCGTTGCATCATACAGCTATATGTAACGAAATTGGCTTCATCCATCCCCTTTAGGTAGGCATCTCATGAAAAAGATAAATGGCATCGTTGATCTTCTTTTCTTGCAATATCCATGGATTAAAATGTTAAATGTTATAGCTACGGTAATTAGTCAGGAGCAATATTCTTACTAGTCATAATAGAATCAAAAACATTCCTAGCTTTATCTACTCGTCCTTGAAGAGACTACCCTTCCATCAACGCATTGTAGGTGACAACATCAGGAACTACATTTTGTTGTGCCATGATGTCGATGACCTTTTCTGCTTCATCCACCAACCCCTCCATACAATAGGCATCAATGACAATGTTTTGACATCAGGATGAATTTTGCAAGCTATCATCTCCTTCAATTATATCTCAATTTGTTTCCACCAACCAAAACCAGATAAGCCAGAAAGCAAAGTGTTCTAAGTGATGCCTTTTTCAGGCATATCATCAAAGAGTTTCCAGGTAAAGTCTGTCATTCTATATTTGCACAAAGCATCAATAATCATGTTATAGATGTGTCTGTTAGACTTACAACTCTCCCCTTTCCCATTCCTTTGATGGCCGTTGCAGTATTACCAGCCTTGCAAAGTCCATCAACCACAGTCCCAAAAGTAACAACATCTACCTCACAAAGCCTTTCTCACCATCTTCTGAATCAACTCCTGAGCTTCAGAAATCATGTTTCTCAAACAAACCCTTTAATAAGGTGTTGAAAGTGACTGCATCAGGAACACAACCACGCTTAAAGAACCAACCCAGAATCGAAAACCCATAATTGACCCTTTTAGAAAGACAATAACTGTTAATAGCAACACTCATAATGTGTTCATGGATTGGGATCCCCAAGTTGCAGAAATATTTCAAAAGGGAAATGGTTCGATCATACTCTTTTAACTTGACAACAGACGAGACTAATAGGGGAAATGCTTTCTTTCAAAGAGGGGAGAGGCCTCATTTGGTCATTTTATCATACAGAATAAGTGCATCATTCAACTCATTAATATTTATCAGATCAAGATGCCTGGAATTGCGATTTGCAACAGATTTCGTTCTGAAATAATGAGAGAGGAAACGGAAATTACCAGATCGATAGGACAATAAGGTAGAAATTGCGGCGAGGAACAGCCCCTTATTTTTTTCTCTTACTTTGAGGTGAAAGCAAACTCATGCTCCATGGAAATGAGAAGAATTATTTCAGGGACTTCACTAAAAACTGAATCTAAGATGAAGGATAATGTTGAATGTTTTTGTTGTAGAGGAGTTTGGATTGTGGGCAAGGACCGTAAACATAGCTCCCCTACCGGGCCATCTTGCGTGAATTTTTTGCGTAGATCTTATGAAGTAATTTAAATCTTATGATAAAATATATGTTATATCTAGATATAGATTCATGAATACATAAATACTCATATGCAACCGTCTCACATGCGACAGCACTCGCGCACGGTCGACCGTGTCCCAGGACACGACCGTGCGCGAGTGTAGTGTATAAGTATGTCTTTTTCAATAATAAGTATGTGATTTTTCACTATAAGTGTGATATTTTTTTTTCTCGCCCACGACCGTGCCCTGTGACAGACCGTGCCTCGTGTGAGCAATCTGTGGCGCACGGTCAGGTCTCAGGGCACGGTCGAGATAAGTATGTGATTTTTGTCTATAAGTATGTCTTTTAATGCTATAAGTATGTGTTTCGGCGCACGGTCGACCGTGTCCCAGCACACGACCGTGCGTCAATGCCGTCGCACATGAGACGGTCTCACCTCTTAAATATATATATATATTATATATACATTTCCTAAACCTAATCAAACTCAAATTCTACATTCTTTTAAGAAACAAAATCGTCTTCCAAAACCCTTGATATTACATCTATATGCAAACATGATTTTCCAGCAACCAAATTTCATGATATCATCTTCTTTCATATCCAGTTTCAAATCATGATTTTCTAGCTACCAAATATGATGATATGAACAAAGAGACAATATGATCTTAAAAACTAAAGGTATTCATGTTCTTTGTATTCAAAATTCAAATTCGTATTTATAAATCTCCGAATTTCATGAAATTTTAGTTTGTTGTTTATAGCTATATTTTTAAGACTCTGTTAAAATTGCAAGTCAATCGGAGTGTTAGATTATTTTATATGAGCTTTATTCATTCGACCCAAGATTTACATGTTCAACATTTCTGATTAGAATATTTCAAAATAATATTCATAGATCTCCGAATTTCATAAAATTTTAATATATTATTCTTTGTTGTATTTTTGAGATTCTATAAAATTTCACGTTAAAGATGTAATATTATTTTTATATTTTCTTTTTCGCAGAAATTGAGGTGTTTACCGTCATACCACAAAAGAACAATCTATAGCCGGAAAGCAAATTGTAGTAACATCATACCACAAAAGAACAATGTATAGCCAAGAAGCTCACACTTTTAACATACGCGATAATAATGAAATACCATCCAATATAATGACGTTGAGATTTATATACCTTCATAGAACTTTCAACTTCATGGAAATTAAAGGTTATATAACAATTAGACATTGTAATTTTAACTTACCCAACCGAAGTCGGAGGAGCGGTAGGAGTACTGCAATGAATGCTAGTAGCTAATAATTTTTTTTATATCAATAAAAGTATATATATTTTCGCTTTCCTGAAATTTGCATTAAACAAAAGATTTTTTTTTCAAAATTAAATATTTTCGCGAGTCTACAGAATCACAGATCCGCTCTGATACCACCTGTAACGCCCCATTTCTTTAAAGAATAAAATCTCACTTGGGTGTTACTTTACATTAGAAATTGACCCCTTTCAATAAAATAAAGATACATGAATTCAAGAAAAATAATTACGAAATACAGTTTTCGGGAAATGCAACGGAAGCGATTTACTTAAAATTCCCTTTTCTCCAATTCATCTTCAAACACTTTAAAAGACAGAATACATGAACGTTTTCATGGATATACTGTTGTAAAATTAAATAAATAAAATCCTTTACAGAAAATCTTCTTGAACCTTGATATCACTGGCTACCAACATTCACCGCTCGCACACCATGCCCTGAATACTTTAAGCTGAAAACATTTTTACACATAGGGGTGAGTGCCAGAAAACACTCAGTGGAGGGGGGAGCACATATATATTTTCACGTTTTACGTTTAACATAAAATAAATACATAACCTCATCTATAACTTAGTCCAGTTAACCTCGTCTGGAACTTAGTCCAGTTCAACCTCGTCTGGAACTTAGTCCAGTTAACCTCATTTGGAACTTAATCCAGTTAACCTCGTCTGGAACTTAGTCCAGTTGGGATCCCACCTCTTCAAGCGCATGCACATGCACAATCATTCGCACGTAATTCACATCTAAACATTTAACGCGCAACATTCACCATTCAAGGTTTACCTATTAAGGTTCACCGTCATTCAACATTTACATTTGCATTCACATTTACTTCAACACCCTCATTCACATTTACCTTCAATATCGCATATAATAGTAAAACTCATTATCACATTATCCATATAAGAATAACATTCAAAATGTCACATAGCCAATACTTCAACTTCACCATTTAACATATATAAATCATCAAGAGTATATCAATACCGCAAAAACATTTGTATCGTATTAAAGTCAATCAATTTCAACTTATATATTAGAAGAACTCATATAATATCAATTATAAATTAATTCGCATATTAGAGGCACTCATACATATTCACGTGTACGTTTTATAAAACAAATAAGAGTTTACCCCCACCTTGGATATTCCTTGCTCCTATTCAAAAGACTTGTCGTCCACCTTTCCCTATTCCTGCCCTTCATCTGTAAATCCGAGGGTTTGGGAATTGGGACAGCCTTTCTCTCCGGCTTATAAGCGGCAGCGGTATCCCTCCGACAGCGACAGAAGAACGGCGGTGGTTGGGTGGATTTCTGGGAGAGAGATCGAGGAGGGAGAGAGTGAGAGATCGTTCCCTCTTCCTTATTGCAACAACGAGAGATGTGGATGAGAGATAGAGATGGGGTGATGAGGGAGGGTATGATGTGTCGCCCATTGGAGGGGTGAGGTGGCACACACCTTGACTCATCCTTTTCGACACTATTAAAACATGTCGGGTTTTGAACTACGAATTGAGTTGGGATTTGTATTTTCTTGAATCGAGATTTAATTAGATATTGAGTTAAATTATTAAGCATATTTAGTATTTGGGTCGAGATTTTATTTTATGTAGGTTTATGGATAATTGAGTTCTCGTATAAAAATTATCTATCAAGTCCAACTTCATTAATTAAAATTGGATTAGACAAATTAATACTATATATATATATATATATAATTTACTTGTGATAAGAATTAATCGATACATTGGATTAGTACTAACGGTTTATTTTATATCTTTCGTCAACTTGAAATAGTCGTAATTAATAATTAACTTTAGATTATCTTAATTTTGTATTGAAATATTTTATACGTAAACTCTATTGGCAGATTAATTTTCCAACTTAACTCTAATTTTCAAAAAGACGAATCAAACTTAAATTTCAGGAATTAACTTATAATTTCAGGAATTAACTTATAAAAATTCTCATGAGCTCTATTTAGAGCTTAATTTTATTTGGGATGTTACAATTACCATCTTCAACCCCTCTGCTACCCCTATCTCCCCCAACACTATTGTCCACTCCACCTCTTTCTTCTGCCCCTAAAACCCCCCACTCTCCCTCTACACTGTTTTCCAATTCATCTCCTTCTTCAGCCTCTAAACCACCCCTCTCTCCCTCAGCCCTATAGCCATCCTCACATCCATCAACTTCCTCAAGTTTCTCAACATACACATGCCATCTCCTACATTGAAAATACCTTGATGCCCAATTTTTAACATCCTTATCACTATACAGTAGTTTGAATGCATTGTTAATCAGAATGTGAAATCTCCTATTCATTTCACCCAACACATTCTTAGTTAAACTAAACAAATACTCTAAATTCAGTTCACTAGTTATAACATAGTCAAGTATCAACTTTTTCCCTCCATCATAATGTGAATAAGGATGTAGTTTGAACTCACAATCATAATAGAATATGATAGTTAAATAGGTTCTTGGTGGTCCTGTTGAAACCCCCCATACAAAAAAAAAAAAAAAAACAGAAATTTAATCTCAACAGTCAACCAACAAAAGGTTAAAGACAAAAACACTTAAGTATGCATAAACCATACCCTACCTGTCTGCAAAAAAACACAATATTTTACAAACATTTCACATTCACAGATTAATAAATACACACTTTTCAGCAAATGCACACAATGGAAATCTCATCAAACCCTAATTTTTTAAAGAAAATGTACAAGATTCCACAAGGCCCACATACTTTAACTAAAATAATTCAAATTCTGTTATACAAACATTGGAAAAAGTTCAGAACTTAAGAAAAAAAGGGGGAAACTTACGATACATGGGTGGAGGACAATTGAAGTCCTTCTTTAATCGCTCAATCACCATTTTCGAGCGCCTAAACTATACACTCTTTCACAGTTTGCAAACACTCCAAATTTGTGTAGGGATGTCGAATTTCTGAAAAAGAGAATGTGATTTGGGAATTTAGGGTTTATCTTTGTATTTTTGTAATTTTCAAATTTTGATTATAGTTCAAAAAGGTGATGTGTCCTCTCATTTAGTGATTTGGAAATTTTAAAAACGATGAAGGAAATGAATCAGATGCCACATAAGCAAAAAGCCCGAAATAGAGCAGTCATGTGACATTCACGTGCGAATTGGCTCGAATTTCCTTAATTTTGGCTGATTTGTCCTCAATTAACACGTTTTTGAAAGTTACAGTCCTTAATACAAAGCCCAAAAAGATAATGTTTCTAAATGATGAATGGGGTATAGTATTGTTCTAAATTTGCAATTTTCCCTATTTCACGTGCAACACACCGTGATATATACTGGTGTGTGTATATGTGTGTGTCAATGCCTTGAAAAATAACTTCAGTGGTTTTTATGCATAAAGTCGCTGATTAAAATTGTGCAAATTAATGAGTATACGGTGTTTTATATGAATTATGAGTATTATGTGAGATCATTTTAAGAGACCATGTTATTTGAGATAGATCAATTTACAGTTTACATTTTAAAATGCACATATAAATTAATCGAAATGATTTCATTCATAACCCAAGTTTTTGTGTTACACGAATTTGTGGTTACCGACTTGACCTGGGTGTAATTTACAGTGTACCAAACATGATCTGAAGGTGGAAGTGCTGTTGCTTCTTGATAAAGAAATGGGAGAAAATAGCGGCATTCCTTGATGAATATGAAAACCCGAGCTATTCCCGATCTCCTTGCATTCTCTCCACCTGTCGCGTTCTCTCTCTCTCTCTCTCTCTCTCTCTCTCTCTCTCTCTCCACCTATACATACATACATGCAAACTCACCAGCATTCTATATACTATACACACCCCCACGACCAATTCGTTTCTTTTCACCTCAATTTTCGATTTTTCTCTTCTGCGATCAACTTTGATGGCTTCGGTTTTTTCCCTTTTCCTCTATTCACCCCTTTTCCTTTTCCTTGTTGCTTCAATTTTACCAGCATTTGTGTCGCGCGATGACTTCTCCATCATAAACCATGCCCACTCTGACACACTTTTCCGCCGCGATTACTTGCCGCCGTCGCCTCCTCCGCCGTCGCCGCCGCCTCATCCGCCGTCTCTCTCGTGCGAGGAATTGAAGGGTATGGGCTCGCTCAACACCACCTGTGAGCTCAACAACAGCTTGAATTTCACGGATGATGTTTATGTTGAAGGAACTGGCGACCTTTTTGTTCTCCAGGGGGTGGCCTTAATCTGCCCCAAATTAGGTTGTACAATTGAGATCAACATGACTGGTGAATTCAGATTGAAGCCTTTCGCTGAAATTGTTGCCAGCTCGGTTTATATAGTAGCTGGGAATGCGAGTTTGTTAGGGGGTTCGGTGGTTAATGTTACGGCCAGTGGTGACCCTTCAGAGCCATCAAAAGGGACTCCCGATGATGCACAGGGTGGAGGTGGAGGGCACGGTGGAAGGGGAGCAAGCTGCTTGATGGATAATAAGAAGCTGCCTGAGGATGTTTGGGGCGGGGATGCGCACTCATGGGAGACTTTAGATAGACCATGGAGTTATGGGAGTAAAGGAGGGACTACAAAGAAGGAGGAAGATTATGGAGGGAATGGAGGCGGAAGGATTTGGTTGGAGGTGATCGACATTGCTGAAGTGCGTGGAATGCTTTTGGCAAATGGAGGGGATGGAGGGATCAAAGGTGGTGGAGGCTCTGGTGGCAGCATTTTCATCAAGTCTAGGAAAATGTAATTACTCAACTTCAACCTTATTTTATTCAGTCAATTTTTATATTTTGTGTCACTATCTTAGTTTTAAATGCTTCTTAAGTTGTTGAATTGTTGATTGTTTCCTGCGTTGCATAATTTACATGCTTCAAGTTTTGGTCACTTTAAGTTATGTATGGCTTTTTGCATATAATTCAGGGGAGAACATTAAGTGATACAATTATTGACTGAATGTGGTGTGTTTGATGAGCATGTTACCACAGGAACTGCATAGTTATGATTTTTACTCTTAAATCTTGCTGACAATATTTATTCTGCCTCTTTTATCTCTGCCATAACATTGCAAGGGGAATTCTATATAATTTTTTTGTTAAATGATGGTCATCTTATTATCTGTCTTGCCTTTTGTTATCTGTACTTGCTAGGAAGGCTAGTTTTATCATATTGGATTTATGTTGAGGGAAATCTGTGATTTAGCACAGCAAGAAATCAAGAAATAGATTATTGCATCTAGATCAATGAAGAAGTTGAATCAGAGCTTGGTATGCCCTACGTGATGGTTTGGATTAGTAATTTATTGGGAGACCTGGTGTCTGGTTGTTACTTTAACTAACAATGTACCCTTTCATATGCTTTGCAATAGTCATCTCACTCTTCACCTCTTCGCATATCTGGGATACATACAACCTGTTCTTCCTAAAGACAAGCTATGCAGAATAATAATTATTCCAGAAAGCACACTCAATGTGTCATATTAAAATGCAGCGTGAAGTTTAGGGTCAGTCTTTGGGCATTGAGTCATAGCTCTTTTAGAGGATTCCTTTTCTCAGATCTTATGAGGTATTGGGGTTTAGTTTTGTGAGAGTTTTGATCTAGGGTCTGATCAGTTATGTGTGTTCTGGAGTGTTTTTGTCTTAGTTGGATGGTTTTCCTGTTTCTTGTAATCCTTATGAGGGACTTCTCATCCCTCTTTTTTCTATAGTGATAAAAAGTCAGGATTTTAGTGAATTTGCAGTCTACTCCTAAGATCAAAGAAAGAAGATATTAAGGAGTTGCAATGTACCTGTTTCAAGTTTAAATGAGTTACCGTTGGTTTGTTTTGATTATCCTATGGGCTATGAAATATCATTTAATAAGATGATTTTGATAATGCTTTTTGCATCATATATGTTAAGCACAAGTGCTATTTCAAATGTAAAAGATCAAAACGTCAATAAAGGATTTGATAATAATGAGATCAAGTCTAACTTTTTTTAATTAGTATCTCTGCAGCCACCTTCTATGAAAACGGTGAGTTTCTGTATATGTAGATGAAAGGTTCATGGAGAATGATTGCTCCAATTGTATGTTGGTGTGTATGGCTAGAGAGGAACAAGATAAATTCTGAAGATTTTGAAAGACCCCTACATGTTTGGGATGAAATTAAGTTTATAGTGGCCTTAGGCGAGTTCACTCTATTGTTCTTGAAACTAAAATAATATGAAATTAAGTATCCAAGAATTATTTAATTTTATTGGATGATAAAATATTTCTTCGTGTTGTACAATGTATCTGTTTAACTAATTTTGAATGTCCCAAACTCGTGAAGCATTTAGGAGACAGAAACATGTTTTGATCAATTTCATAAATCGATTGCTCCCTTCTTACCCCTCAGTTTTCTCACCACTTACCTGATTTTAGTCTCATCGGGGATGAAATCGTTTTCCTCATCTTAGTGTGTATATTATTTCTTACACAAGGAAAATATTTGGAAGTTTTCTTTAGGATCAACTTCATTTATGGACTTTTCTCTTACTTCATAATTTTTATTCAAATGGCCTTTCAGTCAACAGTGTTCCTGAGAAACTAGTGATATATATTTGAAAAAACAGGTGACCTTATAGATGTGATCACCAGGAGAACACTTATTCTTACCAACATGGCAAGAGAATGACAGTTGAAAAATTCTGGAAAGGAATGTTGGGGATGGTGAAATTCATAACTGCCCTTTTTTTTTTTTTGGCTAGTCTTCACCTATTCATTGTATGGGTACTCTCACAATTTATTTTAGGGGGATCTTTCTGAAGGTAATAAAGATTCTCAATTACCAAACATAAGCCAAACAGAAGCATGTGTACTGTTACACGAGTTCAAATTAAGATTTTCCAGTGGCACCAATAGATCATTAAAGAAGACTTGTGATTTCTGAACTTTCAGTAATATAAGTTGGGTCATAATCCCCTATCATCAAACATGTAATATTAAATATGATGTGGATACTGGAAATGTAAGTAATTTAACTCTTATGACCAGGAATACTTTAGTTTGAATGAACAGTTATCTTATTCTTGCAATTTCATAGTGTCCTTGCTAAGTCATTGATAGTATATTCCTTAGCAGTAGACCTCATTCTGTGAACTTTGTTTGCATTTTGAATCAGAAGATAAGAGCAGAGCAGGCAGGTTGAAACGATGAGAAGAAAGAACTGCATGTAGGTTTGTTTCTGATATTAAAATTCATTTTTCCTTGTTTGCAGAATATATGTAGTTCTCGATATTCTAATCCCAATTTTAGCTGTCCACATGATAATATTTAAAACTAGGATCATTACAGTGACATCCCTTGATTCCCCTCGGGGGCATCCGATAAAATTGGAACGATACAGTGACATCCCTTGAGGTGTGATTCAAACCCTAACATTTAATATAGAGCGAGTCTTCTACTCTTTAATACAATAGCCTTCTTAAGCTGTTTGCAAAATAAGAACCTACCATTTGGTTTACAATATTATGATAAAGTAATAAACTTAAGTTGATCCATTTTTACATTAGGCCGCCTATAGTTTATGCGAGAAGGAAATTTGGTAGTAAAGCTTGATAGGACGTTGTTGTATTAAACATGCAATTTATCTTTTACCTTCATGTGTGAGAATTTTACTTGCTAGATTCTTCCATGACTGACAATCTTGCTCTCTCTTTCTCAGTGATAGAGGATGTAGGGTTGCAACTAGTAGTTTATTAAACATCCCTTTTTAGTTTTTTGTCAATTCTGTTATATCTAATGGAAGGGCCATAGTCATATTATAACTGAATTCTTGTGTGAGGTGCAGGACAGGAAGTGGCAAAATATGTGCTTCTGGAGGTAATGGCTTTGCTGGAGGAGGTGGTGGAAGAGTATCTGTTGATGTTTTTAGCAGGCATGATGATCACATATTCTTGGTGCATGGTAAGACCTGCCAGATGACAAACTTTTCTACCTGTTTTTATTATTATTACCCATCACTTAAACACCGGTGTTAAAGAGAAGAATATATATGTTATTTGTAACTATTATGATCTTGGTGCTTTAGTAAACATAAAAGAAGATTAATCTTAATATGTTTTTTGGAACCACAATATAATCATAATTGGTCGCAAGTTTTTTTTCAATGCAGTATCAGGTGTGTCTCTTTTGGAACCGCACTATAACCATAATTTGGTCGCAAGTTTTCTTCAATACAGTATTTGGTGTGTCTCATGAAGACCCTTGTTGACCTTATTTTCAATTTATTATCCCTATTGGGCAGCTCTGTTTCCAATCAAAATTGGGAAAATGAGTCAGAGTACCTGGGCTTATAACATGCCAACTTTGAAGGTTGAAATGCAAATACTTGAGGTTTACCCCATCTTATGGACAAACTTTGTATAAATTTTGACAGGAGGAAGAAGCTTTGGCTGTCCCATGAATGCTGGTGCTGCTGGAACATTCTTTGATTCTGTTCCTCGAAGACTTATAATCAACAACCACAATATGTCAACAGACACCGTTACACTTCTTTTGCAATTTCCAAACCAGCCACTCTGGACAAATATTTATATTCGGGACCGTGCTCAAGCTTCTGTTCCTTTATTATGGAGTCGTGTTCAGGTCATTAAGTAAAGAAGCTCAATCCCAAAAATAATGTCATCTTCTCTTAGTATATGTTCCATTACATGTTACTCTTCTTTATACATTATGGCAGTAACCAAGTGAGTCTTAATGTTTTTGTATTTGAAGTATCACCTAATCCCTGAAGGTATACATGCCTTTAGATATAGTACCTTTCTGGATCATTTATGCCTGTGTTGATGCTAGTTTTGCTTACTTTACATTTAGAGAACTGTTTCCAATACATTTTAAAGTGTGATGCTATTAGACAAATCAATAACTATTCTCTGAGGACTTTTCTCAATATGTTAAGCAGATAGAACTCCTTTTCTGAAACTCCTGTATACTTATAGTAGGCCTCCTTTGCCTTCCTATTGAATTTGGGTGATGCATATTACTAGTTTTGTGTTTGTCATTTGGCTCTTGAATTAGGTTTCTCCTATTTCTGTTTCGTAATGGATTTTGTGATTCTGTCAATTTGTTTCTATGTCTATGAGGTGCGTTGGTGTCTTTGATACTGTTCTAGTGCTCTCTGAATATTTTAGCTCATATTCTATACATTTTAATGGCTTCTGATCCATATATCGCAATTTTTGGTAGGCGTCATAGAGTTTAACATTTTATTTGATAATATTCACCTCCAATATTTAAGCTGGTTAGTTCTGTGTATGTGCGTAGTTTTCAATATCCTAATATCATGTTTTCTTCTTCTGAATACTCCATAAAAACTAGTCTCATCTGGTCGTCCATACATATCTCCATGTTTAACTATGCTCTACATAACTTAATTTTAATAGGTCAGAGGACAACTTAGCTTGTCGGGTGGAGCAGTTCTGAGCTTTGGTCTTGTGCATTATGCTTTATCGGAATTTGAACTGATGGCTGAAGAACTTCTAATGAGCGACTCAATATTAAAGGCAAGTTCTGCCAATCAATTTATATTCATGTTCTAATACTCCTTGCATTTTTATTTTAGACTTTAATATTCTTACCAGTGAGGTTTGTTCTCATCTTCTGATGAGAATTTATGTGATGAAAGAACACCAATATGAAAACACACCGGGGAACTTCCCGTCTCCAAGCCAACACAGCCAAAATCCAAATCTCAATCAACAATATCAATAATCCCAAAATACTGAAGACACGTAACTTAATAAGTTCTTAGGCCCTCGTGCCGATTCTAACAAGAAAGAACATAATCTATATCTATATCTATATTATACTAATAACAAAATGTTTGGGAAAAATTACAAGAATGCCATTTTCCCGCCCATTTTATTCTTTGTCCTTTTGTCCAAGTGTCAAAATATGATTGAACATTGATTGTATTTTCTTTTTTATTTTTTTTATTTGATCATTATTATTAGTTATTTTAATGTTTGGCTTGGAGGATACTCTTCAACAATTAAATAATATTAAAAAGTAGAAGTTATGATTATGTCTATAGTCTATAGATATTTATAGACAACTTTTATTGGAGAAATCAATAGAATGACTTGCAACATACTCTTCTATCTATAAAATAATCTATATCTATATTCATATACTATATAAAATGTCACATAAATTTGTGTAAATAACTTTTTTTATTTTTTTTCAAGATTTCATTTTGATTTTCTAAATTAATTTAGTAATTTTAAATTAAGCTTTCATCTCAAGCCATTGAAATCAAATTTTCTTTCAAAGTCATTGCCTTATATAAAGAATGTTTATTCATTTAACAACACCCACTTACCTAGCTTATAAAGATCAACAAAATTTAATAAATTCTTTTAATAATAATAATAATAATAATAATAATAATAATAATAATAATAATAATAATAATGATAATAATATTAGGTAATATATTAAAAATTATTTCAAATAAATAGAACTACAAATTTCTCGCACATATTAAAAATTATCTATACTATACTAATATCAGGACAGTTGGGAAATTATATAACAAGACGCGCAACGCACGGGTACACTGCTAGTTAGGAATTAAAAAGAAATAATACACAGGCCTACGGCCCACTCTTCTTCCTTGCGTGTCTCGTATAACAATGTCCGTAACATCTTCGCTGCTGTTTCCCTGCTCTTGCCCGTTATTCGCCTACTTTTTTGTGTCGTCTATCTGTTGTTATTTCCTTGGGGCAGGCAGGGTGAGTTGATGTTATTACTTATTTTACTACTTGGAAGGTGATACAAGTGCACAAATATATATTACTTGTAGATTCTCTAGGACTAAGAAAGGAAACAACACATGGAACCAACCAGTTGCTGTCAATCCCATAACAAGAAGGATTTGATTGACTTTCATAACTTAATTAAACAGATTTACTCCAAAAATCAGCATGTAAGTGTTTTTCAATAACAATCTATTTCTCTTTTCATGATGATGTCTTCCATGCAAGCCTGCTAACTTAACCCTAACCCAAAGCCCATGGGCCAAAGACTCCTACTAACATGAAAGACTCGAACAGATAAAATCAAATAACAGGTATGGGAAAACAGAAATATCAATCACGCTCTAACACGATGCTATTACATACCATTGCAAATAACAGTTAGAAATTTTGAAGAGTAGTATCTTAGTGTTGTATTGTAAGATAACTTACAAAACTAAAATGTTTGCACCCATATATATAGGAAAGAAACTAAGAAGCTAAAAACAGAACTCTAAATAAACTCCAAAGACTGCTGACAACTACAGGTCATAATCATCAGACCATCTCCTTTTCAGATCAGTTTTCAGATCCTGTTTCCCAGCCATATATATGTGTTGTAATTTTATATGATTGTTGGAGTTCAGAATTACTAAATCTGAATGCTATGTAAAATTATGGTCCTAATTGGTTGATACAACTACCAAATCTGAAATAATTTATTAAATTTCCCAATCAAATCCATCTGAATATGGTAGTGCTTCTAGTGTTCCAAATCAAATATTAATTCTGGTTTTCCAAAAACCGGTTAGATGTATATAACATACTCTTACTTTCTGTTTTTTCAAGGAAATATCATTCAAAAAGGAAACTTAAGCACTACAGCCTAGCTTTTAAAAAAGAAAAAGAAAAAACTAAGTGTAAAGATCGAGTAGGTGGTTTTCATCCTAAAGGTTACCTCATGACAACCTCTTCCTGCAATTACCAGATATTATGTATGTGAGTGCAATGGGCATAAGATAAGTGATCTTTTCCTAATCTTTAGCATTGTCACATGATATGGGATTAGAAGCTGATTGTGAGACTATAATTCGATGGTGGTTGTATGGCTCTTTGGAGATCAATCTTCTGGACCTGGCTGCATAGTCACATGTAAAGTCATTTCCACACGACTTGTATGCTATAAACATAAGGGAAGCACTTTGACAACTATTCTTGGCTGCATCCTTTACTTAATGCTTCTTAGGGCAAGTAGTAGGTGAACCAATAAGAGTGCTGTCTTGGTCATGAGGCTGATGAAGAGACTGTACGGAGCTAACTGCTTTGATTTAATTCCAGAATGGATAAGGTTATCATGCGATGGACTGTTCAGATGTGTGCGGCAATGGTGAATTCAGAAAATTGACTTGCCTGATGAATTTGAAGGGAAGTTTCCTATCTTGAGTGTGGATAGCAAGGGTATTTACTGGTAGGAAAGCTAGAAAGAGTGTGATATGAATGAGATCGTCATGAGTTTGGAGGTCTGCTCACACCCTCTCAGAGATAGCCTTATTCAAACTATCATTGTATTGTTGCTTTGAATTTGAACAAGCATGACAATCTAGTCTCTGGGACGTGACAATTCTAGCCTTTTTTTTTAGCATCAAAATTAGCCTCTCCCATTTGTCAAAGAGGTGGCAGAAAATTGTATTATTGTATATATCAACAGGTAAAGAGACCCCCATATATAGGCAGTAGAACCTAGCCTATAGGAAAACCTAGATATACAAGGAAATATATATCAATTCTACAACACTCCCCCTCAAACTGGAGCATATATATCAATCATATCCAGAGCTTGTCACAAAGTTCTGAGAAACGTTTATAATGGCAATTTTCTGAGAAACTGGAACAAAACGTTTATATATATCAATCCATCAGTTACCTGGTTGGACGAAGAAGTAAATGGAGTGGCAATTTTCTGGCTCATCACACACTTATGGATATAATGGCAATCAACCTCAATATGTTTTGTTCTCTCATGAAAAACGGGATTTTTTGCAATGTGAATAGTTATCTCAATACATAAGCAAAGGTTCACTATTAATGAACCCCATTCCTCTAGTAGATTCTTAGCTCAAATCATCTCAGTAGCAGTATGAGCCATAGCTCTATACTCAGCCTCATCAGAAGATCTAGCAACAGTAATTTGTTTCTTACTTTGCCATGTTACTAATCCCCCCCCCCCCTAAGTGCAGTACCCAGAAGTTAACCTTCCTTCAAGCATGAGATAATCATTTTTCTTAAACAACAATCCTCTCCCAGTAGATTTCTTGATATACCTAAGAATTCTGATTGCACCATCCCAGTGAACTTGCTTAGGTTTATCCATAAAAGGACTGACTTCTCCAACTGCAAAGAATATGTCAGGCCTTGTAACAGTCAAGTAGATGAGTTTTCCAACAAGCCGTCTATTCTTAGCTTTATCCTCAAAGAATTCTCCATTGTCATCCCAAACACTTGGATTGATATCCCTAGGAGTATCAACTGGCTTCGTTCCTAGCAATCCAGTTTCTGTGAGAAAATTTTGTAGCATACTTAAGTTGGCATAAAGAAAGATCAGACTTGCTGGGAGCAATTTTAATTCCTAAGAAATACTTAGGACGTCCCATATCCTTAATAACAAAATGTTGTTGCCAGTATTTCTTAGTTTTATCAATCCCCTGTATATCATTTCCTGATACAAGGATGTGGTCGACATACACAATGAGAATGACAATCCCACTTGAATGATGCCTCACCAACACAGTGATCTGATTTGCATTGCTTGAAAGCAATAGCTCCGAGAACAGTGCTGGATTTATCAAACCAAGTTCTGGGACTTTGTTTGAGACCATAAATAGCCTTCTTAAGTAGTAGTCATTGACAGTTTGACCATCTTGAGTATGAGAAAAGAGTTTCTCATATAACTCGAACACACGAGAGACATTGTTTTCATTAGAATACGTCTCTCATAAGGCATCCCACATGATTTTGGTTTGTCTGAGAACATGATATTCTTACTCACGGATATCGTCCATGCCATTGAGAAGCCAAGTCATTACAGAACAATCATCAGCACGCCAAGCATCATACTTCACATATTTAGGAATAGGAGGGGCAGAGAAAACATGATCTTGTTTCTTTTGAGATCCCAAAAATAAGAGGAAGGCACGAGACCAAAGCAGATAGTTGGAACTATTCAATTTTATTTTGGTCCCTAAATTAGGTTTAGAGTCCAGACTAGACATTGGAGAAGAAGTGCAGAGGGACAAAAAAATCTAAGTACCGCTGATATGAGTGCGAGAGAAAAGAAATCTCAGACCAGGGCGAGAAAAACACATTCAGATGTGTAGGAAATATTAGGGCAGGAAAAAAAAAAAAAACCCACTCTAATACCATGTCAAAGAGATGACAAAAAATTGTATAATTGTATATATCAACAGGTATTGAGACCCCCCTATATATAGGGAGTAGAACCTAGGCTACAATCTAATCCCATAAGGAAAACCTAGATATACAGGGTAATATACATATAAAAGGAAATATATATCAAATATACAACACCATTGATACCTTCCTGTTGTGACTGTTTTGAACATTTTATAAATGTTGCGAAAACCACATAAGTAGAGCAAAATAAATATGATTCTGCATCTCTTAAAAACTCTTGGGTCCTTGAAAGTGCACACTAATACGTCCATTCACACGTAATCTAAGACTGAAAATATCTTTCTACAGAACCTAAAAACTATGAGAGCTTGACCCAATAGCATATTCGATGTTATACAGAACTTTTTTGCATCAAGTGATCTATGGATAAATCAAAGTTAAGTTTCTGATAGATGTGACGGACATATTTTTATGCTTGTTTATGTTATTTCTCTTTCAGTTTAGTGGCATGATGCATCAGACTCAATTTATTTAGGTCTATGGGGCATTGCGCATGTCTGTAAAAATCCACTTGATGTTGAATTCCAAAATGCTTATAGCTGGTGACGGTGATGCAATTGTCTCAACTTCTTTGCTTGAAGCCAGCAATTTAGTAGTTCTTAAGGTGTGTTGTTCTGAATCAGTTGTTTTATTTACAAGCTCAATTGTGTTTCCTATGGCTCATTATTTTATAATTGTTGACAGGGATCTTCAATGATTCATTCAACTGCTAACTTAGGGCTTCATGGACAAGGGTCACTGAACTTGTCAGGGCCAGGAGATGTTATTGAAGCTCAGCATTTGGTTCTGTCCTTATTTTATGCTATCAGTGTAAAGTTCCATCAAACTCCCACAGATGTTTTCTTTTTTTCTTTTTCCTGAAAGAACAAATAATGAGCTTCTTTAGAGTTTCTCAAAATCCCTGCTAGCCAAATTTCTTGATGCAAAATTTAAACTTTTCCTGTTCAATCTTAGGTTCATAATTTCCATGGTGCTTCTAGGCTTCTTATATAGAATTTCTGATGATAGCTAGAGCATGTAAATGCTATTTCTCTAAGATGCAAGTCATGTTGAAAACCAATGTGGTGGTGATTGTGTCTAGCAGTGGACATGACTCTCAAATATTTCAAGTCACTGCTATGTATGAAAATTTTGTGTTTCACCTGGGAAATATTTTGACCTGGCTTTTGAGAAACGCTTGAGCTGTTAAATATAATCCCTTGTCTCTAATGGCCAAAGTATTTAGATGAGGTGGCACTCAAATTGAACTTAAAACATTTTGTGCAGTGTTTTATCAAAGACATTGTTCATTTTCCTAATCAACCAAAGATTCAAAATACGAATAGAAAAAAATTAGTGTAAATTTATTGTTGTAATTTGGTCAATTATGTAAGCTTTCAGAATAACTTATGGTAATTTTTACATTTTAACTTCTATTATGAGCCGCATCTCCTAACAGTGTGACTGCATTTTATATGAAGGTTGGCCCTGGATCTGTTCTGCGAGGTCCTTTGGAAAATGCAAGTGATAATGTCATGTAAGTTTTTTTAAATAATACATCAGACTGACATGTCCTCATCCTACAATTCCTTAAAAAATCACTGTATTGTCAACGGTAGGGCACCAAAGCTCTACTGCGATCAGACGAACTGCCCTGTTGAACTCTTTCATCCACCTGAGGACTGCAATGTGAATGCTTCATTGCCCTTCACGCTCCAGGTGTTCCAATACTCAGATTCAACATTCTGATGAATTTCTTTGTTAGAACTTCTTAAAATAGGTCGCAGTAGTGGTGTTTTTACTCAACTGTCATGAGGTCTTATGCTACTTTATTTTGCAGATATGTCGAGTTGAGGACATCATAGTTGAAGGTTTAGTAGAAGGATCCATTATTCATTTTCACTTGGTTAGAACTGTGGTTGTGAAATCTTCTGGTGCAATAAGTGCATCTGGACTTGGTGAGTACTTTCCCCTATTAAATGATACTCCTTTTGCCATTTGCAAAATAAATGAGGTTGTTTGTAATAGTGGTAAATCCATAAATGAATGTTCTGACTTTTTGTAGAGTTCAATTTTTCCAAACTTGTTTTGTTAAATCTCATAGTGTTTGTATTTGGCCAAAATTATTTCATAATCACCTCACAGCTTGCTAATCTATTTTACAAAGTCATTATAATGATTTCATCCCAGATTTGAAATTTTAACTTGGAAGGCTACAGGTTGCCTTGGTGGGTTAGGTCGTGGTGAACTTTTGCCTAATGGTCTTGGTAGTGGTGCTGGACATGGTGGTAGAGGAGGGGATGCATATTACGAAGGAACTTATGTCAAAGGTGGCATTGCATATGGGGATGCTGAGTTGCCTTGTGAACTTGGTAGTGGAAGTGGCAATGAGAGTCTGACTGGTGCAACTGCTGGTGGTGGTATTGTTGGTAAGTTCTGCAATTCATACTTGTGGAATGGTTTTACGTTTTTTTCGTGTATGTTTCAAGATGAAGGGCCTTGACATAACAAGGGTGAAGTTAAAGGTCATGTGATTGAATAGTTAACCCAGCCTTGTTGTTTGAAGAATTCTGTGTTTTTCTTGGATAATCCTACTCCAATCTGGTCAAACTGCTTTATATCTTTATCTGAAAGAATTATCCTTCTCATTTTGATTTTGGTGGATCATGATTTTATACCTCAGGTTCATGCCCAATATCTTCTTTTGAACTTGAATTGTTCAAATACATTCTTATCCATATATATACTTGTTGAATATTGAATGTTCTTTAAAAAAAAAAAGCTATTTTTATTATTATTTATTGTTTTTATTTTTTGTGGGATTATACTCATTTCACTTTCTGGACTTATCTTGCCATGTGCACTTCATTTCTGAACATGCATCTCCAGTAACATCAGTACTCTTAATTAACAACATTGTATCAAGGTATTGTTACTTGATGCCATGTATCTCTACAAGTTTAGTGATAGTCTTATTCTGTAAAAGTTGAAGGGATTTATCATTTGGTTTTGCTTTGTTTCCCATTAACATTTTTCCCGAAATAAATTCAAACATTACACTCCAGTACATTATCATTAAAACTCCAAAGAACATTCGTATAATAAGACCAACCATACACTGCATTCACCTACACCTCTTCCAAAACACCATGGAATCCTTTTAAGCAAGTTTCCTTCTAGTAGCTTCTTCTTCTTCTTCTTCTTCTTTGCCTCCCTCCACCTTGGCTATCTTGACCTTATTCATAAGCTTGGGAGTAGTGAGTAGCATTATAGGTTGTTCGGCGGCAGAAGGTCTCAGTAAATAAAACTAAAGACTTAATGTTCCCTATTTCCTTTTTTTTTTTTCTTATTTGACTTAGAGGTTATGATAAAATGACTTTTTGATAAAAATCAGCAGTTACAGTGCTTTTTCAGAATTTAATGATTCTCTGTAGGGATTGTGATGCACAGCTTCTGCTAACGTATTAATGTGTCTTTTGATTGGTTCCTCAAACAGTGATGGGTTCACTTGAGCACTCATTGTTTAAATTGGTTGTGCATGGAGAGATTAAAGCCAATGGAGAAAGTTACGGAAAATATGTCAGAGCAAAGGATAATGGATTTGTTTCAGATTTAGGACCAGGGGGTGGATCTGGAGGAACTATTCTTCTGTTTGTCCATAGTTTCATCCTGGATGATACAGGTGCTGTCTCGACGTCTGGAGGGCATGGAAGCACTAATGCAGGTGGTGGAGGTGGTGGAAGAATTCACTTCCATTGGTCAGACATTCCTATTGGAGATGAATACATCCCAATGGCCATTGTGAGAGGAGCTATTGGCATGAGGTTTGTTTGAATATTCACCATTTTTCATTTGGTAATATAAAATGTTTTTTCTGCAGAAAGATGATCCCTTGATCATGTTTAAAGCATCATCAAAGGAGCTTTTGCATGCTGTAGTCAAATATACTGCATACTGCAATTGACACGTTCTGGTAAAGTTATATCAATACCACCTAATGTCAGGGGACTAAATTCTTCCTGCATTTTTGCAGCTCTGCTTGAGATGTATGCACTGGTCAATCTTACTATAAATTGAAGAGAATAAGAAACATCAGAGATATAATACAGATAAAGTGCCAAAAGGGTTGTAAGATTTCCATCTCTATAACAATCACAATAATATAACATTTATATACAATTATAATATCACCTTTATATGGGTATAATAGATATGTGCGAAATAATTAATGGAAGAAATCTGACATATCAATTAGGAAAACAAATCATGTGTTCTATTACTTAAGAATTGTATAAAATTCATCAAACTAAGTTTAACTATCATTTTAATGTTTAACAGTTCCTAAGTTATCTGAAATAATATGTTGTTTCCAGAGTTGCAGTGCTCATGTGGTAGCTGAGAATGAAATCACCGAAATTGATTCATTTAGTAATCTTGATCTGAGTGATTTTATGAAATAATAGGTGCACCAATAAGTTGCTATAAAATACATGAAAGCAAAAGTCAGTAGAGTCTACAAACTCGGCTCTAATGCCATTTGGTTACATCCACAAATGAGAATATCTATAAGACTTTTATGTCCTTATCAATACAATTATAATATCTCCTAATATTATGTGACGAATACATCGATGGAAGAAGTTACACAAATTTAAATATTCTGGTTTTCCTTGTGTTCTTTACTCCATTCTTGATTTATCATATACAAATTTGATATGGTACCAGAGAAAGAATTGATCTTCTTCCACATTTATCAGTAGCATGCTTTCATTTGGCTTATTCTAGGTTACACAATTATATGGTATTCATAAGCATATTATACTGCACAGTGTGGTATTTTTTCTGTATCGCAGGACTACAGAACATCTAAACTTTTCTTGAAATTCTTCAGAAGGTTTCAAGTTGAATGCTTGAATCAAGCTTTTTGATGAACTTCAAGGGTGTATTAATAATCGATATGTTGTCCTTTGATATAATCACAAGGCTAATTGATTATTGTCATATCTTTGATTTGATATTTGGGGCAAGGTGAAGTTCAGGGTCTGTCTTAGTTCTCTTAGAGGAATTCTTTCCCAGATCTTATAAGGGAATGGGGTTTAGTTATGTGGTCAGTGTTGGTGTTTGTCTTATTTTGTTGGCTTCTCTGACTCTTGTAATTCCTTTGAGGAACTTCTCATCCCTTCATTTTCTTTATATTAATATGTTTCCTTTCTCAAAGAAATAATAAGTATAATTAAAATAAAATAATAAATAAAAGATTTTGCAGTGAATTCCTACTTATCATGTGTTGCTTGACCTGTACAAAATAGGTGGTCATGCAACACCAAATCAAATCATGAGAAAAGAATACAGTTTGTTCTGTACCTATGGATACTTATCCAGATGCCAGCTAATGATGAAAGATGTTATTTCCTTGTGTTCTCTCTATTTAATAGTTATACAACATTGAAGAACAAATATTGCTTTTGCTTTAATATGAGGAGTCGCCTTGTTGCTTCTCAATAAAGGTCTTAAGAACTTCTCTTATCTACCTGAGTTTTTTTTTTTTTTTTGGCTAAAACATTGACAATATTGATAATTAATTCAAGTGGTATACTCTTCATAAGGAAGGTAATAGTCAGAAAATTTAGAAGTTATACTGATTATTTGTAGGAGTACATTTAGGTTGTATTTGGATTGAGGGATTTGAGGAAGGAATTGAAATCCATGTTAGCAAATCCACCATGCTATTTGGATAGATGTGGATTTGAAATTCTTCACGTTCATTTTAAACTAATTTTTGAGTAATTTGGGTGGATTTTGATATCCATTCATTTCAATCATTGATTTCAAATCACTCTACCCAAACACAACCTTAGTCTTATGATGACATATATGGTTAATAGATAACCTACTCTGTTTCCAGCATGGTGATGGTTTTAAGAGTCAAAACGGGTTAATATTAGGAAATAAGCAGGGTGATTATAGTATAAAAGAGGTCAAATGGTTACAATATATTCAGGAGTAAACTCCCTAGTAAGGTGAACTCTTGCCCCTCAGCCTATGCTGATTATACTGTTAACTAATGCAAATGACAAACATAGTTTTTTTTTCCCCTTATTGGACTATTATTTCTATCTCAGTCCCTCAAATGAACAGCGCAAGAAATTTAAAATATGTAGTTGAGGAAGAACTGAGTATATACAGATATACAAATAATCATACACATATACAGATATAAAAATACTCGTACACTAACCATTTTGAAGTATAAATTCTCCATGCTTTTTGGACCCCTAACATTTTGCTTCTGATGATGGAATTGCAGAGGAGGTACCGGGGGAGGTCTGGGCCAAGAAGGTGAAAATGGGACTCTAAGTGGAAAAGCCTGTCCAAAAGGGCTCTATGGGATATTTTGTCGGGTAATTGTTGTAATGGTTATTTGGAGAATAGAGTCTGTCTAAGGACTATCAAAATTTTATTATGTCATTCATTAATTCAATAAGATAAAGTGTGAATACAAAGATGTGTTATACATGGGTCAAAGTCTAGGCCCTACCACCTTACATTGTACCTTAGTTTTGTCCTTCTATCAAGAAAGTTTCGTTATTTCCATGATATCATTGTGTTCCTCCTTCAATGAGGATGCTAACTGATTTAATTTAAATGCAGGAATGCCCACTTGGGACATACAAGAATGTGACGGGTTCCACCGGAGACCTTTGTTTTGATTGCCCATCTCATGAGCTTCCATATCGTGCTATATATATTCCTGTTCGAGGTATCTATATATATATATTTTTTTTTCAGTTTCTCACCTTTCTAGGTTTGACTTTCTATCTGGTTATACATCTACTATAAACTTACGTAGTACCCAAGTGACCCACCTTACCAATTCTTCAGTAGCCTAGAGTGAGATTATCTCTGTGTTTGAAGACTGTCATGATCCTGCCATTTCCAAATTGTACTAAATTAATTTCTTGAGACTTTTCTTACCAATGGATATTGCTTTACAGGAGGCGTCATGGAGACTCCATGTCCATATAAATGTATATCTGAGAGATACAGCATGCCTCATTGTAATACAGCCCTTGAAGAACTAATATATACTTTTGGAGGGCCATGGTTATTTGGTTTCTTACTCTTAAGTCTCCTCTTCCTCTTAGCACTTGTTCTTAGTGTTGCTAGGATGAAATTTGCTGGTGGAGATGATTTGCCTGGCCTAGTGCCAAATCGACGTGCCTCTACAATTGATCGCTCATTCCCATTTTTAGAGTCACTAAATGAGGTTGTCCTTAATGCCGCATGTTCTGTTAATGGTCAAAATTGAAAGAAATTTTGGCTGGCATTCTATATTTATACCATTGTTTTCTCTTGGTTTTTACCTCTTATTTTTATTTATATCTTTTGGTTGGTGGCTTAGGTTATGGAAACTAGTAGAACTGAGGAATCAGTAGCTCATGTCCATCGTATGTACTTTCTGGGGGCTAATACTTTCAGTGAACCTTGGCATCTCCCTCATTCTCCTCCTAAAGAAGTGAAAGAAATAGTGTATGATATCTATTTACCAATTATCTGTAATTGTATGGACGCATTGAAACAATTAATGGAATATCTGTTGAAATGTGTGGCTAATATATATCAGTCTATTTACAAAATTGGTACTAAGCTCACCTGATAAACCTAACATCAGCAAGGATAGTAGATGCATCAGATGCATTAATGCTCTTTCTTACCTTGTTTTGTTGATAGATATGAGGATGCATTCAACATGTTTGTTGATGAGATAAACACATTAGCTTATTATCAATGGTGGGAAGGATCAGTATATGGCATCCTTTGTGTTACTGCATATCCACTTGCAAGGTCATGGTTGCAGTGGCGTCGGAAGGAAAAAGTACAGAAGTTACGTGAATATGTCCGTTCAGAATATGATCATGCTTGCTTGCGATCTTGCCGTTCTCGAGCTCTCTATGAAGGGCTGAAGGTATGCTATAACTTTGGTTGATCAATTATGAAAAACCTAGAAATTCTTAAGCAAAAGAAAAACCTGGAAACTTTTTTTTTTCCCCTTTCCCTGCACAAAGAGCCTACATCTTATCGCAATGACGTTGATCCTATATTGACTCTAATGATTGTCTTGATACTGTAGGTTGCTGCAACTTCTGATTTAATGCTAGCTTATGTCGATTTTTTCCTTGGTGGGGATGAGAAGAGGAATGACCTTCCTCCTCGCCTTCATCAAAGGTTTCCAATGTCCTTAGTGTTTGGAGGAGATGGATCTTACATGGTTCCTTTCACTCTTCACAATGATAATATTCTAACTAATCTAATGAGTCAGGTTTGCTCTATACAATCCTGGTTTACAGAAGTTCAAATGTAATCTAAGTCAGTTATGACTGCTTCTTGGAGGCACTCATATCCATTTTTGTTCATTTTCCTCTATTTCAGTCCCTTCCCCCAACAATTTGGTATCGACTGGTGGCTGGCCTTAATGCTCAACTTCGTTTGGTTCGCCGTGGACATCTAAGAGCAACTTTTTATCCAGTTATCTGCTGGTTGGATACGCATGCCAACAGAAAATTACGTGCTCATGGTGTGTGTGTTCATTTGACTCGCTTTCAACCCTCAGCCAGTGGATATTGCCAATTTGGACTGGTTGTACGTTCTATAGAGGACGAAAATTCCCATTCATATGGTCAAGATCCAGATAGATCCTCATTGCCTGAGAAGCAATCACGGTAACTCACTTCCATGTGTTCCTCAGAACCTTCAGATATTGCTAGTGACTCTTGATGACTTTTTTTAATTTTTCTCATTATCTCTTTTGTCTGTTCACCTTGTCGGTTTTAACTTGCAGTTTACCTGCTAATCGCTGGAAGAAAGCATTGAATCTTGTTAGAGGCAGTGAACATGTAGTGATGCAGAAAAGGATATGTGGAGAAATTTTACATTCGAACAACTTAGAAAAACTTGGAGATAGTTTAACATTAAGTTATCCGTTATATCACATTATTCGTAACATTAGGCCAGTTTGCCATCAGGTAAATCAAATTGGTCTGATTTTTTGTGTTTTCTTTGTGTGTGTGTGTGTGTGTTGAGAGAGAGAGAGAGAGATGGTACCCATTGGGACTTATATGGAGCGAAACTAATACAAATGAATTCATGTTGAGTTTGTCTCCATAAGAAACCGAATAATGGGTATCAGTTCACAATATAAATAATTATATATATATATATATATATATATATTTAGATATAGATTTAGATATTCATTTAGGATACTGAGACACTTTTCTCTGATAATGGGTATCAGGTCACAATATAAATAATTATATATATATATATAGATATAGATTTAGATATTCATTTTGGATACTGAGACACTTTTCTCTGTTACCTTATCGTGTTTATGCAGGATCTTGTTGGTTTGATCATATCAGTACTTCTTTTAGGAGATTTTAGCTTAGTGTTGCTTCTTCTGCTTCAGCTTTATTCTATATCCATGCTGGATATGTTCTTGGTTTTATCTATACCTCCACTTGGAATACTTCTTCCATTTCCTACTGGAATCAATGCATTATTCAGTCATGGACCTAGGCGATCAGCTGAGCTTGCACGTGTATATGCTTTGTGGAATATTACCTCAGTGATTAATGTTGTAAGTGTGCATCATACATGCTATTTATGTTCTTCTGTTGCAATTTTCTCTCACATGAACTTGTTGAAGACTTGGTTTTATTATACAAAAAAAATAAAGTAAGAGCAATGGCCACACTATGGACTCTCGAATTTTCCATAGCATAATGAGAATGTGTTCCCAGCCACGTTTACCAATAATTTTGTTATTTCTCTTCGAGTCCAACTCATTTGACTTGATCTGAATCTTAAAAATGCTCATTAAGTTTATGCATGTTTATCATCCACTTATAGGTTTTTTAAACATAATATAATGTAATTTCAAGACATGTGAAATTTTTGTTCACCTGAAAAAAAGTCAAAAAAACTGGAAGGATATAAATTTTTTTTTCTTCCAATATGCTTTTTTAGTTCACTTTGCCATATTGTCAAGAGTAAAGTGCCAATAAAACAAGATATCCTTTTTTGAGAATCAGATTATAGTGGCACATGTTGGACAATGCCACTGGTAAACTGAATGTCAAGCAGACTAGCATTTGTATAAGAAAATCACGTATGAGAAACTGGTCACAGGAGCTAGTTCCTTGATTCCTTTCTAGGTTCCTCATATGTGATAACTCTTCCTTTTTTATCCAATATAAATTAATTGGATGGAGAGAAATATGAGAGGGTGTGATGCAAAAAACCACCATAAGACTGTAGCTTTTCTTTACTGGGAAAAATCACCTGTTTTTTCCTTATTTAAACTTACACATTCTAAGGATATGTATGGTAGCTTTACTAGTGTCTTTTTTACAGGATTTCTCGCAGTTAAATAATCTTTTGAGATGAATATTGAATGTCACTGACCTTAGGAATAATGTAAAACAATGTAGCATGTCTATAGAAAAGTAAAACCTTCATCATAATATGATAAGGAGGTATGTATGCTTTGCATCCTTTTTTTTCTTTTTCTTTTTTCAGTCTGTTCAAATAGGATTGTGCGACTCGATGGTGCTTTGGAGATGCTGGACCTTAATCCATGATATATCATCCAATCTGACTTGTTTTTCTCATACATGTTGAACAGGTTGTTGCCTTGTTATGTGGACTAGTTCATTTCAAGAGTCAATCAAGTAAAAAACATCCGAACTTACAGGCCTGGAATTTTAGCATGTAAGAAGTTTTGTTCTCTACAATAGTATACACAATGTGTAATTTGGTATTACGTATTAATATTGGGAGATTGCCCCTATGAGCAATGTGAAGAATATTTTCGTAAATAGCATTTGACCACTACTTAGCCGGCTTAATCATATGGTGGTGATAATTGGTGCAGGGATGATAGTGGTTGGTGGATGCTGCCTTCTGGACTTGTTCTGTGTAAAATTGTCCAAGCACGGTTGATCGATTATCATATTGCTAACCTTGAGATTCAGGACAAGACTTTGTACAGCACTGACCCTAATATTTTCTGGCAATCCTAAAGGACATTGAAGACAACTTTCGGTCTCTTTGCTCCAATTTTATTCAACAGTGAGCAGAAGATGTGTAGTATATATGGGCTGCAAACAAGTGCTAATTTGCTCGAATTTTATTATTCATTCATTCATTATTTTTGCTACATTTGCCTTACTAATATTTGCAGCAGTTTGTAAATGAACAAGATAGGCTTCTCCAGCTTTTTGCACCTCTCTTTTCTGTTTCCTTCTCAACTACATTTTGTATAAAGGAGATCAAATTGTCATTCCAGTTGAACCTATCTTCTTCTCATCATGTAGGTCGTTACCTAGCACTTTATTTTTTTTCCTATTTTCTTTTTCCTTGCGTATGAAAATGAAAATTTGATAATAATTTGGTGTTAATAGGATAGTTGTGTAGATAATAGGATCCTGTTCACCAGGTATACAACAGTCTTTCGCTAACTCAGAGATTATATTTCCACATTTAACCATTCGAAAGATTATAAAACTTTTGAATCACAATTGTTCGATGAGAAAGAAAAACATTTTATTTGTATTCTCATGTATCTTTAGAACATGGAACCACCATCCACAAGGAAGAGAACACAAATATGCAAAATACAAAAATGGATTCTTCATCCCACATAGATCGACTACTTCCCAAAACAATTATGTATTTAATTGTTTAATCAATGTGAAACAATTTTGAACACATCTTTTTGCGGGACGCAGCAACAGAGAAATAAGACTTTACTAACAAGAAATAAGTATCATTTTGTTTTGCTGAAACAGTAACTTCAGTGATACATGATACAGACCATACATTCACATATGAGAGATATAAGAAGATTTTCAAACATTCTTTTCTTCTTTCTTTACCAAAACCTAACACATCTTATGATGCCTTCTCCATTAGCTGTATAGGAGAGAGGATGTTGGCCTTGCTGGTTTCAATAATACAACCATTCATCACCATTTCCTCCAGCATGAAGTGTGATTTCTCCAAATGAAACATGATATCCAGCTCACACTGCAAATATCACACAAATCATGAACACATATATACTTATACCTTTGAAATGCGCATACACAACTCAATCCGTTTCTGTTGTCTTTTCTGTAATCAGTAACTTACCACATTGCCAAAATGACGGTCCATAGTTTCAACTAGCAGGTGAATAAATTCCAAAATAGCGAGCTCATTCTGCAAACATTGTCAAAGAGAGCTGAGAATCTGATCAAAACTAATTAAGACTTAAATATTCTGGAGGATAGAAAAAAGATGCAGCTTTGTACCAACTGTAATTCTGCTAGGAACTTAGCCAAGCAAGCTTCAAATTAAAACTAACCTGTCTACATGAGCTTCAACTAATATGACCCACCTATAGTTAATTATTTTGTTCAAGAGATCAAATAAATAAGCCTCAACTCAATTATTTTACACATTCAGTCATCAAGTTGATAAGTATGTATCCATTTCTATGGCACATTATTCCTAATATTATTTATATATGTATATATATATATTATTTGATTCAACATATTTTTATGTTATAATACATGAAGTTATAAATTGTTATATTATTCAGAGAATTTATCATGGCTTAAGTTTAGGAGGTCAAATAGTCAAAACAAGAAACAAATAATAATAATTTTACTGAAATTCATAAAATAAAATAAAGTTCATTATGTTACACGTGGGAATAGAAAATACCATGAGCATAGGAAGCTATGATTAATATCAAAGGTTCCTAACGTGATAAATTAATGGATATAATTTTCTTCGACATAGGGAAAGCAATAAATGAGGCTTAACAACATTATAATTTACAGAAAATCCACTCTATTGAGAACTGGATTAATGTGTAACTTCAATGAAATATATATGCCAGACAATGAGATAGATTTTTGATTAGCAGGATAAGTTACAAACAGAGAACATGGTTCACTAGTAGGACCCGATCCTGAAGTTTATGCATTCATATGTTAATTAGGTTAAAATAGTGTTGTCAAGGCTATCTTTGAAAATTACCATGTCATTATGCCTCAGTGTGAGTTGGAAGAGTGGATCACACCCCATATTATGATCCATAGTCAGCAGTTATTTTATCAAAAGACAGGCCATGTTTTGAAGGGCTAACCTTATGTTGAGAGAAGCAATGGAAAAATATAGGGATACACATGAACCGAGAGCTAATCACATATAGCACATGTGCTCTGAGTGAGTCAGAAAATAAATTTTGATGGTTATTACCTACCAGGATACCAGTAAAAGTAAATACATACTAACTGATATGTCATTATCTGGTTATCATGCCTTATGGTGTGGCAGCACGATATTACTCTTCAGCCAGCGCCAAAAACATCAGCAAGAATGGGAAATTTCATTTAATATAATACTCCCTCAGTCCTATTTTATCATATCTATTTCATTTTTCGTTAAATGTCTCCCAAAATGAGAGCTTGTTTGCTAGTTATGATCATAAATAAAATAAAATGAAGTCCCAAACCACCATCTCATTAAAAGCAATGTGCACAGCTGACTCTGAATTGGACTAAAGAACAATAACATTATAACCAAAAATTCAATTTCCACGTTTCATCTAGAACTACATGTTGAAACCAATAATAGCTACATTATTAGGCAGAGGCGCAGAAGGCATAAATTAGTCATACTTGACAAACAACATGACTCCAATGTCTCTCATGCAATATGGAGTCCTCAGTTCATGTTGACCTTGCATGTTGATAGAGATACATTATACAAACTTTAAGATAGTACTTGGTAGTTTTTAAAATTAGCAAAACTGCAAGTAACCACATATTGAGATGACCGAAATTTTCCAACACCCACGTCAAATATGTGTTCACAGTAACCAAGGGACTTCTGTTTTCATATTATTATTTGCGGTAATTATGAGTTAAAAAGAATAATATAATGAAGAATGATTAGTTCAGCTGGACTTGTGAAGCATCATGGTCTACTTGTTTGTTAAAGATATATGTGAATACTTCAACAGTAATAAATGAATACTGACATAAGCTATGTCACACTCTAGTTACTCTAAACACATAAGATACATCCCCACTAATATACAACTGAAACTTTTCAATGGAGTAACATAAAAAGGAATAAGCAACGAATGACCTTTCATCAAGAGACACTATTCATGACTTCTTCATATGACCTATACTCTTCATGTCTAAGGAACTAGTATAGTGTTGACCAGAGCTTCCCAACACCTAAATGAAAGTGTTTGTAACCTTTCTTTAAATTTGTAAATTTCTTCAAGGCAATCAAATATTAAAAACTAGTGAAGTCATAGATGATCACAATAGTGAGTTCATTAAGTGCTTCAGCAATGTCATAGGGCTGACAAACTAAAATTTGTCAGGCACCATTTTTTTCACACAGAATGCATTTTATGCATCACAGTATGGAAGAAAGAGGAATATCTCAAGTGGATAAATGCCATAAACAAACTTTCACAAAGAACAGTGTCACTTACTTCTTCTTTGTCTACTCCAACCAGGAAAAATAATGATGCATATCGCCTGTACACAACTTTGTAGTTTCGATGCTCAACAAATGAACACTGTTCAGCAGAGAAGTAAACACAGTAAGCTTGCAACTTCAGGAACCGAGTAGAAAGACCAAATAATTTATTTTACATGGTTTGGCTCTTGAAAAAGAATTTAGAAATTTTCTCTAATTCGTAAAGAAAGTGTTTTCTCTATCTCTAGAAGTTCAGATTAGTACAATTCAACTAAAGAGGCAAACGAAAATTGCAAAAACATCAACTTCCAATGGATGAGCAGCTCCAAATGTGCATAAGAAAGGCAAGATCATCAGCACATAGTGACCACAACTGATTCAAGATTCTAGCTAAATATTCAAATGACTCAAGATAACATATTTCAGCACAGGCCTTAATTGAAACTAGAAAACATCCAATTTGAAGATGAGAATTTTGTGCCCATTCAAAATATATGAGTAAACCTTTTATGAAGGGGAGAAATCAAACTTCCGAAGGCAGCACGGAAAAGTACAAAAAACTATGATCCATTCTACCTCAGATAATTTGTTCAGTTTAAACCTCAAAGCACACCCAAACAACATTTGATTCCAGCCTTTTTCTAATATTCCTTTCATTTCCTAATCTAAATCATAGGTAACCACTTTGGCAGTTTAGACAATCAAAAAATTCCTTCTTTCAAATCAAAGCACCAATCACACCCACTCCAACTGCCACGTAAATTCAACCAATAACTAAGACAAAATTTCAGAGATCAAGCTAATTTATTTCTGAGAAATCAATTACGTTTGAAATAAATTCGAAACTCGCATTAATCTAAAATAGAGAAGCAGAAAGAAGAAGATAGAAACCTGTTGTTCGGTGCGGGCTAGGCATTTGCGGACAATTTCACCTTCGAGAGTTCGTCGTTCTTCGAGGGTAAGGTATTCATAGTACTGTGCTAGACGCGTCTGGCCTTGCTTGTTCACCATTAACACAAATCTGATCCCCATTTTGATTGATTCACTCTCTCTTTTACTTCTTCCTCTCCTACCGATCAATGCTAAAGATATTCTGAATATTCTGGAGAGATTGCAAAGTGGGTTTTGTAATAGCCTGATTTTGGGGGATTTGGATCCTTGTACTCGGCATTTTTGGCCTTTTTTTTCTTTAATATTCATATTGTCCGGTGAATCAAGTGTATGGATCTAATTGAATTAGGATGTTTGACCCATTTTCCTTATTTTTTAAAACTTTGGTCATTACCTTTAGGTTATGTTAAAAATATTTTTACATTACCTTAAACATACTTTTAAGTTATATTAGAAATACCTTTATGCACAGATTTCATATATTTAACTTCAAAAAAAAAAAATCCTAACTTCGACACATTTTGTCATGTTAGAGATACATTTATATTATATTAGACATATTTTTATGTTTTATTAGACATACTTTATCCAATATGTAAAGATATCACTAACATAGCTAAAAGAAATTTCTAATATAACTAAAAAGTATCTCTAACATAGCTAAAAGGTATGCAAATATTTGAAAATTCTAATGGTATGAAATCATAATTTAAATATATTGTTAACATATATAAATGTATCTTTGAAAACTTTTAAGGGTATGAAATCAGAATACAAAAGGTATAGTAAGTCTTATGTAAGATCGTCTCATGGATCATTTTATGTAAAAAGATCATTCATAATTTATATTTCATATATCACATACAAATTTGTGGAAGTGAGTTGGGTTAATGGATGAAAATGATCTCTCTCACAAATAATTCTGTAAGATCGTCTCACCGAAGTTTTTGTGAATAAAGAAATAATGGAGATGTTTGTATAGGGCCCATATGATTGGTGAGATTAACCCTTTCTCTCTCTTGTGATGATATTCTCACATTGAAACACTGTCAAGTTTGCTAAAACTCTTTTGGAGAAATTTAATATTAAAACATGGAATTGTCAATTAAAAATAGCACCAAAATGAATTAATGGCAGTGGTCTTAGGAAGGAATTAATCACACCTCCTACTATAATCTCAAAATCCTTTTTTTAGTTGGTCTGTTGCGAGACATTCTCATGTGCGACGGCACTCACGCACGATCGCATCTTGGATACGGTCGATCGTGTGTGAAAATATATACTTGTAGCTCTAAACGATATATTTATAGATAAAAATCACATACTTACCTCGATCGTGTCCTAGGATCCGACCAGTGCGCCACAGATAGCTATTGTTTTTCACTCAAGGCACGGTCGTGTCCCAGGGTAAGGTCGTGGGTTGGGAAAAATTCACATACTTTTACATTCAAACCCCTTGTGTTAGGAAATATTGTGTCGTACCCCCCATAATATCGAAATTACATGGCAAACACGTGTGATTTCATAAAATCAGCACACGTCCCATTTTTTCTAACTGATGTTAATGGCGTGAAATTTTTACCAAACTCCCCGTTATCCTGATATACCCTTAAAAAATAAAATAAAAACTGATGCCAAATAGGGTTTTGTGGTTAGAGGTGAAGATGATGGTGGCGGCGAAGAAACCTTGCTTGCTTTCATGTCGCGAGTGTCCCATGAGAATCGCCTCTGGTGGAATGCCTCCGCCTGCTGCTGGTTTGGCGTCCAGTGCGGAGGACTCCTTTCAACGCGGTGGCCTCGCCGCATCCTTTAACAACCTTACCCCACCCACATTCATTATGTGTCAAGATCGCGCATATGTGCATGACTATGCATGTCGGTTATTTCTGTTAGGATTAGGAAACAGTTTCGTTTTGAGTTAGTATCCTAATAAGTTGAACGACGTCGTTTAGGTTGAGTCGATACGTCGTCGTTTATGTTTTGTGTTTGTTATAAAAGTGTTGTACACGTTTTTCTCCATTTATGAAATAACTAATTTTCAAATTCTTCTCTCTCCTCTCTTAAACTCTTCTTCAACCTTTGAAGGAGCTTCCATGCTCAACACTCGTTCTCAATCGTAACAATTGGTATCAGAGCCTTGTGCTATAGCTGTGAAAAATCATGGCCAACGGATTGATTCATTGGAGCAACAAGTAGCTGAGTTGTTGATTGGGCAAACTGCAGTAGAAACTCGATTGGAGTCGAAGCTGGAAAGTATTGGAGAAATGCTGCGATCGCAAATTCTGAGCACCTTGAAGGATCAACAATGTCATTCAACTGAGAAAGGTAAGGATACTGCTGATCCTCCTTCTTCTCCACCGATTATTTTTGGATCTACTTCTTCAGGTAATGTTGGGATGAGTAAGGATAGAAATGAGGCAGGAATTTTATCTCCCGCTCCTGTGAATCGTTTTGGAAATAATCAGGCACCGATTCATTCTAAGATGCTCAACTTAGACTTTCCTAGATTCAATGGGGATAATCCTAGATCATGGATTATGAAGTGTTATATATACTTCTCCTACAATCATATGAGTGATTATGATAAGATTAGTTTGGTGGCTATGAATCTAGAAGGAGATGTAGACAATTGGTTTGTGAATTACATGGATGAGAGAACCAATTTGACTTGGGAGGAATTTACTAGATCAGTTCTAGATAGATTTATGAATCCTTCAGGGGGAAGCTTGGTGGCTCAATTCAATAAGATGAGGCAAACTGGATCAGTTCAGACTTATATTCATAAGTTTGAAGAGCTAGCAGCATTGATGAAGGAACATAACAGGGCTTTATCACAGGATTACTTTATAGAGAGCTTCATTGGTGGACTTAAGGAAGAGATTGGTAAACTTGTGGCTATACAAAAACCTAGCACATTGCTGAGTGTTACACAATTGGCTTTGCAATATGAAGATATTATGCATTTGCTAACCAAACAACAGAAACCTATTCCTAAGTTCACTCCAACTTCAATAGGAATGTCTAATAAATCAGAGGGGATTAAAGCAAAATTGCCATCAATCAAAAGACTAACTCCAGAAGAAATGAAAGCTAGGAAGGAAAAGAATATTTGCTTTAATTGTGATGAGATCTTTCATCTTGGTCACAAATGCAAGAAGTTGTACTTGATCTTAGTGGAAGAGAATGAGGATGATTCTGTGAAAACTTTAACATTTGAAGGAGTGGAAGATAGTCAAAAGGAAGTGCAAGTGTCCCTTAATGCTGTTGCAGGACCATTACATGCTGATACAATCAAGTTACTTGGCAAAACAGCTAATCAAGAGTTTGTTATATTGCTTGATTTCGGAAGCACTCACAGTTTCCTTGATCCTTTGGCTACTGAGAGGTTGGGATGCCTTATTGAGTATACTAACCCCTTGATGGTGACTGTGGCTGATGGGAATAAGATAGAGTGTAACTCTAAATGTCCACATTTTGAATGGGAGATGGGAAGTTGTAAATTCAGTACTTCAATGAGATTGCTGAAGTTAAGAGGATATGATATGGTGATTGGAGTGGATCTCTTAAGCCAATTTGGTCAAATCCTGCTGGATTTCAAAGAGCATACAGTTCAATTTACCATCAAAGGGAGGAAGGTGAAACTGCAGGGAATTCAGCCCCAATTCAAAATGAATATGATATCAGTGGAGCAATTGGGAAAGGAGGTGCATAAGGATAAGTCTCATGTGGAGGCTTACCTATGTTTGATTTCCAGCCAAGAAGAGAAAGAGAAGAAGCCTAATCATCAGTTATTTGATTCCTTGGTTAAGGAATATGAACATATTTTTGAAGTTCCTACAGATTTGCCACCTGAGAGAGGAATGGACCACAAAATCCCTATCAAAGAAGGAGCAGAGCCTGCCAAGCAACATGCTTACAGATATCTTTTGGTGCAAAGACAAGAGATTGAAAAACTAGTGAAGGAGATGCTTCAAACAGGAGTGATAAGGCCTAGCAGCAGTCCATACTCTTCCCATGTACTACTGGTAAAGAAGAAAGATGGGAGTTGGAGGTTTTGTGTAGACTACAGGAGGTTGAATGCTATCACAGTCAAAGACAGCTATCCTATTCCCTTGATTGATGACTTATTGGATGAATTGGGGGGGGGGCTCAGGTATTCTCAAAGATAGATTTGAGAGCTGGCTATCATCAAATTAGAGTACATGAGCAAGACATTCACAAGACTGCATTTGTAACTGCTTCAGGGTTATATGAGTTTGTGGTTATGCCTTTTGGGCTAACCAATGCACCTGCTACATTTCAAGTTGTGATGAACAAGGTGTTTTGTGATTATTTGAAGGATTTTGTTTTGGTCTTCTTTGATGACATATTGATTTATAGCAGAAACCTTAAAGAGCACCTGCAACATTTGAGAAAGGTATTTGAGACTCTTACTTAGCATAACTTATATGCTAAGATGTCTAAATGCACATTTGGGCAAGATGAAGTGGAGTATTTGGGACATGTGATTACTTCAATGGGTGTTAAGGTTGATCCAGAAAAGATTAAGATGATGGTGACTTGGCCAACACCTACATCTGTTAAGGCACTCAGAGGGTTTTTAGGTTTGACTGGATACTACAGGAAATTCATCAAGAATTATGGTACTATAGCTAAACCCCTCACTGAACTTACAAAGAAAGGAAGATTTTTATGGAGTCCAGAAGCTGAAATGGCTTTTCTTACTTTGAAAAAGTCTATGATGTTCCAGTCTTAGCTCTGCCAGACTTTCATAAAACCTTTGTTCTTGAAACTGATGCTTGCTATGGTGGAATTGGTGCTGTCCTTATGCAAGAGAATCATCCCTTGGCCTTTCTTAGCAGAGCCTTGGGAGTTAAGAATTTGGGCCTCTCTATCTATGAGAAGGAGTTCCTTGCCATACTTCTAGCTGTGGAAAAGTGGAGGGCCTATTTGTTACATGCTCCTTTTGTGATTAGGACAGATCAAAGAAGCCTCAAATACTTGTTGGAACAAAATATATCCACACCCTTGCAACACAAATACTTAACTAAATTACTGGGATTTGATTATACTATTGAGTATAAGAAGGGTGTTGATAATAAGGTGGCTGATGCTTTGTCAAGGAGGGATATAGATGAGGGGAGTTGCCAGGTGATCACAATCCTCAGGCCTACTTGGATGGAAGAGGTGGTCAGGAGCTATCAAAATGATCTTGATATTCAATCCATAATTGCTGAATGTGTTATCACTCCTCAGAACATGTCTTTCTATAGCTATTTTAATGGGTTGGTTAGATATAAAGACAAGATAATGATTGGAAATGATCCTCAATTGCAACAGCAGATCATTGCTTATATGCATGGCTCAAGTTTAGGAGGGCATTCTGGAATTACAGGCACTTATCAAAGAGTTTTCACTACATTTTGGTGGATTGGGTTGAGGCAACAAGTGCAACAGTTTGTGATGGCTTGTCATGTTTGTCAGATCAACAAGCATGAGAATGTGAGAAGTCAAGGTCTGTTACAGCCCCTTCCTGTACCAGATCAAGCTTGGTCTCACATCTCCTTGGACTTTATTGAACAATTACCTCTCTCTGCTCATAAGGACACAATTTGGGTAATTGTAGATAGGCTAACTAAATATGGGCATTTCATTCCCCTTGCTCATCCATTCTCAGCTTCTCAACTGGCTAAGGTGTTCCTTGATTCTATATATAAATTGCATGGGCTACCAAGGTGTATTGTATCTGATAGAGACAGAATCTTCACAAGTCATTTTTGGCAACATCTCCTCAAACTTGTTGGAATTGAGCAACACATGAGTACAACTTATCACCCTCAAACCGATGGTTAAACTGAGAGGGTTAATCAGTGCCTTGAAACTTATCTCAGATGTATGTGCAGCAATAATCCTAAGCAATGGATGACTTGGTTACCTTTGGCTGAATTTTGGTACAATACCACTTATCACTCTTCTCTTAAGATCAGCCCATCTGAAGCATTATATGGATACAAGCCTATGCCTTTGGGTGGAGGACCTTTTATGCACACCACGAGGGAGTTACACACTTGCTTAAGGATATTCAGACAGCTCAGCAAGTTCTTAAGGATTCCTTGAGTAGGGCTCAAGAGAGGATGAAGCTTCAGGCTGATAAAGGAATGGTGGCAAGAGAGTTTCAGATAGGAGACATTACACAAGAGTCTTATGTGGAAATTAAGTCCTAAATTTGCAGGCCCTCTCCAAGTACTTTCCAGGGTTGGTTTAGCAGCTTACAGGTTGGATCTTCCCTCCACTGCCAAACTTCATCCAGTCTTCCATGTATCTCTTCTCAAGAGGAAGATTGGCCCAGTTTCAGAGGTGGTGGATACTCTCCCTGAATTTGATAGTGATGGCAAGGTACTCTTAAAGCCCCTCAAGATTCTTGCTCGACGATTGGTGAAGCGTGGCAACTTTCCTGCCACCCAGGTTCTTGTTTGGTGGTCTCATCTTCCAGATGCAGAGGCTACTTGAGAATTTTTTGATGACATCACTGCTCGTTTTCCAGCCTTGATGGCTTGAGGACAAGCCATTGTGTAAGGAGGGGAAAATGTCAAGCTAGCGCATATGTGCATGGCTATGCATGTCGGTTATTTCTGTTAGGATTAGGAAACGGTGTCGTTTTGAGTTAGTATCCTAATAAGTTGAACGACGTCGTTTAGGTTGAGTCGATACGTCGTTGTTTATGTTTGTGTTTGGTATAAAAGCGCTGTACACGTTTTTCTCCATTTATGAAATAATTAATTTTCAAATTCTTCTCTCTCATCTCTTAAACTCTTCTTCAACCTTCGAACGAGCTTCCATGCTCAACACTCGTTCTCAATCATAACATTATGCTACAACCCCTCTCCTCCTCCCTCCGCCATTCTTTTCTCTCTCTTTCCTTTCATTCACCCTCACCCTTCCCAATTTCCCCACCTTTATGGCTACCATTTTGTCCCCATCGTCATCCAACCTCACCGACGGCGACATCCCCACCGCTACTCTAGCCTTCCCCTTCATCGCCACCTCTTTTGTGTCTCGCCACCTCCCTCCACCATGTTGGACCCTTGAAGAAACCAATGCTCTTAAAATTGCCGTCAAGTGCCGCCACAAGATGGAGAAGCTCCGCAAGAGATACCACGGTGAGATCCAGATATCCGCTGCCCATGGAGTATTTGCGAATCAACGATCTGTACAAACACCACACGAATCACAACCTCGTCCACCAGGCGACGACGGCAGCGAGTAGCGCGCCACTCTGCAGCGAAGTGGGTGCATGATGGTGACGGAAGTTGCAGAGAAAGAAGGAAATTTGGACTTTTGTTTATAACTTTCCTTTTTAATATTTTATTTTGTTAATTAAGGAAAATAATGAAATAATTCAAATATAATACAAGGTTATCACAAACACAATCCAAGAAAATTCAGGCATAATTTGTGAATCATAACACGGAAACAAGCTGGGTATATGCTCTCATATCTCTCTTTCTTCTTATAATCGCATTCAAATATTATTACTTTTTTAGGTACCAAAGGTAAATAAAAGGTAATTATTGAATAAAATTAAAAAAAGGTAATTGTTGAATAAAATTAGAAGTAAATTAAATGAAACTAATTTTTATGATTAGTACTTAAATTATAAAAATTATTTTCTTGGATTCATGTTGCAAATCTATTAACAATCATGGCAGATGAAGAAAATTTAAAAGAGGTGAAGGATGTGATGTATTTAAATAGAGGATTTGATGTATTTAAAATAACACAAAAACTCATGTAAGACGGTCTCACGGATAGTTTCCGTGAGACGAATCCTTATCACCCACAAATTAAACTCATAGCCACAAATTTTCATATGATTGTTAAATGTGGACTATGGATTGATCCATCTCACGAAAAAAGATTCGATACTCTTAAAATAATGTAAGATATGCAAATAAATATAATGAAATTAATGTTAGGGATAATTTTATCTTTTCACATCCAAAATAGGGTTAAAAACGAGCCAAAATCTCACATAATGCGTGTGCACATCACTCTCGTCAAGTCTGACAATTTTGGGTGTTTCGCATCGAGTTTCTGAAATCACAGGTGTTCGACATGCAATTTCTTTATCACAGAGAGGTTTGGTGCGAATTTCGTAAACACAGGGGGGTCTCAGGGATTTTACCCATACTTATAGTGAAAAATCACATATTTATTATTGAAAAAGACATAATTATACAACGTGCTAGGACTCTGTCGCGCACGGTTGACCGTGTCGCGGGACACGACCATGTGCAAGGCTTTTGTCGTTTTTTTACTCAAAATGTGTATATTTTTATATTATTTTTTTTAAATATTGATTTTTGAAAATTCTCATGTGATACACGAGGTTTATACTAGTACTATTCAGAGACAGATTTAGGGGGCGTGGGGTGATCGCCCCCTTTGGATTTTCAAAATTGTTACTTTATATGTAATTTGTTTTCGATATTTTTCATTATTATCAATGATTTATAAGTGTTTGTCCCCTTTGGATGTAAAATTTTATTTAATAGATAATTTTGCCCCCTTGAAACAAAATTCTAGATCCGTTCCTGATACTATACATACATGTGAGTAAGTGTGAGACTGAAGCATTACACGAACCATATAGTTGTATGTAGTTTGTGCGTAATGTATGACCATACTGTATGTACGTAGTTTGTGTGTAATTGATGACCTGTGTGTGGTTTGAGCAATGCACAATCGGTGTGAGGTGTATATAATTAGTGTATTGCATGAATCATGTAGGTTTTTTGTGAATTTGTAATTCACAACATAGTTTTGTGTGTGATATGTGCATTACACGAACTTTGTCTATTACACTAATCTTGCACTTTTTATGGCTAGTACAACGCATGGAATAAGAATGCAAGTTATATGAAGATTTAGACATATTTCATTAAAATATCTTTAAAATTTGTTTTGATATATTTTGTGTTGGAAAAGGATGTGGTGTATTTGAAAATGACTTGGAAACAAATAGGTAAAGTCGAGGCAAGAGTTGGACTCTTTCTCCGTAAGACGAAATTGCCCCGTATTCAATGCTTTACGGTCTACGGCACACGTCCCCAAGATACAACGACTTTCTAACTTAAGGATCGCAGCACAACGAATCCAAAAGTTTTCCGGCGAACAAAAGAGATATTTGGAACTTTCTAGGACAAGATGAAAAGAATACTACAATTGCTAGAATGCTATGAATGCAAGTTGTAGTGGAGTGAATGAAATGATTGAATGTGGGATCTATTTATAGAAGTTGAATAGGTGTTGTGTCTTTTCATAATAGACACCTTTTTGGTTTGAATTGATGTCTTTTCATAATGAGACACATTTTCATGAAATGATGTCTTTTCATGATTAGACATCTATTCATTTGAATTGAAGTCTTTTCATTATTAGACACATCTTTCTATGAAATAGTGTGTCTAATTGGAATGGTTGCATCCCTTTAATTTGGGTTGCATCAATTCAATTCAAACTCACACCCTTTCACACCTTCACACCTCTTCAATTTAAGTTGCCAACTTTAAGCATTAATTTCTCATTCATCCAAAATTGGATTTGAGAAAATAAATACTCTAAATTTATCTACTCGAAACGTAGATTTTAAATTTGCAACTTAATTTCGTTTTTGACAAACGAAACACCATGTAATCAAATTGGTCAAAGATTGGTCAACACCAACTTTTCCAAACCAATTTCCAACAATCCCCCACATGAATGAAATTAATGCATATGCAAATGCAGACACTTTAGAAAGTTCCATCGAACTGCTATTGCATCAGGATAGGTAGCTTCCGGCTTTGAACCTTCCTTAGTAAGATGCTATCGGATTTACTTGCTACTCGGTGAACGCGATGTCTTGAACCGGTTAGCTTTTTGTGTAAACCAAGACAATAACATTTACACAATAGTAGTTCTAATATTCTTTTGTTCTCACGTTGTGTCCATTTCGGCCCTGGACCATATCTTGGTTCATAAGTGCTTCATTGAGGCGGCCATCCTCGCACTTACATAGGTGACTACCTATTAGGACTATATCCAGAGAGTAACCTGTAATACTCCACCTTATTAGGTATAGGCGTCATTAAAAGCTTTATAAGCTTACCCTCACCACACGTCAACAGGATTTTATCTATTCGCACTTGGACAGCTGCGAGAATGAGGCATTAGATGTGCTCCAAGTGCACATTTGAACCATCCATAACTTAGTTGTCTCATTGAACCAAGTTCGTGGGATCTCCACTCATCATGGTTGAGTTACCGTTATGAACGTTCTTTAGTGTGTGGATTTTAACCCCATTCCCCTTACTGCATTGTACATTTGATCTCTATTTATGCCTTTTGTCAACGGATCCGCTATGTTTTCTTTTGACTTCACATAGTCAATGGCAATTATTCCATTAGAGATCAATTGTCTAACGGTATTATGTCTCCTACGAATGTGTCGAGACTTACCGTTATACATACAACTTTGTGCCCTCCCTATAGCAGACATACTATCACAATGAATCATAACAGGAGACACTGGTTTGTTCCAACATGGAATATCCTCTAAAAAATTTCTTAGCCATTCAGCTTCTTCGCCGGCTTTGTCTAGTGCAATGAACTCAGACTCCATAGTGGATCGAGCTATGCATGTTTGTTTAGAGGATTTCCAGGACACGGCTCCTCCACCTATAGTGAACACATAGCCACTAGTGGACTTGGAGTCCTTTGTGTCTGATATCCAATTAGCATCACTGTAACCTTCCAATACAGCTGGATATCTTGTATAAAGTATGCTATAACTTAGAGTATGTTTCAAATACCTAAGTACTCTTGTCAAGGCAGCCCAATGATCTTTTCCTGGATTGCTCGTGAATCTACTAAGTTTGCTTACTGAATATGCAATGTCAGGACGTGTACAGTTTGTAAGGTACATTAAACTGCCAATAATCCTTGCATATTTCAGTTGGGATACTGGGTCTCCTCTATTTTTTGCTAAGTGTAGAGTTAAGTCTACTGGAGTCTTAGCAGGGGGTAGGTCGCAGGCTTCGAATTTCTTGAATACACTCTCAACGTAGTGAGATTGTGACAAGACAATTCCATCGGATGTCCTAGAGATCTTTATCCCTAGTATAACATCTGCCAAACCCATATCCTTCATGTCAAAATTTTTCTTCAACATGTTCTTAGTTTTCACGATTATCTCATGATTGTTGCCCATGATCAACATGTCGTCTACATATAGACAAACAATCACATATTCATCCGGTGTGCCCTTAATGTATACACATTTGTCGCACTCGTTGATATGAAAACCATTTGACATCATAGTTCTGTCAAACTTTTCATGCCATTGTTTGGGTGCTTGCTTAAGCCCATACAAAGACTTGACAAGTTTACATACTTTATGTTCTTGTCCCGGCACAACAAACCCTTCAGGTTGTTCCATGTAAATTTCCTCTTCTAACTCTCCATTTAGGAACGCTGTTTTTACATCCATTTGATGTATCTCAAGGTTATGCAGTGCAGCAATGGCGATGAGTACTCTGATGGAAGTGATCCTTGTAACTGGAGAGTATGTATCAAAGAAGTCATACCCTTCCTTTTGTTTGAACCCCTTTGCTACTAAACGAGCTTTGTACTTGTCAATTGATCCATCAGCTTTGTACTTCCTTTTAAGGATCCATTTACATCCTAAAGGTTTGCATCCCGGTGGGAGATCAACTATTTCCCACGTATGATTCTGCATGATGGACTCAATCTCACTATTGATAGCCTCTTTCCAGAGAGGAGCATCTTGACTAGACAATGCCTCTTGAATTGTCCTGGGTTCACTATCTAACATGTATGTTAGGAAATCTGGACCAAATGTCTTGGCCACTTTGCTTCTTTTGCTGCGTCTTAGTTCTTCTTCAATAGGAGGAGAATTATTTACAGCTTCACAAGTTCTTTTATTCGAACTTATCTCTTTCCTTTCTTTGCTCGGAAAGACATTCTCAAAGAATGTTGCATTCCTTGATTCTATGATCATTCCTTCATTTATATCAGGAATCTCCGATTTATGCACTAGAAATCGGTAAGCACTACTTTGATATGCATATCCAATAAAAATACAATCAATTGTTTTAGGGCCTATTCTAACCTGTTTAGGTTTTGGTACTTCGACCTTTGCTAGACACCCCCACACTTTTAGGAAATTAAAGGAAGGTTGTCTTCCTTTCCATAATTCATATGGAGTTTTTTCTAATTTCTTGTGTGGTAATTTGTTAAGAATGTGATTAGCTGAAAGGATGGCTTCCCCCCACATGTTATGAGGTAAGCCAGAGCTTATCAACATAGCATTCATCATCTCTTTCAGAGTCCTGTTTTTGCGTTCTGCAACGCCATTTGACTGAGGTGAGTATGGAGCAGTTGTTTGATGAATAATGCCATGTTCTATGCAAAATTCTTCAAACGGAGCAACGTATTCTCCCCCTCTGTCACTCCGAATTGTTTTGATTTTCAAGCTAAGTTGATTCTCAACTTCATTCTTATAACATTTGAAGGCTTCAAGAGCTTCGTCTTTTCCTTTCAAAAGAAATACATAACAATATCTGGTGCAATCATCTATAAATGTGATAAAGTACTTTTTACCACCTCTAGTTTGCACTAGTTTCATATCACATATGTCGGTATGAATAAGTTCTAGAGGCGTAGTACTTCTTTCCACTGAATGGAAAGGTGTTTTGGCCATTTTTGCCTCAACACAAGTTTCACATTTGTTTTGTGGATCGAAATCTATTGCAGGTATTAAATTTAAACTTACTAACTTCTTTAGTTTGTTTAAACTTACATGTCCTAATCTATCATGCCATAAATTAGAACACTCAAGCAAGTAAGAAGAATTAATAACTTTATTATCACGCTTAATAGTTATTACATTCATCTTAAAGAGCCCATTTTCAAGGTAGCCCTTTCCTATAAATTGACCACATTTGGTCAGTACAAACTTATCGGCTTCAAATACTAGCTTAAAACCGGCTTTGCTTAACAAGGAACCGGATACTAAATTCTTGCGAATGTCTGGGACATGCAGCACATCCACAAGCATCAGCTCTTTCCCTGAGGTCATCTTCAGTACCACCCTTCCCAATCCAACTACGTTGGAGGTTGCAGAGTTTCCCATGAACAACTTTCTACCGATGATGGGTGTGTAGCTTGAAAAATCTCTCTTTCTGAACATATGTGGCGTGTAGCCCCAGTGTCCACCCACCACTCTCTTGGATTATCCACCAAGTTGGCTTCAAATACAACAGCTGATAGGTTTAACTCATTCATACTCAGAGATATTGATTTTTCCTCAGTTAGATTAGCCTGACTTCGATTATCTTTCTTGGGTTGTCGACAATCCTTTGCCATGTGACCGGGTTTGTCGCAGTTGTAGCAGTTGCCCTTTATCTTTCTAACTTTCTTTTGCTTTGGCTCCTGCTGTTGCTTCATGCCCGTCAACTTTCTCTTTTTAGTAGTACTTGCCTCAGCCAGGTTTGCTTTTGCCTCCATAATTGTCCTGCCGCTCTTGACTTCAGTTTTTCGGTTGTCTTCTTCAATCCTTAGTCTCACGATCAGGTCCTCAAGCCCCATTTCTTTCCGTTTGTGCTTGAGATAGTTCTTGAACTCTTTCCAAAGAGGCGGTAGCTTTTCAATTATAGCAGCTACTTGGAAAGATTCACTGAGTTGCATTCCTTCAGCATGAATGTTGTGGAGGATTAATTGCAACTCTCGTACTTGGTCTAAAACCGTCTTGGAATCCACCATTTTGAAATCCAAGAACCTACCGACGATGAATTTTTTCGATCCAGCATCTTCGGTCTTGTATTTCTTTTCTAGTGAATCCCACAACTCTTTCGCAGTTTTTGTCACTGCGTAAACATTGTAGAGAGAGTCGTCGAGTCCATTAAGGATATAGTTGCGACACAGGAAATCACTGTGATTCCATGCATCCAACGCAGTCCTCTTTTGGTCATCGACTTCATCATCCCCCACAGTTGGTGCGTCTTCTTTCAAGAAACGAACCAAATTCAACGTTGTTAGGTAGAACAACATTTTCTGTTGCCACCTCTTAAATTCAGTCCCGTCGAATTTCGCCGGCCTCTCTGCATAAACTGGTGCTGTAGGAACAGAAGTAGCCATCTTCAATTACACAAGATTTCGTCTTACGCTGTTGGAAAAGGATGTGGTGTATTTGAAAATGACTTGGAAACAAATAGGTAAAGTCGAGGCAAGAGTTGGACTCTTTCTCCGTAAGACGAAATTGCCCCGTATTCAATGCTTTACGGTCTACGGCACACGTCCCCAAGATACAACGACTTTCTAACTTAAGGATCGCAGCACAACGAATCCAAAAGTTTTCCGGCGAACAAAAGAGATATTTGGAACTTTCTAGGACAAGATGAAAAGAATACTACAATTGCTAGAATGCTATGAATGCAAGTTGTAGTGGAGTGAATGAAATGATTGAATGTGGGATCTATTTATAGAAGTTGAATAGGTGTTGTGTCTTTTCATAATAGACACCTTTTTGGTTTGAATTGATGTCTTTTCATAATGAGACACATTTTCATGAAATGATGTCTTTTCATGATTAGACATCTATTCATTTGAATTGAAGTCTTTTCATTATTAGACACATCTTTCTATGAAATAGTGTGTCTAATTGGAATGGTTGCATCCCTTTAATTTGGGTTGCATCAATTCAATTCAAACTCACACCCTTTCACACCTTCACACCTCTTCAATTTAAGTTGCCAACTTTAAGCATTAATTTCTCATTCATCCAAAATTGGATTTGAGAAAATAAATACTCTAAATTTATCTACTCGAAACGTAGATTTTAAATTTGCAACTTAATTTCGTTTTTGACAAACGAAACACCATGTAATCAAATTGGTTAAAGATTGGTCAACACCAACTTTTCCAAACCAATTTCCAACATTTTGATTAATTGCAATCTTTTCTTAACTTATTTTACTAATTTTGTGATTGTCTTATAAATACGACAAAATAAGACTTAAAAAGAAAAAAAAAATACACACCAGCGATGTTTTCTAATAAATAAAGTTTATTAAATTTCAGAAAATGATTTAAATCATTACAACCTTATAAAAATAAAGTTTAAACTTCAAAGGGAAATACAATAAAACATCATATCGTATTACCTCCTTATAAACTGCAGTTTTTGGGATTACAAAAGGTATTGGATTTGGTGAAAGAATGTCATTCACAATAAAACAGTCATACTCTTCTTACCACTACCAATTATTTGAATAAGATAAGGCTTGAAAATTATACACTTATTTTTATAAAGAAAATTTGTTAAGTTATCATGATAATGGTTGGAGGCTCTTCATTATTTTGAGAACTATCTACAACACTGAAACTCAATAAAGAATTGTTGCACACCTATAATTTTCACAATCATTTTTTGTTATGTGATGCCATTAGCTCTAAAAAGATATTAAAGTTTTTCTAGTGAAACAACTGCATTGCTTCAAAAACTTTAATGGATGTGGTGATGAGTTTGATTTGCGTTGTGACCCTTTATATAAATATTATCAAGTAAAATATGGAAAATTGTTATGAATACAAATAAATACTTAATAATTAATGAAGGCGTACATGTAAGGGAAAATATTTATAAATTCTTATTAATATAATTAACTTTTGGATTATGTTACTTTCTTAAAAAAATGGTTAAACATCATAAATATTCTATGATTTGATTTATATAATATTATTCACATTTTTGGAAAACTTATTATTATCGCACATATAATCAGGGATAGACTTACCTTATAAGGGAGGGTGGTCCAACCTCATTACCCAACTTTCGAAATTTTTTGACCTTTCTTTATATTTCGAGCAATTAATAATAAATAATATTTCATATATATATATATATATATATATTGTTTAGTATAGAATTATTATTATTATTATTATTATTATTATTATTATTATTATTATTATTATTATTATTATTATTATTATTATTATTATTATTATTATCTCTCAATTTCTGATCCTGCTTCCATCGCTGCATATAATGTTTAGTATTACAAATTAACTACTATTTTAAAATTATACTATTTTCGTGTAGAAATGACTATATTTTGTGCATAAACTAGCTAGTTGTCTACAAAACTGTACTACTTAGAAACTATGTAATCTATCATGTTGTAACTAAATGAGAGCCGATAATTTAACAAATGTGGTTTAAGAACTACAATGAAACAATAAATCTCTTCATTTTAATAGTTTTCCCAATGAAAACAACAAATTGACCATTTGAAATATCAAAAGATCCCTTTCATTTTATCAAGAGGAGTTGAACTCTCATGTGCACCAGTTGCACCAACTTATGCAACTGGGGTGTGGACATGATCAAGATTTGTGCTTGTATTATTATTATTTTATTTATAACTTTTATGTTATATTAATATAATATTTATGTAATATCATAACCTTTATGTAATATTTTAATTAAAAATAAACAATTTCGACATGATTTATACATATATATATATCTTTATGTGATATTATTTATATCTCTATATCAATATACCCACTTGTAGGTGCAGGATAGTTATTTGCAAACATTTGCTTCGAAAGCTTTGAGCAAAATTCACAATTTTTTTCTGAATAAGTTTTATATGTAAAACAGGTGAATCCACAATTTCACGATTCACGTGTAAATCTAATATAAATTTGATTAAAGAATAAAATAAATTTATTTCAAAAAAATATTCGTGAAACCGTTTAAGTTACGTTAATGCCTTCCCAATTTGGCACGTGTAAACTCCTGTGTAGAATATTGCGTTCCCACGTGTGGATCCTCATTCCCCGTTTCCTCCACAAAGCAGAGTCTCCGCTCCCCCTTTCCAATTCCTCTGCAGTCCCGAGACCTCACACACACTCGCTATCTTGGATTCGCCGGAGACCATCGTATTTCAGTATGTATAGAACTGGGGCATCTCGACTTAGGGATCTCAAGGTTCGTAATCATCTCTCACTCTCCACTCGCTGCACGGTTTCCTTGATTTTAATTTGCATATATTACTGTTTGCACATATACTTTTCTCGGCTACGCCATTGATTCTGTTCTTAGCTCCGATGGCCGATATCTGATAAATCATGGACTCTGATTTGCTGGTGGATGTTTCTTTATTATTCGTTCTTCAAATTTACAGATGGCAAACGCTGCTGCTTGTAAGAAAATTGGGTCTTTGTTACTTGTGCATAATTTAAGCTTCAGGAAGTTGTTAATAGCTTAATACGTGTCTGATGAAGCTTTTTTTTTTTTTTTTTGGGTTGTTTTTTATAGCTGGGTTGTCGAAATTGTGTTTGATTGCGGTATTGTTTATGATAATCTTGCGTGTTTGTTCTTAATGATTAATTTTATGCATGGGAGGCTGTTAACACGATGATAAGTATGTCATGGGGGTTTCACTTTTTCCTGTTCATTTGGTACTTTGTAGATTAGAATAAGAATGCCGCTTGTCATAAACCTAGAATCCTTTAAAGTCGAAATACTTCATTCTAAGATCGAGTAAAGGCTAAAAAATGATAAACATGTGATAAGTGACTGGAGCAATTTTTGTGTGATTTCAATTTCTGTTCATGTACTTATGAGTTATGATTATGCTTATGTAAAAAGATACGTTGTACTTAGATGTATAAGAGAACATTTGCCCTGGAAAATAGGGGATCTTTGGCTTTCTACATGGTCGTTCTTATTGTTAGGTTTTTCTGCAGACATTCTATTAAGACCAGAAATTAGTTAATGATTCAGATATATTATAATTCATTCAAATGGAAACAGAGCATTAAGGTTCTTTTCTCAATTATATTAATGATAGCATTTCAACCTGGATTTACTGTATCTTGATGGATTTTGTCGAAAGTGGAATGTTGGTAGATATTTTTTGCTGTCATATGCTAAGCAACTCAATAAATGGCTTTCTTTTCTCACCTGACAGACACGGACAGGGTACAGGGGGCTGGCTAGATATGCAAGCACTAGTGCTATTGCAACGAAATCATCCGGAGGATTATTTGGTTGGTTAACGGGTGAGAAGTCGTCTTCTCTTCCACCTCTTGACTTCCCGCTGAAGGATGTTGTGCTTCCTCCTCCATTGCCAGATTATGTTGAGCCTGCAAAGACCAAGATAACTACTCTTCCAAATGGTTTAAAAATAGCTTCTGAAACATCACCGGTAGGAGATGATATTACCTTTCCTTCTCCGTGACAAAATGAATTTGTGCCTGTTATATATCGACAATGATTGGTTAAGCATGTTCATCAGAACCCTGCAGCTTCCATTGGATTATATGTTGATTGCGGCTCAATCTATGAAACTCCGGCTTCTTATGGGGTCACACATCTCTTAGAGCGTGTTGCCTTCAAAAGTTCCATTAATCGGAGTCACTTGCGTGTTGTGCGAGAAGTGGAGGCAATTGGTGGCAATGTAACTGCATCAGCCTCTCGGGAGCATATGAGTTACACCTATGACGGACTAAAGACATATGTACCTCAAATGGTAGAGCTTCTTATTGACAGTGTTAGAAACCCAGCATTCTTGGATTGGGAAGTTAATGAGCAGGTATATTGTCTTCTTCATCTTGGCTAATATAGACCTTTTTTTGTTGTTGAATATTGCTGAGATTTTGATATGCCCTCTTCAGATCCATAAGATGCATGATGAGATTAGTGAATTCTCCAAAAACCCGCATCACTTGCTTTTGGAGGCTATTCATTCAACTGCTTACAGTGGTCCTTATGGAAATGCTCTTGTAGCTTCAGAGTCTGCTCTGAGCAGATTAAATAGCACTGTTTTGGAGGAGTTTGTTGCTGTAAGTCTTAAATTTTTTAAATTAGGTTTCGCACTATACTCTATTGATTAATATATGGTTTAGGAAAACTACACTGCTCCTAGGATTGTCCTTGCTGCATCAGGCATTGACCATGATAAACTGTTAGAGTATGTGGAACCACTTCTATCTGATCTGCCTGAAGTGTCTCGGCCTTCGGAGCCAACACCAATTTATACCGGAGGAGATTTCCGCCGTCAAGGTGATTCAGGGGTGTGTAACAGAATGTCCCACATAACATTTCCTTTTGTTTTATGCTGCTTTGTGATGTTGATTTGGTAACTGGCTATAATGTCTTTCTGAATTTGCAAGCAGATAACTCACTTCGCTCTTGCCTTTGAACTTCCTGGTGGCTGGGTTCAGGAAAAGGATGCTATGATATTGACTGTTCTTCAGGTTCACTTACTACCTCATTTAGGCATTTTCTAAAGAGCTCTATTGCTTACGTGTTCTTGTTTACTTATTTTTTTCTTTTTACATTTTTCTTATTTAGTTTTTTCAATTTTGAATTTCTTCTTGTAAGATATCTGATAATGTTTATCTTCTAGATTCTCATGGGAGGAGGTGGATCTTTCTCAGCTGGTGGACCTGGAAAGGGGATGTACTCAAGATTATGTAAGTCATGTTCATGACACTGTTAAATAATATTTTCATGTGTAACATACATTTTGATTGTTATTGTCTGAAGACGCATGACCATTTCTGTTCACACTTTAACTCCTTCATTATTCTTTGAAAGAAGCATCCGTCACTGCCACAGTATACCTTTTATGTTCATGTAGACCTCCAATTAGTATCCAGTGCTTTTGTATCGTCCAAGTGGCAATTTGATATCACATATATTGTCTTATTTTCACAGATGATAACTTGTATTGCAAATAGATTTGTCATGCACTCTTATGTTTAATTGGTAAGCAGATCTCCGGGTCCTGAACGAGCATCCTCAGATTCAGTCCTTTTATGCTTTCAATAGCATTTACAATCATACTGGATTATTTGGAATTCAAGCCACTACTGTAAGGATGTTTTCACATTTGTGCATTTTCATAGCTTTAAAGTACTTCTGTGCATTGATTGGTAAGGTAGTTGTACGCGGAGAAAGTATTATGAATAATGTATTGTTTTGTTGAGTTTGTAGGAGACGATTTTTACGAAAATGTCAAATCAATTTATTTTTTGTTTGGATAGTGGATTGAAATGATGGTTTTTTAATTCCACTTCTTTCTGTATCAAATATAAATAAGTGTGTTGGGATGAAAAGATTATATTAAATAATTTTGCATTTTGTTAAAATATTAAACAAGTGCTTTTTTTGGTAAATGGAAGATAATAAGTATGCAAGAGATCAAACATTGAATCTATAGGATGATTGGAACAATAATAATTAAGTCCTTTTCTTTTAAAACTTGGAAGATTTGAGCGGTCAGTTGGTTGCTCTTCCTTAAACTGCCAAGATTGTTGGCAATTGCCAACTGTTACAAGATATTGTACATTTTCTCATTCTTAATTTGCCTGTTTGTTTCTGGTGGGCCACTTATTTTAAGCTGAATTGATCTTTATGATTACCTTAAAAGAGAATTTGGCATCTTGTTATGTCCAATTTTAGAAATATAAGACAAGATTTTGGATTCTGAATTTTTTCTTTTCACATTTTCTCCATTGAAAGAATTTATGTTCAATCAATATATTTTGTATATGCTTTTAGTTTTAATTAATTAGATGATGATATATGATTATCATTTTCAAATGTCTGGGTCATATATTCTTGATTGCTGCTCCTCGATAAATTTCTATTGTTTCGGAAACCAGAAAACATAGGAAACCTAATTGCATACTGCATCCTCCATATTGATGTTAAAAATGATTTTTCACACGCTCAGATTAGAAATGTTCTCATGTTTTTGAAGTGAAGTGACCTAACCACTTCTTTGATTTCAGGGTTCTGATTTTGCTGTAAATGCTATTGAGATTGCTGTGAAAGAACTCGCTATGGTTGCGTCCCATGGATTAGGTTTTAACCCCAATCTTTATGAAATATCAGTTTGCTTCTGCAATTTGTCTGTGCCCTTTATCTATGATGGTTGCTGGTCATGATGTTCTTTTATTTTCCCTATGCTGAAAAATGTGCATGCTGTACAAATTGAATTGTCATGCACAAGTGTCATAATTCCTTTAAGTAGTCCATTCCCTTTCAAGTGTTTTAATGGAGTACCTCTATGTGAAAGCTGGAAGAAAATTTTGTTGTATTAATCTGCATCTCCTGTTTGCTTGATGCTTTTCGTTTTCCTGATAAACATTTTTGATTCTTGCAGTTGACCAAGTACAGTTAGATCGTGCAAAACAATCTACAAGATCTGCCATTTTGATGAACATAGAATCCAGAGTAAGCAAATTTGCCTTTGCAACAGTGTTTTTCATTTCTTAATCACAGGAGTTGAAGAATAATTATGTTCCCTTTCACTAAAAGTGAACCTTTTTTTTGTTTTTTCATATGGGTGTGGTGTGCTGGCACGTTTTATTCACTGTCTGGTTATCATTGCAGATGGTTGCAGCAGAAGACATTGGTAAACAAATTTTGACATATGGAGAAAGGTATGGTGCCCGAGTAATGGTTCTTCACTTTAGGATTGTATGCTGATAATTACCGACTAAGAGTTCTAGTTGATGTGTAGTTACTGTAAAATGGTGTTATGTCCCAGTAAATATTATTATAATGAACTGCACAAGATAATTATTATAATGAACTACACAAGATAATAAAATTGAGAAGAAATCAATCCACAAATGATATTCTAATTTCTTTCAAACTATTTCAAGCCAACTTTTGTTCTTTTTACTCATCTTGGCATGCCTTTTTTTTTTTTTTTTTTGATATGAAACAATAATTTTATTAGTAATGAAGGCTAGAGTACAAAGGGATGAGATGCCCCCAATAATGGAGAAAATCTATCTGAAGTACAAACCTTAAATCTTGAAAAGCATCAGATACACATAAGAGAAAACTTAAATTATTCATGCCTTTTTAAGTGTTAAGAGAAAACTTTATCTAGGTATAAGTTTATAAAGGGTGGTGCAAAAGGGGGACAAAAAGAACCTAAATGATGTGGAGTATCAAAAACTGAAACTAAAAGAAAAGCAATGTCATTTATGAAGAGCCATTAAAAATGATATAGTTGTGAAATGACTGATCTTGAATGGGCTCTAAGTCGGCTAGGACTATGCTGCATAGAAAATGGGAGTATAGATTAAGGTTTTCTGCTTAAGAAATGAGTGTCTTCACAATTCATTTATGATGCCGAAGAATGACAGGAAGAGTTAAATTTGGTAAAAGTATCTTGAGAATGCATTGGAGAGGTTGAGATATACCACATTTGATGTATGTTTACAAATTATTGCCAACCTATTGAAAAGAGAATGTGAAGAATTTCACTCCATGAAATCTTTGGTTTACTATTGTCCCTCTTAATTGACCATTTCTTTCGAGTAAATAACAAAATCAACTTTAGGGCCCACCATGATTGTATTTTACCATTGAATGCTGTGAAATAATAATGTATTCATCTGAGTTTGTCTCGGTTATTATGAGAGAGCTATGTTGTTTTAAATTAAGATGTCTACTTTATTTTTCTGTACTTAGGAAACCTGTGGAGCATTTCTTGAAGCTTGTTGATGAGGTTACATTGGAAGATATTTCTAGAACTATGGAAAAGCTTTTATTATCTCCTCTCACGATGGCCTCATATGGCGATGGTAACTAACTTCTCGAAATTTCCTTTTTCAAGGTATACAATATCATTAGTTTCCTAATCTCTCTCTCTCTCTCTCTCTCTCTCTCTCTCTCTCCCCTTTTTCACAGTGCTTCATCTGCCAAGCTATGGTGCACTTGCCCATAAGATTAAATACCCCTTTTGATGTCATTATTGATAAGGATGCTGGGGATTGCTTTTACTTGCATAGTAATAGTAACTGGCAGGAAAATTATGCAATAAAACTTATAGTGTCACATCTCAGGATTTTGTGGTTTTTAAAATGTCTATTGGACTGCCACTGAAATGCAGTTATAACCAACGTGATTGATTTTGGATTTTTTTTCCTTGTCAAATGAGCCATTTACTTTTATTTGTGTAGATATTCCTTCCTTGTATTCATTTCCATTAATGGTATTGGGTCGGCCTGAATCCGAATGGGATCTGTTCCTTTACCTTTTTAAATACTCATGTTTTGATTTTTATGTTATATTCGTAACATTTGTGTGGTACTTGACTTCAAAGAAAAGAGTGACACTTGTGTGTCCCAGGGGTATGGTGCTCCTAAATTAATCATCATATGATATTAAATATATACTCTATAGGTATCATGTATATACTCTTCAGGTATTACATGTATACTCTTATATACATATGATACTTGTAGAGTATATTTATAACATCAAGAACCATAACACCTATAGAGTATATATATAATACCTGAAGAACATGTATATAACATTTAGATTCGTGCCCCTATGTGCCCCAGGGGTATATAAGTTTTTGTTCAAAGAAAAAGAACAATTGTCAAAATTTGTACGCATGAACCTTTATATACTTTACTCGTACCTTTGATAATATTACTTACACTTTATATTAATATAGTCTTTATGTAATATATAAAAGTACATCCAACATAATTATAGAGTATGACTAGCATAATTAAAAGATGTCAAAACTATTATAATTTGTCTAAAAAAATGTGAAGGTACAACTAGCATGATTAATATAATATAAATGCATGACTTACATAACATAAATATAAAACTCTTGAAAGTGATTTTGAATGAGTTTGTGCATCAGACTGTGTGGCGGTGTGTGTGCAATCAATTAATAATGTAATATTGCACAAATATTATTCCTCTAACATTTATTTTATATATACAATAACAATCAGACCTGATAAAATCAAAAACATTTTTTAACCATTCACCATTATTTTGTATACTTAGGACTTTAATGGCAGACCGATCTCCTAAGCTCATTTGAACCCCTTCCAAACATTACCTTTAACTTATTTTTATATTCTAAAGGATTGTTATGTTATAAAGTTTAGCATGTGTTATTTTAATAATTATTGCATACTTTTTTAATATTATTTAGTAATGTTTATTAAAACATTAAATAATATGAGTAATTAATGATATGAAGAAAAATAAAGTAGGTTTGCCATATAAAGCTCTTGGATTGGGCCTAGTCTGGGTGTAAAGATCTTGATCCAGAGACATTTATACAAAACTTCTAAGCATTTATACTTACTCCTTCCTAAAATAGTAAGAGTTTCAAATATTTAGAAATTTCACCTTTTTATTTTTATTACACATTGAAATATCCCTAGTAAAACAATGAGGCAACCACACAAGTTGAATATGGAAAGAAAGACTTTAAACTAATCAATAACAAAACTTTTTGTTAGTCAGAATGCCTGTAATAATACTCTTAATGAAACTCGTTTCAATCATCACATAACACATAAATGTGATAAACACGTCCATATTCATGACATAACTAGTACGATCTATATGCACAGAAAGCTACACAAACCATGTGGTGCGAACACATAACCCTCACAATAGGAGCCGCATGACCCATGTCGCACGAACCGCACGAGTTGCATAGTTCGTTCATACGACACGAACCACACATATATATACATACATGGACCCACCTCCATTTTATTTTATCACTAAAAAAATCATCCATAATACAAAATTCAAAGGAGTGATGCTATGCTAATTAGTATTTACCCACTATTGTAAGAAGTCCATAAATAAAAATCCTCCTCTCCATTACTTACATATCTTAATTCTCAACAACCAAAAACCCTATTAAAAACAAAATAAAAGCCACAAAGTAGTAAATGCAGGGTCGCTACATCTATTTAGTAGACAAAAATTCAACCAATATATATATATATATATATTATTTTGTCCAATACGAGATTTTCTTAACTTTTGTGACTAAACCTTTAATCATTTACAAACACATTTTTGAAAAATACGACAAAAAAAGCTTAGAAGCAAAGCAAAGCCCATAAAATGGCTGCCACTATTGCTTCACTCAATTTTTTCAGTGAACAAAAGATGGAGATTAATCTCCGCCTTGTGCTGTTCCTCCTCCCCACTATCGTCACAGAAGCTGCAGTAGTCGTCGGCGGCGCGGTCGGCATTGGCGTTGGCGGCGGCGGAGGAGGAGGAAGCGTGTGGATTGGCGGAGGAATTAACCCTCCGACAATTCCGTCTCCTTCAAACCTCAACAGAGCCTACACTGCTCTTCAAGCATGGAAGTCCGCCATCACAGATGATCCACTCGGAACGACGTCGTCTTGGGTCGGCTCCAATGTCTGCTCCTACAAAGGAGTCTTCTGCTCAGACTCACAAGACTTCATCGGAAATCCGGCGGGCCCCACCGTGACAGCTATAGATCTGAACCACTGCAACCTACAAGGAACCCTAGTGAGAGAGCTCGCTTCTCTCTCTGATCTCTCTCTCCTCCACCTCAACAGCAACAGATTCAGCGGCACCGTTCCTCTCTCCCTCTCTCACCTCTCATCCCTGTCCGAATTAGATCTCAGCAACAACCGCTTCTCCGGCGACTTCCCCACCGCGGTGCTCTACATCCCGAATCTGATCTACTTAGACCTCCGATACAACGCCTTCTCCGGCCCAATCCCCGGCGATCTCTTCAACAAAAAACTCGACGCCATCTTCCTCAACAACAACCTCTTCGAGGGCGAGCTGCCACAGAATCTAGGCAACTCTCCGGCCTCAGTGATCAATCTGGCGAACAACAGATTCACCGGCACGATCCCGTTCAGCTTGGGGTATATGGGGATAAAGGAGATACTATTCCTCAACAACCGGCTCACAGGGTGCATACCTGAAGGCGTGGGAATGTGGAGCGATTTGCAGGTGTTGGATGTGAGCTCCAACGCATTGATGGGGCATTTGCCCAATTCTCTGTCCTGTCTGACCGGAATCGAAGTTCTCAACTTCGCGCGCAACAATCTGTCCGGCGAATTGTCGGATCTGGTTTGCTCGTTGCGGAGTTTGGTGAATTTGACAGTGGCGGCGAATTTCTTCTCCGGATTGAGCCAAGACTGCGACAGATTGTTATACAGAAATGTAGGGTTTGATTTCTCGTTGAATTGCATACCGGGGAAGGAGTCGCAGCGGCCTCAGCCGGACTGCTCGGCGGTGCCCGGCGGCGGACTCAGTTGCCTCAGAATCCCTTCCGTTAAGCCTCTCATCTGTGGGACTTTGTTAACCGATCAATTTATCGCTAATTCTATTCCTTAATCTAACTATCAACTACTCCACAATTATAATATATATAATTATTTTGTAAGTATATGCTACCCTCATTTTCTGAATCTTCAACTAAATTTAGCAGCTCATTTTGTTAATATTTGCAAATTTGCTATCCATCTTAATTCAACTTTATGTCTTTTTTTAGGATTTATGATTTAAAATTGGATTGTCTCAAAATCTTCCAAATATGTGAAATGAATATTCATAAAAGAAATGGTAATGTGCACGTATCATCATCAAGTTTAATTATGTGACAAAGGAAAACCCAAAATTAATTGGGAAAAATAAAACTGTTTGAGTGAGCGGTTCGTTATTGTCTCAAGAAATACGTATAAGCATTAGTTCATGAATGACACATGTCATTTTTAATAAAATGTTATAAAACCTTAAACTCATCTCACATATTCATCGATTTGGTTGTCTCATAATAGAACTAGAACTAAACTAAAGGGATGTTATGCAATGATAATCATCCCACTTAAATTTGTATCTCACCATGTATGTCACGTGAAGTCCCAATCCATGGGACATTTTTGGATAAGAAAAGCAAGATGACAGATAGTGGCTAATGTTTATGTCCAATATTTTGGTTCTATTAAGTCACATGTTGGAATTTGGATTACTTTTAGTAATGTTTGTTCACTCACATGTCTACTTTTCTCTTTTAAGAAATTAATTAACTGTTATAATTAACATTGCAATTTTTATTTTTTTTTATCTTTTTTGTGCCAATAAAGACAAGAGTGACACATGAGGATTTGCCTACTTATAATATTTAATTATGAAATTTCATTGTCATCTATATAAATTGTGAATATTGAATTTGCACAATATTTCTATATCCATGGAATGAAAAAATCATTACTTATATATACTAAAATTGAGAAAAAAATATCCGATTATATTTGATATGTTATAAATTTAGCATGAATATATATTGTGCTAAAAGTTGAATAACAAATCGTACCTTAATCTAAAAATCATTTTATATATCCGCGAGAAATCTAATAAAACAATATTTAATTTTTTTTTTTTTGCAATAAGAATAAACAATCATGATTAAAAGCAAATATAAATCTAAAATTTTGCTAGTATACCCATGTTCCTAATATGACCCTCAAGACACCACTGGATAAGCTCTTAGTAAAGGGGTCAACAAGATTTTCTGCAGTTGCAATCTTGAACACCGACACTTCTTCTCGTTGAACTATATCCCTTACAAGGTGATAATTCGGCTCAATGTGCTTTCCACGCTTATGGTTTCTAGGCTCTTTTGCATTTGTCACTACTCCACTATTGTCACAAAACAATGTAATGGAATGTGACGCAGAAGGAACCACCTCGAGGCTTAGCAAAAAATTTCTGAGCCATACAGCGAAGCAGCCACATACTCAGCCTCCATTGTGGAATCAACAATACATGATTGTTTTACACTCTTCCAAACAACAACTCAACTCAGCCACCAAAAGTGAATACTGACCCTAATGTAGATTTTCGAGAATCTCTATCAGCTTGAAAATCAGAATTAGTATATTCTACCGGCACTAAATCTGATGCTGAGTATACTAACATATAATCTCTTGTTCTCCGAAGATACTTGAGAATATGTTTTACAACAATTCAGTGTTCAGGCCCTTGATTCGACTGATATCTACTGACCATACCAACAACATCACAAATATCTGGTCTGGTACATACCATTGCATACATGAGACTTCCTATAGCAGATGCATAAGGAACTCGTTTCATGTATTCCACCTCACTAGGAGTTTTTGGAGATTGCTCCCATGACAGGTGGATTCCATGTCTGAAGGGGGTCAGACCTTTCTTGGAATTCTGCATGGCAAACCTCACCAGTATTTTATCAATATATGAAGTTTGGGATAAAGCATTCATCCTGTTTTTCATATTTCGTAAGATTTGGATTCCTAAAACATAGTTTGTTTCTCCCAAGTCCTTCATATCAAATTGTTGTGCCAACCAGTGTTTTGTTGATATTAACATTCCCACGTTATTACCAATAAATATGATGTCATCCACATACAACACGAGAAAAAATACATTCTTGCCTTCAATTTTTTATAGACACAAGACTCTTCAAGATTTTGATCAAAACCGCAAGTTTTAATTGCTTGATCAAATCTAATACTCCAGGTCCTAGACGTCTGCTTCAGTCCATAAATGGACCTTTCAATTTGCATACTTTATGCTCTTGACCATTTTGGATAAAACCCTCTGGTTGCATCATATTGATGCTCTCGTCAAGATTTCCATTAAGGAAAGTTGTCTTGACATCCATTTGCCACACCTCATAGTCAAAATGAGCTGCAATGGATAAAAGAATACGAATAGACTCTAGCATGGCTACTGGTGAAAAGGTTTCTTCATAATTGATCCTTCTCTTTGGGTATAACCCTTGGCAACCAATCTAGCTTTAAAAGTCTCCACTTTTCCATCTATTCTTCTCTTTCTCTTGTAGATCCATTTGCACCAAATGAGTTTTACCCCTTCAGGCTTATCTACAAGATCCCAGACAGAGTTAGTGTACATGGAATTCATTTTTGAATCCATGGCACTCCTCTAATGATCAGCGTCTACATCTTCTATAGCCTCCCTAAATGAAGTGGGATCTTCCTCTTGCTCAATGGAGACTGCCTCAAAAGACTCTTCATAGAGCAAGAATCTAGAAGGTCGTCTAACAAATCTCTACTTCGTCTAGTTTCTATAGGTTCCTCGATGACTGGAGGTTTTTCTTGTTCTCCATGTACTTTGATATCCATTTATACACCCAAAGATGAATGAACAACATGATCATAATCTTCTACTACCTCATTAATTGGATAACCAGTTAGCACAGGAGGTGGAACCTCTATGCATCTCCCACTGGATCCAATAGTTGATGGTGGTAGATGAATGAATTCAGAATGAATAGGTTCAATGCGGATCTCTGGATTTGATGAACTAGGAATATCTTCCTTCACCTTTTTCAAAAGAACTTTATTCTTGGATTCATTCTCTTCTATGTACTTGTCCTCTAAGAAGGTCACATTTGTATTTACAAATACCTTCTTATCTTGAGGACTATAGAAGTAGTAACCTCTTGTCCCTTTAGGGTATCCTACAAACATACATAATTCTGATCTTGATTCCATCTCATATGTCCTTACCTTTGAGCATGTATGCAGGGCATCACCATATCCGAGTATGTCTCAAACTAGGCTTACACCCATTCCACAATTCTTAGGTAAAAATGATAAGTGTCAATTTTGCTATAGTTTTGCGTACAATTATATGGTCAATTGAGTGCGTTTGTGTACATTTTTATGACAAATTGGTTTATTTTCTTATATTAGTTGCATTTGACGTTTTGTGCTAAGTTTCATGATTTTAGTGGAAAAAAATATGAAATTCAAGTGTGATTAAGGATCGAGGAAGAAACGAGGAGGAAATGAGGTCAAAAGCGAGGAAAAACAGAGCCATGCGGTGGCGCATAGGCTGAAGCAACCTCACACGGTCAGGCCTGCAGTGGCGTACGACCGTGCGTGAATGTCCAAAGAAGAAAAGCAGCCGCGTACGGTCGGCCGTGTCTAGGGACACGGTCGTGCGCGGCTGGCGAACAAGATTGCAGTGGGGCACGGTCTGACCGTGTCGTGGGGCACGACCGTGCCTGGTTGTCCTAGTTCATCTAAAACACGATTTTGGATGAATTTTATCCTAATTCTTGACCTCCAACACTCCTAAAAAGATATAAATACCCCAATAATTCCAGAAATCAAGACAAGCATTCATAGAGAGAAAACATAAATTTTGAGAGCATCTAGGAGAAAACACGAAGGAGAATTCGAAGATCGAGAATCGCAAGATCGTTGTCTTAGAGTTTTTCTTTAAACTTTTCTACTTTTTGTTGGATTTCGGTTTTGATATGATGTTGTCATCTTTGTCTATGAATTTGATTGATATCATGTCTGGCTAGATTTTCGTAGGTTTCTAGGATATGTAAGTAGTTCGATTTAAACCTTGATGGATCTTTGATTTTAATTTAATTTCTTGATTTTTCAATCCTATTGATGTGTTTATGGTTTGATTACTTGTTTGATTGTTCGGCCGGTAATTGAGCATGTTTAAGTAATTAAGTCAAAATTCGAGAGAGGAGATTTAATTACGGAAGAGTAAACACGTGACATATATGCAACATGAGATCGAGAGATAAATGACATATGTGATGATATTTTCAATCCTAAGTGCTTTTAGGAGTTGTTGTGTTATATCAGATCGAGTAGAGATACCTCTGGTAGTATAATAATCAACCGGTTAAATGACTCGAGAGAGCTTTTAATTTGACATTCGCGATTGCTCATATAGGATTATTAATTATTAATCAATGAAATTGGATTGATCAAGATGACGTTGAAGGGAGAATCGGATGAAAGCATGTTCTAGAACCTGTCTTATAATATTTGTTTGATCTTGTGAATTTTAATTGCCTTTTAGTTAGCATAATTAATCTGATATCTTTTGGATTTGATAACTTAGATAAAATTAGGAATATAATTTAGGTAATCAATTAATTCTAACAATAGTCTCTGTGGGATCGACCTTGCTTGCCGTGTCTACGATCTACACCGTACACTTGTGGGAGTAGCTTAAAAAATTAGGTGAACAAAAATTTAAATCATCTCACACTAGGAATTTCTCCCTCTTAATTCTGCATTCACAACCAACCACAAAAAGAATTAGAGTGACATTTGTGTGCCCCTAAATTAATTATCATATGATGTTAAATATATATACTTTACAGGTATCATGTATATACTCTTATATACATATGATACGTGTAGAGTATATTTATAACACCAAGAAACATAACACCTATGAAGTATGAATATAACACCTGAAGAGCATTATATAACACCTAGATCTATGCCCCTATGTGCCTAAGGGGTATGTAAGTTTTTGTCTTTGATAGGATTGGAAGTGAAATATTTACTGCTGGAGTAGTGCAAGATTGAGGATTCATTTGGAGCCTATAAATAGGATGAGAAGATTAGAGATCGATGTGCACAACGAGAGCTTTAAAATTTCGAGTATACCAATCTGCTGGTGTCCAGCTTGGTGTTGGTCACATCATTGACAGCATTGTTGTTTTTCTTTTCATAAAGTCATAGAGGTTGTGTACTCTTAACTCTTTTAGTAAAGACATGAATCTTTAAGTGATCAATTGAGAGTTGTGTATACGTCTGTAGGTTTCCTTGCTATTCACAAAGGACATATTGAGTGATTGTAAAGAGAATCTTATCTTAAAGTTTCTCTATCTCCTTGTACTGCAACGATTCATATAATAAATGAGTTTTCGTCCTAAAGACATTTTACGAGTATTTGTATAATCATAGATAAATCTGCCTCTTGCTATTTTATTTTTATATTTCAATTTCGCTACATGTTATACAGGATGTTGTCAACATCGTAGACAACATCATGTACTCCGATTTTAATACTAGCTTTTATTTTGTTTTCTTGCTGATTACAGACCCACGAAAACTTTCACTAACCAAACAATAATACTAGTCAGACTATACAAAACTTTTTACACAAATCACTGTTGTCTATGATCGATGAATCACTATATAATACTAGTGAAATTGCAAAGAATCGATGAATTTCGGGTCAATTGTGTTAGACACGCGATTTTCTCATGCAAATTAGTTCGAAATTCATCGACTCATGCTGATTTGTCCTAAATTCGCCCATTTTTAAAAATACAGTCTCAATTCGAAGTCTGAAAAGATAATGTCTTTAAATGAAGAAAGTGTTAAAGTTATTGTTCTAAATTGCAATTTCCCCAATAATATCTATAATAAAATAAAACATGAGTATAAATTAAGTTGCAATAAAAATTAACTATGATAATTTTAAATACATTAGAGATCTATAGTGTTGAAATATGATTACAAACATATGATCATATATACAATCAATTTATCTTTTCATTTTCCGAAAATTTGGTTTACATTTTAGAATTTCATGGGAATAGTAAAAGGATTATGCGATAATAATTTGTTGAAGAATCAACAAAAATAGATAAGGTTATATTAATGATATGAAAAAATACACCCGTGAATCAATTCCTTTCCTCTGGGGAAGAAGAAAATGAATACAAAATCTCCCCGGAGTTTTCTGTAGAAACAAGTATAAAAGATGAAAAAAATCCCCTTCTCTTTCTATCGTCCTCTCTTATTTACACTATTCCTCTTGCTCTAGAGGGCAATGTTGTCTTTTTACTCCTCTATCATTTGTCCTTTTTCGTCTCTCTCTCTCTTAGGTGATACATTCTCGAATCTTCCTTCTTTCATCCTTGATTATTCATTTTTCGAGGTTGTTAGGAGGTTATCCTTTTTTGTCTCATATGCAATGGCTCCAGCTTCGACTTACCCCTCGGATTTCCGCCACGTGGTTCTCCTTGGTGGTCGCCCTTCATGTACTATTTGTTCGTCTGCTGAGCTCTGCAGGGTAATCTTGTTCTCATCTGCTAAGCTCTGCTGAACAAATTTAGTTGTGTTCTGCCAAGCTTTGCTGTAGAGACCCTGCTGTCTATTGAGCTCCACCTTATTAAGTATCTTTTGCTGCTTTTACTAATTTTTGTTTTGCTGGTCGAATAGCCTACCCTCTACCCACATCATAATTTTATAATGAAGTGTCGTTGCAAATAATCATTATTGTTACACAGAAATCTTGTGAGACACGAAATTGAATTGTTATTGTATAAACCTATGCATCACAATTGTATTTTTCCTCAAATGAACATCAATAAACGACAATGGGGTAATAAAAGGCATAAGACAGCAATTGTTGCTAATTTACTTATAGTATATATATATATAATTATTTTGCATGGTTTTAGTAATTAGTTGTACAAACATCAATATTGCCCAAAATCTCAAATGTTGATATTCAAGTTTGCCGATTGGAGGAACTCTTCCTATATATGCTCATAAACTTTGCCACAAATTCTGCACCATTACAAAAAAAATAGATCATAGGGTTAAAAAAATTAAGATAATTTTCTTTATTTTAAGAGTTTTAATTATCAGGTTCCAAAAAATAAAAATAAAAGATTTTTGATCATCACACCAAAAAAAAAAAAAAAAAAAAAAAGGTGGAAGTAGACTTGCAGTGTACCTTCTAACTTCAACAAGGCATTTGTTCCACTTGGGAGTCTCTTATCCTGCAAATGGAACTTCATCATTATAATCTACGTTATGTAATAGAACATCTCATCTGAACAAACGAAGAGTAGAACGAGACTTACATAGTAAGCATACCAATAGTAAATCTCCCTTTTCAAAGTGGCATCAACTCCACGAAGGAACTGTTGAACAAGCTTCTGAAAATTTGATGTATACAACATAATTAGAGACATATAACATAGTTGAAGTAGTTTAGCAGATGGACAAATGTAATTATTACCAGGAGAATAAGCTTTGGATGAACAAAGTCGCCCAAAAGCTTTTGAATCATCCCTCTAATCATGAATAATCTGCAATGTTAAAAAATAGAACTATTACAATGCAAAGCAATGTTGCAATAGAAAGTAGTGAAGAGTAAGCTTGAATATTGAATGACCTCTTCGGAAATGGATCTGCTAAGGTTTGTGCAGCAAGTTCGACCACAGCCTCTTCCCATCCAAGCGGAATAGGTTGATCATCCGTGAAAGGATAGCTGGATATAGATGGATAATGTTTCTTTATAAAAGTAGGAATATATGGAATAGTTTCTTCCATTTATATTCTTACTTGTGTAATTTGCAGGCTTCAAGTGCCATGATTGCTCTCCTCAAATTTTGCTTTGATTTGTTTGCGATTTTAGCAGCAAAGCTCATTGGTAGTTCAAACCCTTCTTTGTTTGCTATCTGGATTAGAACCTCCATTACCTAATCAAAGTAATTGATGAAGAGCAGTTAAAGTAGAATGAATATACAGATATTGTTTTGTAGCAAATTATTAGTGCTTACTTGATGGGTTGGAGGAGCTTGAACGTGAATAACTTTGCATCGGCTCTTAACAGAATCGAGGATATCAATGTCGTCTTCACAGCAAAGGATTAGTTTGCAGGAATCGGAGTAACAATCCATGATCCATTTTATGAGGTGTTGTATGTTCTCTGGAGCTTTATCAACATCATACAGAACCAACACTGCAAAAGCAATGAATAGAATAAGGAGAGGATGGAGATGGAGATGGAGGCTAGAAATGGAAGTGGAGCTAGCACCTTTGTAATTAGTGTTGGTTGGAGGCAGGAGTGTACTGATTGATTCAGGTGCATGGAGGGCGTGATCGCTGCTTATTTCCTTCACTAGAGCCGTCAATGCATATGCTGCTTTCGACTCTAAGTAAACGTTGAGTTCCACGTGGTGAGGACTCGAGCTTACTGGAACAACTACTTGCACAGGCCTCGATTCCAGAATGTGAAAGTATCTCAACTCATCACATATCTGCCAACACAACTTATAATTAGGAAATCAGGCCTATTCTAACTATGTCTACTCAAATTTGCTTGCTTCTATACATACATTCCAAACAGGATCTCCGTATATCTCGCGCAGAAGAGCCATTGTCAATGCTTTCTTACCACTACCTCGAGGCCCTTTAAGCAAAATGTGTGGGAGTACTGTCTGATCACTGCAGCTTGCCTGTAATTTATAGAGTGGAGATCAGAGAGAGAGAGAGATCTAGAGAGAGAGTTAGTAATTATTGAGTTAGTTAGTTAGTTACAAGTTGATGGAGAAGCTGAGCTTCATTCTTGTGGCAAATGAAACCAATGAAGGAAACAGGCTGATGCTTATCAGCCCAGAATGGTCGCAAGCTCTCGACCACAATAGCTTTCCCAATGAAGGAAGCCTCATCGAAAGGCCTCTCTTTCTTGGGAGACTTATGAGATTTCTTGCAAGAGCCTTTGTTGATGCAAAAGAACCATGAATCCGATTGGCTCTGCTTTCTTCTGCTCTCGACGAATCTTGATGTACTTGAGCTCGTCCTACCACTAGATTCACTTATACCACTACTCTGCCTACTTACACCACTGCCTCTACTTGTTGTTTGTGATGATGATAATAATATCCCTCCGTTTCTACCAACGTAACCTGGTGGTTTCGGCAGAGACTTTGCTGGAGGGATATCTGCACCACCATCATCCTTCTCATTACTCTTCTTCTTGTTGTTATAATCTCGTGAAAAGAAGATTGAGTCGATGCTCATGTCAAAGTTGTTTGACGACATTTTTGAAATCTTAGCATTGGCAACCATTTCATTGAGCTCACCAACAGAGTTCAGCCGCCCATGCTTATGATCATTCATCTTGATGAACCTTGATCGAGGAGCAGATGCAGCTCTCCGGCTATAACTGCTGCCTCGCTCCGATCGCCCCCAACTCACATCATGCGGAGACGCGTGTCTCCTTAGGGGACTAATGGTTTGATGATCAGAGTGAATAGTGCGACGTTCAGATTGAGAAAAGGGACAATCTGCATTGACAAGTGGAGCTGGTTTATAGGGGGACTTGCTGCGCCTTCGTGGACGAGCCGGGCTGCTGCCGTTGATGAGCCTGACAGGGGCTGGACTCTGATGCCACTCCGTCTCCGTATCAGATGGCTCATACCCACTTCTTCTTCTATTGTAACGCTCCATTTTTGTTGTTGTTTTTTCTCATGAAATGGTGATGAGACAATACATATATGATCTGCAACAGCGATGGACACTAGGATGACGCTTCGATGAAGACGATGAGTGCAGCAATGCATGCTTAGGACAGCATTGCTTTTGTTTCATTAACAATGAAAATATTGAGGCAGCTGCTTCTTGTTGCCTTGCCCAAACCAAGCTACTTTTCACTTTGCGGAATATTTGGACGGAGAGATTTTGTCACTTTTATACTTTTAACCCTACCCTTCATTGCTATATTTTAATTAATGTTTAGGCAAAAACGAATACGGATCTCATTTGTACATTCTTCTTCTTCTTGTTCTTATTATTCTTCCACTTTGAAATTATTAAATGTTATATGACAAACGGTACATAAATAGAATATCCAGGTCATCAGAAAAGAACCAAGTAGAGATGGAGTTTATATCATCATTTATAGAGAATCTTTAGAGATGAAAGAGGGGTGTGTTCTCCAAAGTACGTGGTAAGCTATCATGTTTTATTTGGGAGAGATGAATCAGTCAGATGGATGTAGAAATGAAAGAGGGATGTGCTCTCCAAAGTGGTGAACTATCATTTTTTACTATGGAGGGAGAGATAAGACCTCCACAAGATTTTGGAGCTTGTTGCCGTGGAGTTTCTCCCCACATCACCATAATCCTTACCACTTAACTATTCTATGAGAGCATGATGAACGATTGATTCTTGAATGAATGGATCTGAAAGCGTTGATATAATTAGAGATATATAGAAATTAATGTGTAACTATTTGATAGAAAATAACAAAATTTGGCCTATGTCCTGCCAATCACATGTAAGTAGACCTGATTAGAATTGAAGCGTGACAAATATCATTTTTCATGACAAATTAACAAATAATAATTTAAATATGCAACTATATTGTAGACTTACGAATAGATGGACATGAGGAATTTGGCAGATGTGTGCAAGGATCAAAGTGTACCTAGCTATTTACATAAGTGGAAATACCTCAATTTACCTATTTTTATATGTCTAAGGAATTTATTTATCCATTTTTATAAAAATGTACTTTTTTACTCATTTTGAGGCCGAAATATCAATAATGCCCTCAACTTAAGTTTATATTTACATAAAATGGAAATATCTCTAATATCATATCAACATATTGTGAACACGATATCAGCATATCTGCATATCGTGAACACAATACTATATTTCGTGTTCATGATATGTTGAACTTTTCTGCATATCGTGAACACGATAATAATATCGTGTTCACGATATGTGAACGTTTCTGCATTTCGTGAACACGATATTATATTTTATGTTCACGACATGTTGAACTTTGCTTCATTTCGTGAACACGATATTATATTCCATGTTCACGACATGTTCACCTTATCTGAAAATTAGTAGATGCGGGTAGAGTTTCTGAACACGAGTAGAGTTTCCTGAACGCGGTAGAGTCTCCTAAACTCTTTTCTTATGTAAATATAACTAAAATTGAGGGTATTATAGAGATCTCACTGCCAAAATTAGGTAAAAAAGTTATTTCTTAAAAAAAATGGGTAGATAAGTTCCTTGGCTTATGAAAATTGATATTTTAGAAATCCTCCTATTACATAAATATATTAATTTGCCCAAAAGATTCCAAGCTTGTCAGGTTAATTGACACGCTAATTCATATGAGATGAATATTATTATGAACTGAACTCATTATCATAAATTCTTATATGAATTATGCTGTTTCTTTTGCCTTATCATATATACACATGACACACCTATCACTTTAGCTCATTGGAATTCACACACACTCTCTCTGTATATATATTTGAGACATTTCACATGTGTTATCCTAAAATCTATGTATAAAAGTTGGAATAATCCTCTTCAAGTATCGTCACATATAATAGTTTTCAACTATTTTAAATTTCCACCTAAATTTTAAATATCAATCGTTCCTTAAAGAATGTAAAGAATATCATTAATTAGATTATATTTAACGGTGCATTTAATATTCAATAATATCTTCTTTACTTAAAATATATTTAAAAAGACATTCATTTATTTGGTACATGTTTGAATATCTTTCATACTATAAAAATAAAGTTTTATATTGCCATTAACCACTAATTCAACATTAATTGTACATATAGAATGTAATCATGAGAAAAAAAACAAAGTCATTACAATGATAGGGATAGCTAAGATGAAGAAGATGCATTATTCTTACATACAATACAAGTGGAGCATAACCATAACCATAAAGCATATATATTTGCATGCACCACTCATTCATACATGCATGGACCACACATCATATGCTTTACACTTATTTTATCAAACCAAAACCAAGAAACACAAATAAAATGAAGTATATATGTAGGTAGCTAACTCATTATAATAATATTATCTCCTGGTCATGGAAACAGTGACATTAACAAACTTAGTATCTTCCTTAGCCATGCAGTGGGAGAGAATCTTGTTGTACTTTTGAAAGAGCTGATCAATTATGGATTCCCCAAAGTGTTGGACCAACAAAGGCTCAGCCACAGATCTCATGCATTTGGCCACATTGTAGCCATCCTCAGCTACCGAATAGCTGCCGGGGGCCGCGGCGGCCCACCGGACTTGGGAGGCCTGGAGGCGGTTGATGGTGAAGGATGCATCCTTTTCCACCTCCTTCTTCACCTCCTCAGGAGATGGTGTGTACTGAGGGATGTTGAACGAATGTAGCTTCGCTTCTTCGATCACTCCCTCACACACCATCTCCTTGAGTGAGAGGGCTAAGAGCTCCCAAATATAGCAGCATTCTTTGCTCCCACCATTCTCACTTTCCCTTCCCAGTATTGTCAAAACCATTCTCCCCCCTGCAACAACCTCCTCCGAACGGCATTTCAAGAATGTCGAAAAATCTCTCTGAAATTGCTTGTAGTATGCCTCAATCACCTCCACCGGGCTCGTGCTCGCCATGTATATGTTCTCTTTGTTCATTTCCAACCCTTCAGGCACCTGGACAGGAGGCAATCAAAACATGCATGCATCTATTATATATATGAAATGAAAGGTAGTTAAGAATTAATTATTATTTTTACCCCATATTTTTTCATTCTTACAATTTTAACACTATCTTTTTGGACCGCTGATTTTACCTTTATCTTTTGAAAATCAGAAATATGACCAAATTCAGCCCAAACAACTAAATCGGGCGTAATTCATATGTGATTAACGTGACATTTTATAAAACAACAGATAAATTGAAAAGTTTAGGGACAAAAAATTGTCAAAACGATAAGTTATTGGGCACAAAAACCAGAGTGCACGAGCTAATCACGTGGGAATTCAGTCCGAACAGCTAAATCGAGCTTAATTTGCATATGATTAGCACGTGACACCCTACGACAATAGATAAATTTGAAAAGTTAATGGACAAAAATTGTTAGAACAAGCAAAAAAAATAAAATCAGATTGCATTTGCTAATCACATGGAAATTCAACATGATCCGGCTATTCGGGCTGAATTTGACTTAAATTTTTCGAATTTTCAAAAGATAAAATGTGAAATCGTTAGTTCAAAAAAGATAGTGGGTAAAAATGTTAAAATCGAAGTTAATGGATTAGAAAAATAGTAATTAATTTGAAACATTAATGTATATATGTAGATTTGGGTTATTAATTAATTAGACCTATATACCTTGGATAGCCACATGAGGCTGTAAGAAGAATGAACAAAATGAAGGCTCTTTGCTGCAAAAAGCCTAGTGTAAAAGGAGCCGGGGACTCCGGCGACGAAGCAGGGGCCGAATCCAGGCCCGATTTCACGGTTGAGTTGGGTGCGAAAGGTGGGCAACAAAGAGTGGAAAATGGTGTTGAAATCATTTCCGGGGAGGTCATTGAGGAGTATCTGCAACTCAGGGAAGGGATGGCGGTGTTTGAGGCTAAGTTTATGGACAATCTTGAGGAGGTCTCCGGCGATCATGAGAGTGTTGGGGCCGGAGGAACAGCCTAAATCTGCTATACACAGGCTGCTGCATGGTCCCATCCTCATGTACAATTCACTCATCGCTTCATCTGTTATGGGTTTAGTCATCGATATCACAACTCTCTGCCAATAATATTAATTGTTAATGTAATGTTGACAAATAGAATCATTCATCATTAGGATATTGAATGTATTATAATTAATTACCTGAACTAAGGAGTTATTAGCATAACTGGACTCTCCAAAACCTCCATTCATATGAAGTATTTGCTCTACTTCCATTAATGCTAGCTAGGTAGGTAATTAATTGTGTGTGTGTGTGTGTTTGTGTGTTTGAATGAGAGAGAGAAAATGAGGAGGCCAACCCTATTTATAGAACGAAGTAGTAGTTTCGATGTTCATGACGTAATGCAACTATGCAAGGATTATTATTATTAATTAGGTCATCATCTGATCTCATTGCAATAATTCATGACTAGGTTAATCCATCTCAAAACAAAATTGTCGAGTTCACACTTCGATTCATTAAGGTTGTTAGGTAAGGTTGTTAGAAGTCTCATTCGCATTGAACGCACGCGGTGAGAGGAGTTTCATATTTTTCATTAATTAATTAATTAATTGCCTACACGATCGAAGAAGAAATTAAATGATAAGATATATAGTACTCATATTAGATTTACTTACATATATCCTCAATCTGAAAAAATGTTCCTTAAATTTTATATATAGGTGACTGAAAATAAATACTACCTTCGTCCCGGTTGAACTTGCCTAGTTTGACCGGACACGAATGTTAAAAAAAAACCAGTTGACTATTGTTTTTTAAGATAATTGGGTGATATTTTTGTAATAAGAGTGAAATATGGAGATATGAGTGTGTGACTTTTGTGACATTTTAAGATTGTTTTTCGTTTTTAAGTGACATTTTTGTAATAAGGATGAAATATGAGGATATTAATATTTGATTTTTGTTTCCATTTATGGACTAACAAGTTCAATTGAGATAAAGTAAAATGACAAGTAGATAAGTTGTAGACAAATTAGGTTGGGACATAAGTAGCATTTATATATGAATGTGACAAAACGTATTTAGTTAGCCATGCATTAATTGTGTAGTAGACTAGTAGTGTGCATGCGCCAGTCACATGCACGCACGTGGTTTTCTTTATGTGATATATCATGTACTTAAAGCTAATTGCGTGTTCCACGTGACTCCAATTTTAAATCCTAAACTTTACAATAGAATACGAGGAAATAACCCACTATAGCATAGTTGTTATAATTTGTGTCTAAATTATTATATTTTTATAACTTTTGCTTAAAATACCACAAATCTTATATTTTGTGTCCAAAATATCGCATTTGATCATTGACCCAGTCAAAAAGCATTAATTACCCATCATCTAATCAACTGTCATGTCATATCATAAAAACGTTAGAGTTCAACGAAAATTTCAGAGTTCTAAGTTACGTTAATTTTTGTGGAACCTTGAGTTTTCATGGAAACATAGAATTTTTGGATGGAGAAACTTAAATTTTCGTGGAATCCTAAAATTTTCATAAAACCTAAAATTTCCGTGGAATCTTGAAACTTTCATGGAATCTTGAATTTTCGTGGAACCCTAGTGTTTTTTATGATGTGACATAATAGTTGATGAGGTGATGGGTAGTTAATGCTTTTTGACTTGGTCAATTGTCAAATGTGTTATTTTAGGTACAAAATATAAGGTTTGTGGTATTTTGGGCACAAAATTTAACTTTGTGGTATTTTGGACATAAATTTAAGGAGTTGTGCTGAATTGGGCCACCAACGCATCTTTTTTTTACTACGATAATATTATAGTCCTAATCAAAACCCTACCTAATAATATTTTGGCTTGAATCCAAGTTTGATAATATTATAATCCTAATCAAAACCCTACCTAATAATATTTTGGCTTGAATCCAAGTTTCAAAATAGGCCTCTAATTTTTTTATGAAAAAATTGTATTTAATGTAAAATATGAAATTTTGAAGCATTTACAAATATATTTATATAATGTTATAAATTAAGAAAAACTTGAAATTATTACTTAAATACAACTCGTCTCACGGTCTTAAAGGCAAAAGTGTTAATCAAGTTCGTACAATCAAGTTGTTCAGTAATTTCTTTCTCAATCGATAACATAGATTAATTCATTCAATCTTTCTTGAGACGTGGTTGATCGAAGAAAAGTTTTAATGAGCTTCAACTTTGAAAAACTTTTTTCTGCACGCACTACTGTAACAGGTATTAATGCTAACAAGATCTTGTAAGCAATGTAGGCATTCAGAAAACACTCATCCATTTTCTTCAAATAGTTCACCATTCCAATCATTGTACTGGTGTAGAAAAAATCATGTGGTGTGGAAAGGGGCAGGTCCCTTAGTTAATTGATTGATCCTAGCTACACTTGCACGAGACGAGATGAATGTATATATACCCTCTTAATTTACATATACACAAACTAAAGCAAACACATGTATTCATAATATTCTTGGCATCAAATATGTGGGGATACTACAATCTCGAGAGTGACTCATATTAATTTCATTCATTTTAATTAGATATATATGAGCTTGCACGTAGAGTATATTCCATACATACATATATATATATATATATATATTGCTTTGCTAATTCTAAATATCACTCACCAACAAAAGCCAAAGTTAACATAAGATAGAAACAAAATGTCAAATAAAAACCTAGTTTTTATCCAAAGTCGCATTTAATTAGAAAAATAAATCGATCAAATCAATTGTCCTAATGAAACAACAGAACAAGGACAAGTAGGTATCAACAAGAAGGGTGATCAATTCAAGAAGAAGATGTATTAGCTAATTAAAGCTTAGAATAATCATATTTGATTTGTATAGACGTTTGAAGAAACAAATGAAGGTATTATCATGGTGGTACAAAAGACTGTGTTAAAGGTTGACATATCTTGCAAAAAATGCAAGACCAAACTCCTCAAGGCTGTATCTGGTTTACAAGGTACTAATTTCTATTATCTTTTTATTTGACTATGATTCTTCAACTCACACTAAATTAAGTTTTGATTCATTGCCATTGATACATACCCAAATCCCACTATAAATGTTATATATATTGTTGCTTTTGTGCATGTATAATCCTCATAGTTTTCGAGAAGCCTCATTTGATCAGCAAGGGGATGCTTGGATTGGATTTGGCTCATCTACATTTTAGATGGGTGCAGTCCTATCTATGTTTAGAAAGGATTTTATAAAATACTAAATCATGTCCTATTTTTTTATATTTTTCAACAAAAAATTCTGCTTTTCTACATTTTTTAATGCGAAAATGACATTTTACTTTGATATACCCCACAAAATTTTCAAAATTCATATTTACAAAATCTTTCTAAACCTCAAATTCACGCACAAGCCACCTTAATTAATTTAGAACAAACATGGCTTAAAAGATATTGTCCAATCTCGATTATATTAAAAGAGTAATGTTGTTATGCACCAGTTGCAAGAATCTAGATCCATGCTGCTGGGAGCGTGCGGGTCGGGTTGGGTCAGACCCAACCCGGTTCCGCACCCGGTTTTTTATTTTATTTTATTTATGTGGTAACTTTTATGTTATACGAGTATAACTTTTTTGTAAAAGTATCATAACCTTTAATTAAGTTAATATAATTAGACTTTTTTTCAATATAAAATGTAAGGTAATATAGTTGAAAATCTTTACATTATGATTATGTTATGTTGATGTAACTTTTGGGTGATTCTGTAGTACACTAGGTGTATTAATACACCAAACTCTCCACCATTTCCAACCATTAGATCCAAGAACATTGTTGACTTTGACCTTACTAATCTCAAATCTGATGGCAGAAAATAAGTGAAGAGTCTGGTGTATTAATACATCTGGTGTACTATAGAATGACCCGTAACTTTTATATATAAATATCATAATCTTTATGTACTTAAAGAATAACATAAATGTTATGTTATATATAACATAAAAGTTAATATTATTATGCGTAAAAGTTACATTATTACAACTTAAAGGTTTAAAAGGTATTAGAACCTTAAGGTTATATATTTAGAATTTTTTCAATCATGTAATATAATGAAAACTTTTATATTGTTATAACTTAACCTTTTATGTTATATTTATATAACTTTTATGTACAACTATCATAACATTTGAAAAATATACAGGTTATATTATTATAATATAAAAATTAAATTATTATAACGTAAATGTTAAGTTATTATAATATAAAGGCTTTAAAAGGTAATATATATTTCTATTACTGTGTAAAATATTAAATTATCAGGATATAAAGGTTATGCGAACATAATATAAAAGTTATATGAACATAAAAAAAAAAGTTAGTCGAAATAACTAGAAGGTCATGGAGCGAAATTAGGATTTGAGCTCAATTTAGGAATGCATATCAGCACGTGAGAACGCGTTTTGAGCGTGAAAATCATATTTTGAGTCATATGATCCTTTAACTAGTATCATTTTGGTTTGGTGTATAGAAATAACCGTTTATTTGAAAAGGTCGTATTTTGTTATTTTTGAATTTCATCTAAAATCTGGTTTTAGGGGTTGAAAAGGTAGAAGTAGATGCAGCAAACGGGACACTGAGTGTGACAGGTGATGCAGATCCATATGAAATAATAGTGAAAACAAGAAAAGCTGGAAAGTTTGCTGAAGTTGTGAGTATTGGGCCGCCTCCCAAACCGGAGGAGAAGAAAAAGCCAGATGAGAAGAAGGCTCATGAAGAAAAGAAGCCCGAAACTAAGGCCCAAATTCATTATATACCCTTAACCTACCCAATCTATGAGAGGCTTCCACTTTTTCCAGTGGCCCATTGGGAAGAACCAAGGCCCCAAGCCCAATGCTACATTTTGTGAATCCTTTAACTTTTTTTTAATATATTATTTTTCAGTGACTTATTTAATTTTGTTATTATTATTATTATTATTATTATTGATATACACTACAAGTAAGATCATTAAGGATATATACTGAGTTTGACTAACACGGCCACATCATAGTTGATGTACGCCGCGTATCACTTGATTCATAGCTAATTTATCCGATGAAGGTAGCAGTTATATATTTTTAAAATATTACTTCCTCCGTCCTAGTTGAATTTGCCTACTTGCCATTTTCGTTTATCTCAATCCAATTTGACAGCCCATAAATGACAAAGAAATTATAAAGTAAAAAGTATAAAAAACATTTTTTTTAATCAAAAATTAACCTAAAACAACAAGTCAACTGCATTTTCTTAGGTTTTGTGCCCGGTCCAAGTAGGCAAATTGGACCGGGACAGAGGTAGTAGTTGTTTAATCTGTGGAAAATATTCATTTTACGCTTTTATCAGATTAGTTGAGTACTATTAAGGTATCAATTGTTTATTATAAAGTATTAATTACTCATTTAGTAGTGAAGGTATTAGTTCAGTTGCATACTCATAAGATATTAATTGCATATTCATAAGATATTAGTTGTTCATTCAATTAAATATATTATTTGTCTACTTTAAAATATCGGTTGTATATTCTTACAGTATTGATTGTATACTGTTAATATATCATTTGTATATTTTTAAGATATCAGTTGTATATTTTAATGGTATTAATTGAAATCCTACAATTTATTTTAAAAAATTGAAACGTAAGATACTACCCAGCCATGTAAAATAAAGTATTGCTCATACAACTTAAACATATTAATCATATACTCTAAATGTATATATTAGTGTACTGTAGATTGTAAGTTTAAAATCTTAAAATTCAAATGTCGTGATTTTCATTATCTTTTCCCAAAAATTTTGTAAATAATTTCATGAAATCAAAGGAGTTGGAGGTGAAGACATGCAGTCGAACCTCAATACCCACAATAAAAATATTAATCTAGGAAAATTAAAAAAATAGAAAGAAAAGAAAGATAAGATTGAGAAGAAGAAATAACTATTATAAAATCTTAATTCGAAAACGTAGTTGAAGAAGGAGGATAAGAAGATTTAAAAAAAAAGAAGATGATTTCATTCGAACATAAGAATAATGGGAAAGAGGCGTAGGTGAAGATTTAGGATTTAGAGGAAAAAAGAAAAAAAGAAATTAAATATCTGGGTGGGGTGGGGATACGAATCCTAGGATCTGTACGTCGAGGTATAGAAGTCATGCCCTATGGTTGTTATATAGATTAATAACTAGTAGTAATTAATGTTCTCTTATGTATGAGATGTTAATGGATGGATATCCATGTCCTGAGGTCCCAATTGTTTCTTGTGAGAACGTCTCACGTTTGACGAATTTTAAGTATGTCTTCTCTAAGTATACGTTCTAAATGCTCACATTTACCCGCAAAACTATCATTTAGAAAGTAGCATTTCTTGCACTTAAAATTAGACTTAACAACGCTTTATGTGGAGTAAATATCCTCCCATGCATGAAAGGAAAGTAAGATTCTATGACTGATGAATTATCTATACATATATCATAAAATGTTTTATTATGTATTCAAAGCGTGGGAACGGTTAGGATTACTAAAGAGATGGGTAGCTTTATAGTTGTCCAAATTTGAGTGTTCAAATAATTATCGAATTAAATGAATGGTTGAGTACTAAATAACATTTAATTGTACAATTTGTAATAAATTGGAAGAGTGAAGAAAATAAAATAATAAAGATTAAAAAACTTGAACGACTTATTAGAAGATTTTAGTGAATTGTAGGAGGGGTTTTCATGAGTGGGATTTGTGATAGAAGGCCTACTAATGCTACTTATCTTATCACACACCATAACATCAAAATTGGTTTATATTCATAAAATTCTTTGAATCTGGATGTTTTATATTATAGACTTTTGACTCTTTTCCCATCTTATCTTTTATTAGGTAGGCTGCCCAATCCCAACACACACCATATATATTTGATCCTCACATTATTATCTTTGCTATTACAACTAAATAATTTAACACGAATATTTTATTATCTTATACTCCCTCCTATTTAATTTAAGTATAATTGTTAAGTTCTATGTACAAATAAAGAATTTCTTAATTTTCCTAATATACCTTTCATTAATTAAGTTCTTCTTTGATCTTTATTGAATACATGGGTAATATATAATCAATTGATGTATGAATGCAATAATTATATGGACATATTATGAACATAATGCTCAAAACGTCAAAAAGTAAAAAGTTAAAAATTCTAAAATAACACTTCTAATTAACAGAGGAAGTAATGAAATTTACATCAAATAAGATTTATAAAATGATGTTACAATAATCCTACTCTTTTAGTTGTATTCTAATTCCAAAATTACATCTAATAATTTAAAAAAAAAAAAGAAGAAGAAGAAAGAAAATGGAGTCGCCGGCCTGCATGTCATGTGTTTCCACGTGGGATTTGGTGATGTGGTGAAGTATTATAATTTCAAAGTGGAACTATTTCACCTAAATGAATATCAAAACTCCATTGATCTTTTCAATCATACATATCCTTCTTTTTGTCCATTTCCATGCATGATTATATGCCCTTCCTCTTTTGTTGACCAAGTAACTACATATAAGATATCCACATTAGCAATATTTTGTTGAATGAATATTATTATTCTTGGTATCATCACATTCACACATATCTTGTTGAAGCTTTAGCTTTACTCCATCACGGCAGAAAAGGGAGATTGAAGTGAAAGAAAGAGAAGATTCCTGTGCTAGATCGATCTGTGTTGGTATCAATGGAGAATAGAAGTGATGATGGTCATGGGATGGCTGTAGCAGTGGAGCCTCCGAATGGGTTGTGGGCTAAAGGAAAGCATTACTATGCAATGTGGCACACCTTATTCGAAATCGACTCAAAGTACATTCCAATAAGGGCCATAGGCAGAGGGGCTTACGGGGTTGTTTGTTCGTCCATCAATCGGGCGAGAAACAACGAGAGAGTGGCGATCAAGAAGATCAACAATGTGTTGGGGAACAGAGTGGGCGCCTTGAGGACTCTCCGAGAGTTGATGCTTTTGCGCTGCATAAAGCACCAAAATGTCATTGCTATAAAGGATGTTATGATGCCTTCTAATTGGAGGGCTTTTACCGATGTTTATGTGGTCTATGAATTAATGGACACCGATCTTCATCAGATCATCCACTCCTCCCACCCTCTCTCCCACCATCATTGCAAGTTCTTCCTTTTTCAGGTAACATTGATCATTAATCTTGAATATTCATGTATATATGCTAATTAATAATTAATGCAGCTGCTAAGAGGGTTGAAATATCTGCATTCTGCAAACATTCTTCACCGGGACTTGAAACCCGGAAACCTCCTGGTGAATGCTAACTGCCAGCTCAAGATTTGTGATTTTGGATTGGCGAGGACGAGTCGAGAGATGATGACGGAATATGTGGTCACCAGATGGTATCGTGCACCCGAGCTTCTCCTGTCCTGTGACAACTACGGAACCTCAATCGACGTCTGGTCCGTGGGGTGCATCTTGGCAGAAATTCTTGGCCGGAAACCCATTTTCCCGGGGACTGATAGCCTCACACAGCTCAAGTTGATCATCAGTGTTCTTGGTACTCAATCCCATCTCGAGTTCATAGACAATGCAAAGGTCAGGAGGTTCGTTAGATCACTCGAGTATCCAAGACCAGTTCGATTTTCTTCTTTGTATCCAAATGCAGAGCCTTTGGCAATTGATCTGTTGGAAAAGATGCTGGTTTTTGATCCATCTAAAAGAATTAGTGTCACAGATGCTCTGTCTCACCCTTATTTATCGAGTCTGTATGATCCGGATTGCAATCCTCCGGCTCAGTACCGTATCAACGCGGACATCAACGACAACATCGGAGAGGAGGTTATTAGGGAGATGATGTTGAGAGAGATCCTTTATTACCACCCTGAGGCTGCAGCTACATATATGTGTTAGTGTTCATTCACAAGTGACTATATACATATTTGTCTTGTAATATTGTATATCTAGTTATGGCATTGCACATTGATCCACACAATATTGTATCCTGATGAAATGTGTGGCAAGAATTGACCACACCACATGGAAACTATATAGAGATAACAATAAACAAGAACAAGAAGAAAACATTTGGAGTACTTTTCTTCTATCTTTTATATAGAAAGTTCTTGTTGAGAATTTGAAGATGATAACTACAAAGATTTGTCCTATCTATACCATCAATTAGATTGATGTGTGTACACAATATATGTATATATATTTAATGAATACATTCACATTTGACCGCAAACATATGAGACATCATGCACATACATTCAGATGAGAATGTACATTACCACGAGCCTTGTAGTTCAAGTGGTATCTCACCTTTATAAAAAATATGCAGATAGTGTGACAATTAGGGTACGAATCTAGATCTCTTTGTTCACCAACTGCTCCTCTGTGAATCAAGATGTTCACCACTTGCATCCATTTCTCTTGTATGGTGATACTTAATCGAGATGTGCTTAATTCGACTATGATACACCGGATTCTTTGTTATCACAAATTCTTTTTAACCAAATAGCTTGATTTGTTGTCTCAATAGCCACCACATATTTAGCTTCGATAGTAGATTGTGTCACATTATTTTGTTTCTTCGACAACCACAAGGTTATACCAAATGAGGTTGAAATATTATTGAAACTTGATTATAATATACAATAATATAACTATTTTCTTCACTAAGTTATTAAACATATATTTGCATTGGCTTTTTTCAGACCAATAATTGTGACAAAAAACAATTAGACATTTAAGATTTGTAAATTGTATGGATAACAAATTAAATAAGTAATTTTGAGAACTATATTATATTTCCTGATCAACATTTTTATATAAAAATCTATTAACTCTTTAAATTTATTTTCCCAATACGGGTAAAAAAATGCATGAGATTAAAATATTATAGAAAAGTTGATTGTTATACATTACAAAATCACAGACACCCGTACATTTTGCATCTTCGCCATGAACTTCCTTAAAAAAAATTATTTACAAGCTCTTTTATTTTCATATGAAATGAAGAGAAATAAAGAGTAAACAAAATTAGAAGTCACTTATGTGAATACAATTGAAAATATCAAAATCAATAAAGTAAAATAAATCAAAGCAAAGTTGTAGTAACTACTAAATAGTAAATATTTCATAAATTGTAAATTTTACATTCAACTCGATATAATTAATTCTTTTGATCGTGCATTACATAAACTATAAATTAGATCAAAATTCTCCCAATTTTTTTTTTTTTTATCAATTTTCATCTTCAAAATTTTCATATCAAAATAATAAAACGTAATAATAAGCACAATCCTCCACCAAAATCACAGGAGTTGTTCTCCTACTCTGGCCATTATTAATTGTTTTAAATAATCAATCCGATTAACCTAATATTCTCCTATCCAGGCTATCCTTATTAGATTAACATTCTTAAATTATACTCCATCTAATCTCATTAACTAATTTTTTTCTATAGTTTGTTTTTTTGTCATAAATTAAGTACCATTAAAATTGGACAAAGATGTCCGTAAAATATCTATTGATTTGTAGTAAATTAAGGAACAATGTAAAATAAATAAGAAAATATAATGTGAGAAAGATAGGGGCAAAAGTCATGCTTGTAAGATATAAAATGTGAAAATAAACAAGACAAGTGGACTTAGAATGATTGTAAGCTAAAACGTATAATAATTTGTGCGTAAAGGTACCAAAATATGTCTTTTACGAATTCTAACAATGGAGAAGAAATAACTCCAATATCTTGTCGTAATTCTCTATAAATAGCATTCATCATAGCAACTAATTTATAGCATTCATTTCTGCAACAAACCAAGCACTATTATATATAAATGGCTAAGTCCATCAACTTGATCTTGGTTTCTCTTGTGCTTACATTTGCACCTCTTTGCTCCTCTCACAAAAGCCATGGAGGCTACCTTTACCCACAGTTCTACGACCGAACATGCCCGCGAGCCCAAGAAATCGTCACTTCCATCGTTGCAAGAGCCGTTGCAAGAGAGGCTCGTCTCGCTGCTTCTCTTGTGAGGCTCCATTTTCATGACTGCTTTGTCAAGGTTTGATACCCATCATTGACAGAACAAGATCATGACATTCACATTTGATTTGTACCTAATGAATACAAAATGCTGACAAGTAGTAGTATTATTGTGTTGATGAAATTAATGTAGGGGTGTGATGCATCGATACTTTTGGACAGGGGAAGAGGAATAGCTAGTGAAAAAGGATCAAATCCGAACAGGAACTCAGCTCGTGGATTTGAAGTTATCGATGAGATTAAATTGGCAGTCGAGAAAGAGTGCCCTCACACAGTTTCTTGTGCTGACATCATGGCTCTCGCTGCTAGAGATTCCACTCTACTTGTGAGTGGAAAATATTGTTGACACAGTTAAGATATGAAGGTCCGATCCTGATATGATCTTTTTTGCACGATTGTACAGGCCGGAGGGCCCAGCTGGGTGGTTCGATTGGGAAGAAGAGATTCGAGAGGAGCCAGCTTGAGTGGTTCCAACAACAACATCCCAGCTCCCAACAATACTTTTCAGACAATCTTGACTAAGTTCAAGCAGCAAGGCCTGGACATAGTGGATCTCGTAGCGTTATCTGGTAACATAAACATGTGTAAGCTTTGAGTGTTAGCTTGCTTGATCTGAGAATCGATCCTTGTTGTTTCAGGGAGCCACAGCATAGGAAATGCAAGATGTGTGAGCTTCAGACAGAGGCTGTATAACCAATCAGGAGAGTTGAGTCTGGATGAATCGTATGCAGCCCAACTACGGAGCAGGTGCCCCCCGTCTGGTGGTGATCACAACCTGTTTTTCTTGGACAATGTCACCCCTATGAAGTTTGATAACACCTACTTCAAGAATTTGTTGAGCCACAGAGGGCTCTTGAGTTCGGATCAAGTTCTGGTAACCAAGAGTAGAGCATCCTTGAAGCTTGTGAGGAGATATGCTGCTAGCAATGAGCTTTTCTTCCAGCAATTCGCACAGTCGATGATCAAGATGGGAAACATATCTCCATTGACAGGATCAAAGGGAGAAATCAGGAAGAACTGCAGAAAGATGAATGCTTAAAAAATAAGCTAATCATTTTCATATTCTAATTAAATCACATTCCTTCGTTTAGTATGCATGATAACCAATGTGTGGTATTAATTTATTATAAGAAACCGATTCCCAAATAGGATACATTAACAAACGAATTAATAAAGCAACTAGACAAGTAAATTTCGGGATACATGAAATGACAATTTCAATCGAAACTTGTCCAGATGCTGATCCAATATCGCTGACATTCCACCCCATTTCACATGCCATATCATGCTTTCATTCACTATAAATTAGAAAGAGAGAGAGAGAGAGATTTGATCAAGTTTTTTAATAAGCTTGGAGGAGTGGACTAAATATTAGTAAACTTGCGTGTTTCGAATTCGAAATCAAATACGGGTCATCACAATTTGCACCATAAGACTTGAGCTACAAGTCTTGTGGTACCCTCGTCTTTCTTGTTTTTCTTTTTGGATCTATAAATCTGGACACTTGCCTTTTAATTCTCTCCTTACTTTCTGTCTCTTACTTTGTGTGTGAGAATGATATGAAGAAGAAGGATGAAATGAAAGCATATATGGGAAGATAAAAAGCATGGATGTGGCCAATAGCCATCAGAAGTCGACTCACATAAACAGTCTATGTGTCCGTCACATGTGTCTCATGTCACTCAATTTTGACTCAATCGTCAAATCATGGATGAACGGACAAACATAAAAGAACTATCTAAATTAGCAAAAACCCGAAAAACTTAAGTTTTTGCTGATTATTTTGCCATTATTAAAAATAATGTTCGTTTACAAAGAATTACAACATTTTCGAGTTGATTTAATGTATATACATATATTTGTATAATAGTGAAATACTTTATATAGATGCTTGATAAAACAGTTTATTTTTTCAATAGAAGCATGAAAACTAGTGAATGTTTAATTGATATAAGTTTAGGTTCTAAATTATTAATGACTCAAGAATTTAAACTCATAAAATAAATGTATCCATCATATGTTAATTTTATTTTTGGGGGGAAAGAAAAATAATAATAATATCTTTCCAACCCGGTGAATCAGTTGACTGAAAAACTTAGGCTACCAAAAATTCATGGCGGGAGGTGCTAATGCAGAGCCAACCAATCGTGCTGAAGTCTCGCCCTCCGCCGCTCGGGGCGGCGGCATGACGGTGGAGGAATGCGAGAACATGATCCGGAAAAGCCTTAGAGGTATTATTCTGTACAATTTTTTGTGTTACGTTTCACCTCGCTTCTAGGGTTTAGGGTTTTAGTCCCAAGTCGCCGCTGTATATATTGTAGATCCCAAGGTGAGATTTCTGAAGGAGCACCTCGAGAAATCAGGATGTGGCGTCGGAACCAATTTCATTAGAGCCGAAAATTGCAAAGTCGCCGCCGCCGGTGGATATGTCCCTGGTGAAGGGGTAACTGACTGATTGAGCCTTTGTCCATTGCTTTTTGTATTGAACCTTCGAATTTGCTAGTAGAAGTGTATTATTGCATCATTATTCTTGCGATTTGCTTGGCGTTTGATTGTGTTTATTGATTTACTTTTTGCTTTTGTTCAATCAGATAACTGTATGTAGCAATCACTTGCAAATGCAAGATGAGGTTACCCAAGTGGTGATCCATGAGCTCATTCATGCTTACGATGATTGTCGAGCTGTTAATTTGGACTGGTCTAATTGCGCTCATCATGCATGTAGTGAGGTTATGCTTTGCTGAAATTTACTTTGGTTGTTTATCAATTCTCGTAATTACTTTACTAGTTTGGAAAACGAAGGGTTGTTATTGTTATGGTTGTGACAATGATATCATATGGCTCTTTCTTTAACTGTTTGTATTTGCAGATTCGAGCTGGTCACCTAAGCGGTGATTGCCATTATAAAAGAGAGTTACTTCGTGGTTATCTTAAGCTCAGAGGTCACGAGCAAGTGAGTTCCCATCATATATCTGTTTCTCTGGTGTCATGTCTTTCATTTTGCATTACATGATTTGTCCTTTCTGTAAGATCAAATAGTGTGTCCTCACTAAATTTATGCGGTAGTTGAAGTCAAGAAAAGAAACAGTGACTCTAGCCATGGGTATCCAGTTTTACCATGAAACTATTTGATAATGAATAAGGAACTGATTGGATATAAAGTCCCGCTGCCTCGGTTACTTAGGACCCTGAATTCTCAATTATTGGACATATTTATGTAAGTTGAACTTTATATGGTCTGTGCTCAAGAATACAATCTGTGTGGCTTCTGTTTGATTATTATGTATTCTTTAGGTGATACATTGACTGATAGTTTCTGAAAAAACAATGATTTGTGGCTAAAGTCTTTATCTACGGACTGGCTTTCTATCTCAATGATGGAAGAAAAAGAGAGGCAATTATCCCCTAAGGAACATAGAGTGATAGGAGGGTGTCTTTCTATGTTGGTCCTTTCTCTGACTGTTTTTTGTTTGTGATGTTCTCTCTGTTTCTATTGAATTAGCATGTAAGTTAAGTTTCTTAGTCATTTTGTGAACATTTTCGACCTCCTTGTATTTTCATACTCTTTTTAGGAACACCACAAAGGTGTGTATTGTATCAAGGTTGAATAGGAAAGAGCATCATGATAGTAAAATTTAATTTATTCAAAGGCAGGATACCTTGCACGTTATAGCACTGGAAGAGAGATTTGAGTCAGAACTCAGAATTTCTGATCCGTAGTTCCATTATTGTGTTACTATTACTAGCTCCACTATGACTAAGAGTGTTATTTTTTAAGTTGATGTCCAAATGGTGTGTCTAATCTGATGCTACAGGACTGTGTGAGGCGAAGAGTACTGCAGTCACTGGCTGGAAACCCAGACTGCTCAGAAACAGCATCAAAGGATGCCGTGGAAGCTGTTTGGGATATTTGTTATAATGATACAAAGCCTTTCGATAGAGCACCTTGAAAACAAAGGTTTGCTATTTTTCTCAGAATTACATTCCTGCATAGCATTTGTATGCTGCAAAAGTTCTCATGCTATGTTTTGTTTTGAACCAAATTACTTTTTCCTTTTCAAGTGTAGAATTTCTAGTTTCGGATTCCCCATAAAAAATCCAATCAGCCTGCTGTGATTTAGAATCTCAGAATCTTGAAACAAAAATGACTGATATTGATAAATGTTGCTGCTGGAGAGATATCAATATGTTGTTTCAACGAGGAATTTTTGTTTTCCTTTCAAAGAAACCGGTGTTTGTTTCATATGTCATTGTTGCATCACATGATATGTGATTCTATTTTGTTTGGCTAGAACGGTCTGTGAAGCCGACTCATCTAACATTCAGTTCACATTCTTTCTTGTTTTCAATCACGGTGTTTCTTTGACCCCTATTTTCAATGCTCTCTGGTAGATAGCATAATATATTGAACACACTAGCTTGATTCTTGTATTCAGTCAGTAACCGAATTCTTCTATGAACGATGATCTTCCAGCTTATATTTCGATATTTCTATACATGGCTAGTTCACGTCAAACTAGTTTTAATTGATGAGACTATACGAGATAAGTATATCATTAGAATCATATCGTACTCATTTCATTGTTTAAATATGAAGCAGTTGAAAACCAAGATTCTGCATTTCCACGCTATCTAGCTAGAAACCCTTGGATTGTGTTTTTAATTGAAATACTTAATTACTTCTAATTTTGCTCCATTCACGCCGTTAAATATCAGGAAATTTGTTTAGTTAGCAACGTAATAATGCTCCTTTTTTGTTTTATCAAATCATTATTGCCATGTGTTCTTCTCATCAAATTATAGTGACACCTAATTGGAAGCATGATTATAACTTAAAATGCAAGTTAATATAAAAGAGAAAAAAAATTCTCAAAAAGTTGATCTATGATTTGTGTTTCATCTTTCTGTATCCTTTTTGTTTATTTTGAGAATCTATCGATCAATTCCGATTCTTTTCTTCATGATTCTTTACCGAAATTTTGATTATCTTGAGGTGTGTGTAAAGAGGTGTTATCTCCTTAGCATTTATTATGTGATGCAATTGTATCATAAGGTTAGTAAATATTAATTTCCGCACTCTATAAATGTGGTTGCAAATATCAAACATATTTAATAAACTCATATGCTAGTATGTCGGCCTAATTATAGATCACTAGAATTGTTTAAACTCTGTAGTATTAGAAGAGTGACACTTATGTGCCGCTAGGGCACGATGCACCCAACTCGACCACTACATGATGTTAGATATATACTTTTCAGGTATTACATGTCTACTTTTATGATATTACTTACATACTGAACAAAACAACGATAACTTTAGTGAATAAGCAAATAATACTTTTGGGTTATACATGTGCTACCTAGAGTATATATTTACTACCTATCATTAAGTAGAAAATAATACGTTATGAGTAATCTAAGATTTGTGTCACAGGGTATATAAGTTTTTGTTATTCTAGAAATAGATAGAGTTGAACTCTAAAACCAAATCTTATTTGAGATTTTATTATGAATATAATCTTTTGATTAATCATGATTACTTGTAATTCATCATTTGTGCTAAAGAATAATTCACTATCTCAAAATTAAATTAACTATGCTCATTAAGCAAATCATACACACTGCTTTAATGTAAAAATCCAGTGTATTAAGTTCCACGGTCTCTCAAATGCAAACACATAAATGTGTAAACGGTGGGTGACCTGACGGCGTTAAAAATTGGAGGCAGTTAACATGGCACGAACCAGGTGGACCCCACAAACGAACGGCCGTTAGATATTGGATGGAATTTAAGCCAATCACGCCTTTCCCGCGAAATAATACAAGGCATTACCTGTGTCATTGATTAAATATTTAGATTTTTCTTTTTCCCTAAAAAGAAAAAGAAAAAAAAAAAGCGGAGTTGAGTAAAATTGACAGGTTATTTAGTTTGACTTGTATTAAAAATAAATAAAAATTGGAGCTTAAAACTATATGGCAATTCAAATAAAAATGTTTGACTTGCATGTGTAAGTACGAGTAAATTAAATGAAGAAATGTATTAAGAAAATTTTCTAAAATAATTTAAACTCAATGAGAAACATGAAACACAAAGCCTTGCGTGAGACAGTTTCACAAATATATTTCGTGAGATGGGTCATTTCTACCCATAATTCAAACTAATTTCCACTATTTTGCATGTAAATTATGAAGTATGAGTTGTAAGTTGACATATCTCACATAACATGATCATGAAACGATCTTACATAAGACTCACTCAACATGAAATCATTATGTCTAATGCTGATAAACACAAAGTTGAGTTTTGAGAGCTCAAACATTATAAAGCATATAACTAACATTTAAAAGAGGGAATTGAATTATTGGAGATGATATTATACATGCACACATATATTTGATTGGGTCGACACTTCACCAACAAGAAATTATGGTGGCAAAAACATACAAATTATTCAAGTACATGTCATTTGAGTATTGTTCCCTAATCACTCCAAATCGTTCCATTAAATCAATATAATGGGCCTTACAATTGATCACTTCCTATTATTATTATTGTTACTATGCTCGTGTTTTTAATCATGCATTGAAATCAAAATAGAGAATTTTAAAAATCCTTAAAATATAATGCAACGTAAGTTTTTCACATCCGAAAGTACAAAGACGGCTTCTTTTCTTACATTGCAGAAACAATAATTAAAGTTATTAGAAAAGTTAATTTGATGCATATTATTATAATTTATTTATTTTGTATAATTTATGTAAAACATAAATGGGGATTAATAATAGAACCATATATATATGCATTTAATAATGAATAATTGGTGAGATTAAATCGATGCTAGTTGTCTATTTAACGTGCCAAAATGAAATTAATACTCCTAAGTTTCTTGGTCGGCCTCTTACTAATTGTATCATGTATATATATTAATTATTCGTAACAAAACAGGATCATGAGTTGATCCATGAAATTATTTTAACTGTCTAACTAACACTACTCATTGCTCCCATGCACGTTACAGAAAGAATAAATTAGTTATTTGTACTATTTTCACATGACAACATCATGTCACGATATTATGGAAGTATTATAATATGTAACTACTCTCTAACTGATTTAATTTCATGACATTGAGTTCTGTTACTCAAAAATAAACCCATTTTCTGTAAATTATAGATTGTAAAGTGACTCTTATGAAATGAAATACATGCATGAAACAAGAGTTTATAAGAATCTGTATTGGATTAAATTTAGATGACCCTAACTATATATAATCCATTGAAATATTGCATATTGTGATTAAATATTCAATTAAGAGAGAAATAGTGAACGAAGTGGCACGCAATGGACAAGATGTACAGTTGTTCCTATATATAATACATATATGTACGTACTTCCAACCATCATGTTTTGCTTGAGTTGGGCTCTACTGGTTTCATTTAATTATGTATTTCATTTATTATCTTACTTGTCAAACGTACCCAAAATTTACAAACAAACGTTTCAAACATTTACAAATACAAGAGATTTTAACCCCAAATAATAAATTAAAATTTAGTTCCAACTTATTGTGAATAATCAAATCAGCTAAATGATTATCAATCTTGTTCCTTCTCTATGGATATATATGGGTTATATTGAGGTTGATGCTTAATGTCCATAAATTAATTATTTCACATATTGATATACTCTTCCTTGGAACTCTAGTGTATACGATAATATAGCAAATGGTTCCCCGCTCTTCCTTATGATATGAACCTGATTCCTTCACCCACGGGGCCTTTTTGTACGAGTCTGGATCTTCTATTACATTTGGTGTAACATCTCGTGTTACATAACATTTAATACACACCACATATTAATTAATGATGTCATTGAATACACGTGGCGTGTGGTGATTAATTTGGAATAGAAGATGTAACATCAAGTGTAATAGAAGATCTCTATAATTTTTGTACCACCTTTACTACAACCTTCCCCTTTTCTTGTAATACCGATAAGGATGTTTCCGTACATCACGTCATCCCTGTCACATATGTCCCATTACACCACCTCAGTTCTGGTCGCAACTCATATATACGTCAGCGTTGACCAAACCACGTCTGCATTATCCAGCCACATCTACATTGACTAGCCACATCATCCTAGATTACCTTTGATTTTTTACCTTATCTGCATCATCAATTTTCATTCAAGATATATAAAATAGAGATCAGATCATCAGTTTAAACTTATATATTAATATAACCTAATGCAACACAATGAATTAAACCAACAATTAATCGCAAGAATCTCAACACTGATATTATCAACGTGAAACCAAGCTACAGTATGAACTAAACTTAAATTCTTTTGGGAAACAATTAAATGTGTTTATGAAAGCAAGATCAGACAAAGTAACTATGTATAAGTAGTTTTGTTCAAATATCATTTTATTGTAGAGAGAAGTTTTAGAAGCTAATATTTTTTTAGGTAAACACAGGAATTAATACAATAGAGTGTTGTCTATATATGATTATTAACCACAATACATATTGATAATATAATATTTTCCATATTAAAAGGCGTCATTGCAAAAAAAAATCACCACTTTTTTAAAAATTACAAATTTATCCCCACTTTTCAATAATTGCAAAAAAAATAAAATGACAACCTTTGTTCATTGTTGCAATTTTGACCACTTTTGTATTTTCGGCAACCGGAGTCCACGTGTCCGGCTAACATGCCACATCACATGTCACATGGGATGCCACATCATCTCCAACAAAAAAAGATTTAAAAATCAAGTTGCAAAATAAAATCACCACATTTCCTAAAGTTGCAATTTAATCTCAACCTTTCAAAAATAAAAAAGACATATATTTACTATTTCCTAAGTTCTCCACTTCTGCTTCTAAATCCAAATATCCAAATCTATCAACATCTATACAATGCTTACATGTCACCTCACCTCCAAGATACTCAATTTGAGAACCACTGATAAATTTGCCACCATGATGAAAATAAATAGAGAAGATACCCTACAAATCAGATTAAAATATTAATCAACCTCAATATAAATCACAAAACAAAAATAAATGTGGTGATTTCTATTATAATATTATAAAAAGCAAAAGCGAAAGCAAAAACATCGATCTAAAATCTTATAGTATAATAATATATCCACTATTCTAGCAACATCAAGAATCCAGCAAAATAAATCAACAGAAAATAGAAAAAAAAAAAAAAACAAAGAGGAAGAAGAAGAAATGACAAATATAAGTTCTTACCTATTTGACATTGTTGCATCAAAATTTATAGGGTCACCACTTATTGTCTGTGATGATAAAAAAAACTCATGAATGAAATAGAGTAAAATAGTTTGAATCAAGTCTGATACTCCATTGAAGGTTACAAAGAAAAAAACTTAACGGTTGGGGAATATTAAAAGTCTCACACAAAACGACGTAGCTTTAGGAAATAGTAAATATATGTCTTTTTTATTTTTGAAAGATTGAGATTAAATTGTAACTTTAGGAAATGTGATGATTTTATTTTACAATTTGATTTTTAAATTTTTTTTGGTTGGAGATGACGTGACATCCCATGTAGCATGTGACGTGGCATGTTAACTGGACACGTGGACTCCGGTTGCCGAAAAATACAAAAGTGGTCAAAATTGCAACAGTGAACAAAAGTTGTGATTTTTTTTTTTTTTTTTGCAATTATTGAAAAATGAGGATAAATTTGTAATTTTTTAAAAAGTGGTATTTTTTTTGCAATTACGTCATTTTAAAATGATTGTCACTTCAGGAAACAGAACGTGTTTTACCAAATACATTTTGACAAGTAAATCTAAACTTCATAAATTATGAATTAATACAAGATCTATAATACTAAAGTCATACTCGTGATTGCACTATCACTAAAATTCAAGATCTAAAACATGAGCTAATAGATAAAATATTGGTAAAAATGTGGAGCTAGCATTGACTATATATAGGTTAGCAACCAATATTTCCGTCCATCACGCCCTTGAATGCTTAAAAACCGTAATGGAATATGGAATAAAAGCATTTCTATTTCTATAAAAGCATTTCCATTTCTCCCTCAATTATAATAATATGGGATCCAAAGTATGTTAGTTAGTTCAATTGAATAATCAGAATTCTTTGGTTGACTATACATGTCATGTCCCATTCACCAACTAAATCAGTACAATTTTCTGCTCTTTAATTATAATTAATCCTTTTCAAAACACATTAAAGAAAAAGTGATTCCCAACTAAGTGTCCCTTTTCGTTGCTTTTCAGGATCAAATCAACCATTGCATCCCTTTTTTTTGACTGCTCCACCTCTTCTTTCTCACACTTAATACACATTTTATAAACCAACCAACCAGCCTACCTCTAAAGTTCTTACAAGATTGATTTAATGACAAAATGCTGCTGAATGGAGTAGGATTTAGGACACATACAATTGAGAGAGAGAGAGAGAGAGACCCCATATCGTATATAATCTAATCTGATATGATCCTGCTGGAAGATGAAGTCGGCATTAGGAAAAGGAAAAGAGAGGAGAAGATGAGGGCAAAAGTGTAATTTTAGTATGGTGTCCGAACTTGTGAAGAAAAGGACACAAACTCTAAACAAGTGAAAATGGGCACAAAACAACAGAGAAAAGAGATGTTATTTCACATGGAAGAGACCAGTATGTGGGGCCCCTCTTTTCCTCCAAAACTCAACACATGTCCTATTGCAATCACTTTCTCTTCTGTCGGTGAGGTGAGGTGAGGGGATCATGTTTCTCAAGTTAATACACACCTCATATCAAAAAACTAGGATAGATCCGAAGTTTGAGTTTAGATTTTGTGGGAGTTCAAACTTGTTTGAGTCGTAATTGAAAAAAGTCATTTCTAATGTAACAAAGATTGCGGAGTTTTTGCTAATCTAAGTGATAAATAAATAACCACTTGATGGTGTCTCCTGAAATCCAGGAGGGATTGAGTTAGGAGCGTGAGATACACTCTTCACCTTGACATTAAACAACACTTAAATCTTACTTATCAACAGCATTAATTATGTAAACCTTCTTACATTAATCCATGCTCTTTTCTTGTTCCCTTTTGTCACTTTCTTTTTTAATAATTACAGCGAATTTCTCTGCTTTTTTTTATTTAGTGTTGAGCTCACACAGTCAAAGAGTGGCTCGACTCTACTCTCTGTATATATAATAACTGCCTCCTCTCTTCTTATTAGAACGCACAATTGTTCAGTTTTCCCACACTCCAACAAGCCCTACACCCACATTCTCCCTTAGATTCGGCTTCGAAATCTCCACCAGTACTAGTATGAAAGCAATTTTCACACAGTGAGTTTAGAGAGAGAGAGAGAGAGAGAGAGAGAGAGAGGGAAAATGGAGATTAGCAGAGTTTGGAAGTGGGTTTTGTGGTCGTGTATGGTGGTGTTTGTTGGATGTGGGGTGGTGCAATGCAGTGTGAGTTATGATAGAAAGGCCATGGTTATCGATGGCCAAAGAAGAATTCTCATTTCTGGTTCAATTCACTACCCCAGGAGCACCCCTGAGGTAATAAAGCTTGAATCTTTTTTGTTGCGAATTTTTTATAGTTGATTTCTTGGAGAAATTGAAGTGGCCCATTTGATAATGGAGCGTGTTTTTGTGTTTAGATGTGGGAAGATCTGATTAACAAGGCTAAAGAAGGTGGTTTGGATGTGATTGAGACTTACGTGTTTTGGAATGTTCATGAACCTTCTCGTGGCAATGTACTTCTCTTTCTCCTTAATCTCGTTAAAACTGTTGGGTTTTTGGCCTGTTTTTGTTTAATTTGGTCTAAAGCTTGTACCTTTATGAATGGTGTGTGTGTGTGTCAGTATAACTTTGAAGGGAGATATGATCTGGTGAGGTTTGTAAAGACCATTCAGAAAGCAGGACTATATGCTCATCTCCGAATTGGGCCTTATGTTTGTGCTGAATGGAATTTTGGGTAAGAATTTCTCTTATCTTGCCTAGATCTATGCTGCCATTACTATTACCTTGAACACACACACACACACAAGAGAGAGAGAGAGAGAGAGAGAGAGAGAGAGAGAGACTGCGTGTGTGTGGCAATTCGACTAATGTGCATAGTCGCGCTACACTTTGGTTGAGCTCTTTCTCTTCATGTTTGTGTGCAGGGGATTTCCAGTTTGGCTGAAATATGTACCAGGAATTAGCTTCAGGACAGATAATGAGCCTTTTAAGGTTAATTGCTTCTTTATTAACTTTCCACATATGATCCACAAATTTTGTAGGAAAGTCCTTCATTTAATTTTCTAGTGCTAAATTGCATTTATTCATGGTGGCAGATGGCTATGAAGGGCTTCACTGAAAAAATTGTCAATCTTATGAAGAGTGAGAAACTGTACCAGTCTCAGGGTGGACCTATTATACTATCTCAGGTGTGGTTTTCAGCTATATAACATGCCTGTTTTGTTTACACTAGACCTTGGGAGGATTTAGGGATCACATTAATTTTCTTTGCTCAGATTGAGAACGAGTACGGGCCACAAGCAAAAGCACTTGGTGCTCCTGGTCATCAATATGCTACTTGGGCCGCAAACATGGCTGTTGCGATGGACACTGGTGTTCCGTGGGTGATGTGCAAGGAAGAAGATGCCCCTGATCCCGTGGTAAGAAACCACTTAAGTGAAACTTGTGTTTTCTTGGCAGCTGAATTTGCCTGATTGCTTTTACCAGAAGACTTGGAAATCTGAGTTCATATATTAGTTATAAAGTAATGGACGTCAATCATTTATAACTTTTCACTGCTGCGTTTGGCAGATTAACACATGCAATGGTTTCTATTGTGATTCTTTCTCCCCCAATAAACCTTATAAACCAACAATATGGACCGAAGCTTGGAGTGGCTGGTGAGTAATGTGTGTGTGTGTGTGTGTGTATATATTTCTAAGTCTTCGTGCTTGCGAGAGTGAGACATCCAAAGTGGGGATCCTTTCTAATCTCCCTTTTGTCAAAAACTAGGTTTACAGAATTTGGTGGTCCAACTCATGAGAGGCCAGTTCAGGATTTGGCATTTGCTGTAGCTAGATTCATACAGAAGGGAGGCTCCTTTGTCAACTATTACATGGTTGGTTTCATAGTTAACCGGTATCATGGTTTCAATATTTTGAGAAGTTACTTAATGTAGGTTTAATGACGTGACACTTGATGTGCTTTCCTTTTTAACACTAAGTTCGTGCTTGTGAACAGTATCATGGAGGTACAAACTTTGGCCGCTCTGCTGGAGGCCCTTTCATCACTACAAGCTATGATTATGATGCTCCACTTGATGAATATGGTAATATAATTTCGATCTACGCCTTTTTTCATGAGAGAATAATTGGTCGATTTCATAGTTTTTTGTAGATTGCAGTTAATCTTTTGATGAGTCACAATGGAAAACCAGTTTACTGGGGTGCCCTTAATACGATGCTGTTCAATGTTAGCTCAATGTATGCTGCTTTTACATGACAGGTTTGATCAGACAACCTAAATATGGTCATCTAAAAGAACTACATAGAGCTGTTAAACTGTGCGAGAAAGCTCTAGTTTCAACCGATCCCATCGTCACTTCTTTAGGAAACCTCCAACAGGTTTCTACCTCTCTATCATGGAGTTCAATTATGGAGTGACGATTTGACAGCTAATCTTTGAATCTTTGAAATTTTCCCAGGCTTATGTATACTCTTCAGAATCGGGAGGCTGCGCAGCGTTTCTTTCAAATTTTGATACAAAATCTGCAGTCAGAGTTATGTTCAACAACATGCACTATAACCTGCCTCCTTGGTCCATTAGCATTCTTCCTGACTGCAGGAATGTAGTTTTCAATACAGCCAAAGTACGTAATATTCACAATCTGTGTTCGAAACCATTTTAAATGCAAGTTCTCTTTGAAACTTTGTTACTTTCTATACCTAATTTTATTGGTCTGAACCTCAGGTCGGAGTTCAAACATCACAGATGGAAATGATACCTAGTAAAACAGGAATGCTCTCTTGGGAAACATTTAATGAAGATTTATCTTCTTTGGATGACAGCTCAACATTCTCTGCTGTCGGCCTTTTGGAGCAGATAAATGTCACGAGAGATGTTAGCGATTATCTTTGGTACACTACTAAGTAAGTTGAATTTGGCAGACCGATGTTGAGTCCTACTTATTATGCATGTGTTTTTTGCTGAAGTTAAAGTTACGAGTGTATTTTGTGTTTGCAGTGTTAATATTGCTTCATCTGAGTCGTTCTTGCACGGTGGGGAGCTCCCGACTCTTATAGTTCAGTCAACTGGTCATGCTCTGCATGTTTTTGTGAATGGGCAGCTTTCTGGTAGACAACCTGCTTTACATATCATATTAGATTTCATTGTTTCATTATAAGGCTGAATTTTGATGTCATGTTAATTATGCAATCTAGGTTCTGCTTCTGGGACGAGGCAAAACAGGAGATTCACATTTAAGGGAAAAGTCAACTTACATGCTGGATCGAATAAGATTAGTCTTCTCAGTGTGGCCGTTGGATTGCCAGTTAGTTCTTATCTCTATGGATCATATTCCTGTTTCATATAATCACGGTGATGTGACTACTTGAATGTCTTTTGTGAAATCTTCCTGACATTTACGTCTTTTAATTGGAGAATGTTGGTGGACACTATGAGACGTGGAGCACTGGAGTGTTGGGTCCCGTTGCATTGCTAGGACTTAACCAAGGGAAATGGGATCTGTCCTGGGCTAAATGGACCTACCAGGTTGGGCTCAAGGGTGAAGCCATAAATCTCGTTTCTCCGACTAGCATATCTTCAGTTGACTGGATGCAGGGATCCCTAATAGCCCAAAAGCAGCAGCCTTTGACTTGGCATAAGGTACGGCCAACAAAGAATTCAACGAAAATCTTCTAATCCCGACATGCAATATGAATTTGATTCATTAAACTTTACAGGCTTATTTCGATGCACCTGATGGAGACGAGCCGTTAGCTTTAGATATGAGTAGCATGGGCAAAGGTCAGCTGTGGGTCAATGGGCAGAGTCTCGGAAGATACTGGACCGCGTACGCCACTGGTAATTGCGGTGGATGTAGTTACACCGGAAGTTTCCGGCCCACCAAATGTCAAGTTGGGTGTGGCGAACCAACTCAAAGATGGTAGGTCCCATGAGCTTGTACTGATTATAAAGAGTGAGAGATTATGAATAATTGCTGAAAAAATGTTTCTCAGGTATCATTTGCCACGATCTTGGCTAAAACCGAGCCAGAATCTTCTAGTGCTTTTTGAAGAGCTCGGAGGCAATCCAATGGGAATCAATCTTGTTAAGAGATCACTGACAGGAGTTTGTGCAGATGTGGCTGAGTATCACCCGAATATTAAGAACTGGCAAATAGAAAGCTATGGAAAACCTGAAGAGTTTCGCAAACCAAAGGTTCACCTTCGTTGTGGTCCGGGTCAGACCATTTCTTCTATAAAGTTTGCAAGCTTTGGAACTCCTCTCGGAACCTGTGGAAACTTCCAGCAAGGAGCTTGCCATGCTTCCACATCACACGCCATCTTAGAGAAGGTACTTAAACGTGTCTCCGTTTCATGTTTCAAAAGCAAGTATGTATATGGGAGGAACATTATTCAAAAACTGTTCTGTTTCTTATAAACTCTCAGAAGTGCATAGGGCAGCAACGGTGCACGGTGACAATATCAAACAGTAACTTCGGGCAAGACCCGTGTCCCAATGTGCTGAAGCGGTTATCAGTCGAAGCAATATGTGCCCCTTCCAACTAAGCAAAGAAAGGTACAACGAAGTGAGAGATTAAACGGAATACTCAGCATTTACGATTGTTGTTTCATTCTAGAATCTTGCAAAGTATCGATTGTGTGAAGAAGCTAGGTAGATTTAACTTATAGTACATCATTCGTAGATACATTAGTTCATAGATTCGTCGACTTGAGAAGTGCAAGTCGTGTAAGAATGTGAAGCAGTGGTCTTGTTTCCTCTTTTAACAGGGAATAATGATTGCTCCAATTTCATCTGTTGTGTTCAAACATGTATGTGAGTGATTGTGAGTGGGTCCAATTTTTCCCAGCAAAGATTTCATGTTAGGAACCTTGTTAGTGTGTGTGTGTGTGTGTGTGAAATGAATTTACAACTGATTTGTTTTTCTCTAAGAAATTCTTCAACATTCACTTGTGTTTCTTTTGTTTCTGGTGAAAGTGCTCATGATTCTGAATCAAACTAGTTGTGTTCTGGAATTATAACTTTATAATATTAACATAATGTAATTCTATTTATGTAAATTATAAATATCTGTCTTCCTAAATATAGATAAGCATAGATATATACGTGCACATAAAAAATTGATGAATTTATCACATTTAGATTTGCCATATAATTGCAGTTAAACACGCCCATATCTTTAAATAAGGAGTAAGTCGAGATCATATAAATCATTTTAACTCGTCTTTCACTCACAATTCATATAAAAATTTATAGAAATGAATTTGATTAGTGAGGAAAAAAAATTCATCCATCAGAAACTTGGCAAGACCTTTGAAATTGATTAAGTCGACCACCATAATTAAAAAAGGAAAAGGAAATCATAAAATTTCTTTTCAGTTAAATATTATCGTAATATTTTTAATAAATCTTGTTATATATGAATTTTCCAAAAATAAAATGAAATAGAAAAATGTAAAGTTACAATATTTAGTTTAGAGCGGAAGAAGTTAGAATTTTGATTAGAAGTTATTGGGGCGGGCGTATTGTTTATCTGTGAGACCCAAAAAGATGGTTTTGGAAGAAGAAAAGGAAGGAGTTGAAGAAGAGGAAGCGTAGGTGGAGTAGGGTATTTTCCGACGAGGATGTGATTGCTCTGTTGAAAGGGCCGGAACAGCAACTGGGCTCAATTTCATCTCTTTATCTCTCCACCCCCATGAATCCACTCATCTGTTTGATCTCTCTCTCTCTCTCTCTCTCTCTCTCTCTCTAATCACATTGTAGACTGGTTTTAGCTTTACTCAAGTTTATGATGAATATATGTTCTTCTTCTTTTGCTGTTGGGTTGCAGATATGGATTGGATTCAGAATTGGCGTCCACAGATGATAGCTGAATCTCTTGGAAGATCATAACTTTTGCTCTAGTTTTGTTCATCTTCTATGTAATCAAGCTTTTTGAGAACTCAGCATATGAATGAGTGTATATTCTCATGCACATTTTGGTGTGTTTTTGAAGTAAAATTAAACCAATTATGGTGTATCAACATTTCTGATAACTTCTAAGTAATATAATATGCTAGTTTTAGATCACGTTTGTTGTTATAATATAACATTATTCAGGCTCTTATAGTAGTAGTGATGAATAATATAATAGACGTGAAGAAGAAATGTATACATAATATTTACCTTTATTTTTTCTGATAGACCAAATGGGCCTACAGCTTTCTAGAAGTCAGTTTCCTAAGCCCACTAAATTAGAAGGACCAAATGATTCGGAATTTATAGTTGAATTCTGGGTCGGGCCCAACATATCTAAACTCGGCCCACAAGAAGAAGCAACTTGATTAACTAACTACTATAGAATACTTTATTATTACACGTAAAAGTTAGATCTCTGATGTCATTAAAGTGTACTTTTTCTTTAAAACCAAAATGTCATTATCTAATATATGTACTTAAAAAATATACATGTTTCCCCTAAAAAAACATGAATACGATGTTGTTGATTTATTTAGAAAAAGAAATGTGAATCCTTAATTAATCTGATATTGCATTTTATCTTGTACACAATTAGTATACATTGACGTAGAAATATACACAAACAACAAAAGAGACGTGCAAAAATAATTGAAGCATGTTTATAATAAACCCTTAATTAATTTCAGACACCAATGATGAAACAATCTTCATAAATTTTAGGGTGGCCAATCAGTGGTTCAAATATATATGTTCTAATTAGGGCAAGTAGTAGCTACAAATACTTTATTCCACTCAGCAAAGGACAAAAAAGCAGAAAGCAACCTAAATTTATAGTATACTCTATCCAATAATAATGCTCCATTTATATATTTAGTAGAGATATATACACATATAATATTGAAGAAATTGTTGGAAATCGAGATAGAATAATGTTTAGGGATTCCCCGACACAAGGATACGAGGTGCGTGCTTTTATTTGTTTTTGTAGCTCGAGGAAACTAGATGCCATGCCAGCAAGATGAATAAGTAAATCGAGTGTGAGTCGTTCGTATATTTTATCAGATGTATCATCCAAAAGACGAGCATGTATAGTGTTTTGTGAAGGCCGTACGAAGTGAAAAGATGCAGCATTGGGAAAGGAAATATATTTGAATCACATCATCCCCCACCTTTCGGCTATCTCTGTTACTACCACCACCAAAGGGGGAACCGGGCCCCGGGCCCGGGCCTCATTCTTGGCCCTCTTTTCTTGTCAACATATATATATATATATATATATATATATGTAAAACAAGAATAACAAGACAAATCTTGGCTTTGACCATCTACTTATATTAATTAATGTGTTTCTTTACAATTGTTGTGTTCTTCTTCTTCTTTTTCTTAGGTCAAATGCTAAATATTTCAACCACCGTCTTTTTAATGGTCACTCAGCTAATCAATCACAAAAGGAAGAATTTTAATTACATTATATAATTATATATGATTGACTTGATTAATTAGTTCAACCAAGCAATATATATCATATTGCAGCTGTTTTCAAGTCAAATATATATTGTATATGCACTATATAGGTAGTTGTTTGTATTAGGCTTATGCATATTATGTACAAATATAAGTTTTATATTAATTTGGATTTGCCATATTGTTTGATGGAAGTGAGTTTGATGTTGGTTGATCTAAACTAGCTAGGTTATAATATGACTGCACTATTCGACTTATGATCTACTAATCCATCAGATCCATATATTACAAATGAACCACATCAATCACTGCTCATATATCATACACACTAGCTAGCTAGTAGTTTAAATTGTTAGATACGATCCAATTTTTGAACATGACTTGCAATCGAAGACACATTGATTTAATTACAAGTTTGTAAGATTAATGAAAGTATTCTTCGATTGCCAATCATTTTGAGCCACACGATCATGAACCTTTTCCTTTACACAGAAACCTCTTTTAATTTGAACCTAAAGGATGATGACAATCAGAAAAAAAAAAAAAAAAAGGGCTTACTAGTACTTCTAGTAAATCTATTCAGGTTTTTTTTAGAGATGGGTATTTTTATAAAATACATTAAGTGTTTGAACAGATCTAAATTTGTGAGACAAGTTGATCCGAAACGTAAACATATGTAATCAATAAAATAAAGGTCGATGGGTGAAAATAGGTTTGAAATTTTGGTAGTAGAACATCGATGGAATTATATATGGAATTGGATCATCTATTTCAAGTTGGTGTTTCATCTTATGTTTCATTATTTTCAATAGATGACAATTGTATATTGATGATGTCATCTTTTACACGTGGCGTGCGGGGGATTATATTGGAACATCATATGAAATACAGTTTGGAATAGAGGATCTTGATTGATTATATCACTACAAGAAAAATGAGTATTTAGGACAACAAAATGTCGTCGCAAGAACCTCAATAATTGTCGCAAGTACAATTTGCGACACACGTTGTTACTAAATTATTAACACAAAAGTTTTCTCGTAAATAGTTTTTTTTTTTTTTTGCGACTACAATGTTGTCACAAATGTATTAAAGACAACAATCTTGTCGCAAATAAGTTGTTTTACGTTCTTTTTTGTAACAACATATTGTCAGGTTTTATTAACATATTTTACGACAAATTGTTGTCGCAAAAACAAAACTTATTGCGATAACTTTTGTTGTCACAAAAAATGTTATTGTAAATACTCATTTTCTTGTAGTGTATTTGTAAAAGTCTCTCATATTTATTTTTGTGAAGATAGTATACATGCAGATGAAATTTGTTACAGCAGCCCATATATATAAAAATAATTAGAAATATTGTGGACTTTTCCAAGAGTTCAAAGACAAAAGTTTATATATCCCTAGGGCACATATGAACACGAATCTAGGTGTTATATACATATTTTTCAGGCGTTATATATATACTTTATATGTGTTATGTTTCTTGGTGTTATAAATATACTCTACATGTATTATATGTATATAAGAGTATACATGTGATACCTGAAGAGTGTATATATGATACTTGTAGAGTATATATTTATCACCATATGATGATTAATTTGAGGATACAATACACATGGGACACATAAGTGTCACTCGAGTTAAAATCGTTTAATTTATCAATTAATCAATTAATACATGAAGATGGAAATTCGTTACTATAGTCTATATAGTAAATAACTATGAAATGTTGACTTTTCAAAAGTACCTAAATTTCAGATGGCCTGTCCATCAATGAAGAACAAGACTAAACAGTACGAAAATAAATTAAAATCCCAACTTTAAAAAATCAGTTTGATTTCATATTTCACAAAATAATGGACATCAATTTACTTTTATAATTTTCTAAAATTATATACTCGATTTAAATGCACAATAATGTGTTATACCGACCACTAAAGGCCTCCTTGAATTCACAAATTCAAATTTGTGATGAATATATACACATTTCGGTTTTAGATATCGATTCTCTATTATTTAAAGAAAAAAAAAAAAAAGAAGGAAGAATCCCAAATTTTATCAGTTCGAATATAATAATGATATTGTAACAAAACTTGAGTTAAGAAATTGTTTGATCTGATGCACATTATCTCTCTCACGTTGCATATATTTGAACTCTTAATAATATTATTAAAAACCGGAGAAGTAAACAAAGAAAAGACTAATTGAGGTAAACTAGTATTCAACCTAATTAATAAGGGTAATTCAATTAAATTTGATCATTAGATCAGACTTCGGCTCTAAGAATGTGTTTTAATATCAGACAAGTAATATATATATTATTTCAAACAAACTTGAACAACAACGTCACAATGAACTCAACTTGATCCATCCACATCCGAATGCTCGACTTATAAACCATCAATGATCGATATTTCATAAACTACTTAAACTAGGGTAGATATTTCATAAAAATAATAACCCCCAACAGCTATTTCAACACACACACATATATATATATATATAATTGTAGATATCCAATCATACAATTCATAATGAGTTTTTAATTCCAACGTCTCTCTCAACAAATATAAGATGATGATGATGAGTGCATGTGTAGCTGGAGAAATTATATATATAGATGTACAACGTACAGTAATTGCTAACCTGCAATGACACACACACACATATATGCATAACCGATTCCTCGTAAATATTATATAGACATGACAAGGTTTACTGTTATTGCCTACCTTCATTTTCAACTATCTATAGTTAAACATGAACTCTAACATTTGACAAACAAAATATGCAGGAGGAAGTAACAAATGGTCGAGCCAGTGCCTAATTACGCTGACTAACTGATAATATATATATATATATATATAAAATTCAAGAACAAGAAGAACATATAACCTAATTTATCATCATCATGCACCTTATGCTTTGTGTGAAGGTAGAAGAGATAAGAAGAAGGTCCTTGATTAATATAGAGAAATATGCATATATGGGATTACAACTGATTAATATTTAACTAGCTAAATCACAGTCCATCTAATTAATAACTTTGATAAATGTGACCATATGCAACGGCTTTATACATAGAACAATACCTAGCTAGCCATCATACTATATGATCAATATCATCATGTGTAATCAAAGTTTATCTTGCCTATGCAAACCTAACATATTATTATACTAATTCTGATCATCTTTCATTTCTTTTACTTCAAGCTCTCTCTCCCTCTCTCTCTCTCTCTCTCTCTCTCTCTCACGCGCACACACAATCACGCGCACACACAATCAGCTCAATGCAAGCCTATATTCATGAGTATAGATATAAGACAGTGAGAAAAGAATTAAACCAAGGGAATTATAGAATAAACATATAATTACAAGCTAATTTGCAGAATAAATCGGTACTAGGGAAGAGAGAGAGAGAGAGAGAGAAGCTAATTTGCAGAATAAATTGGTACTGGGGAGAGAGAGAGAGAGAGAGAGAGAGAGATGAGGCAGTACAATGTGAACAAAGGTATACAACAAAGTGCAACTAAAGTTGAAACAAAGGTAGTACTACAACTTCAATGTGTATACAAAAACACTTATAAATTTGATGGTTGGATAAGATTGTGTTTTCTGAATATTCTAATTTGTAAATGCAGCAGAACCTGCATCAAACATTGTAGATGCAATGAAGCTTTAACTTCCATATATGTTGACATTCGTTTTGAGTGACTGATGGAAGTAACAAATCGCGAGAGAGAGAGAGAGAGAGAGAGAGAGAGAGGCGTCCTCTCCCATTGTTAAATATATATTTTAAAATGTTGCATGGCTGTATCGCCATATATATCGAAAGAAAGAAAGAAAAGATGTTGGTAACTTGTGTCACATTTTGTCCAAACAAAGAAGCAACCTCTCTCTCTCTCTCTCTCCCCCCTAAAGTCACTAATTCAACAGGCAAAACTTACGCGTAAACTGGGAGAAAAATGAGGCATGTATCCACGGAGAGAGAGAGTGATTGAAATTGCAGGGCATGAGTGAGAAAGTCGCCATTGAAACCAATACAAAAGGAAACAAGACGCCCATGTTTACAGCGAAAAATATAAACTTTTTTATGCTAGTATTTGTTTTCCAATAGAACAAGAATAATTCAACTTGCTAGCTAGCTACATCGAAATATGAAAGTAAAATTCAAACACGATCCCCTCATTTCCTGCTTTTCTTTCTCCTCCCTATTATCAGGAAATATGGGTGGGTTTCTTTTTTCTCTCCTCTTTTTAGGGGTTCTAATTCAAGATCTTGGAGGTGGGAAGAATTGCGTACCGGCGATGAAGCTGTTGAGTGGGGCTGGATACAAAGAAGGGTCCAGAAAAGGTAAGGCTGCGGCGGCGGAAGAGGTGTTGGGGACGGAGGTGGCGGTGGCAGAAGTTCCGGTGATCAAATTGAGCTGGTGGGCAGCCCCGGCGCTGACGCTTCCGCCACCGGAGGAAGTCTCGCAAGGCATGTACTGACTCTCGACGCCTTGGTCGTAGAGGATGCCTTTGAAGACATGGCCGGAGATGTTAACCGCCGTTTGATAGGCGAACTGCTCTTCACCGTCGTCAATGGCGCCGCTGACTTTGACGCACCGGAAAACGGCCTCCGAGCTCACTTCTGAAGGGAAATTCCCCAGCTCCAACCCTAGACATAGTAGTAACATGTGTGTAAAAACCTTTCTCTCTTGTGATTGTGGGTATATGATATGTACTAGTTACTTACTATATCTTGTTTCTGTCTCTACATTAACATTACTAAAAATGAAGCCCAATACTTGAAAACCGTGTCTTGGAAATTTCAATATTCTTGAGAGAGAGAGAGAGAGAGGGAGAGAGCGGGGAATAGGGAATTGGTTGTCAATCTGTTGTCAGGAATACCGAAAAACAGTGTTCAAAGATAAAGGAAAAGATAATGGGTTTTATGTACAACACGCAATCGGGGGCTTTCTTTTCATCACTTGAGATGAAGAAGAATAGAGAATTGTTGAATAAATATATATACCTGATGTGGAAGTGGGAATACGAGTACAGAGAAGAGGATTATTGTTAGAAGAGGAAGGGTTATTGTTGTTGTTGTTGTTGTCTCTGTGCCTCTTTCCAGTGGTGGTGGCGGTCTCCCGGCGATCTTGCAAGGCGGAGAGCTGCTGCTGCTGCCTCTCTCTCCTCTTGGCGGCGGGGACCCAAGTGCTCTTGACATGGGTTTGGCACTGAAACCCTCGGCTTTTGCAGCAAGTTCTACACCTCATGTGTACACAATCCTTCTTCGCCTGATTCCCACAGTCCTGGCAGCTGATCCCTCCTCCCCCGCTGCTCCTCATCATCAGAAACCCCGATCTCTGTGACTGATCATCCGAGATGCTGAAGCCGCTGCCCCGGCTGGGCCCCACCTCCGAGGCGTAGAGATCCTGGGGGGGGCCGACGCCGCCGAGGTGCAGGAAGTTCTCTGCTTGCTGATGCTGGGCCCCGGGATGCCACAGCTCGAAACCCTTGTAGGAGATGTCCTCATTTCTGAAGCGGAACCAGCTCTCGGGATTGATCTCCGAAGGTGGGTTGGGGTTGTGGCTGGTGCTCTCTTGATCCGGGTTGCTGCTGGGTCGGCCTCCGCCGCCTAGTGAGAAAAAGCCAGCCATTCCGGCGAGAAGGGAGAGGGTTGTTCTGTGGTGGAAGTAGTAGTTAAAAGTGGGCGACAATCCATAGCACGAAGAGGAGAAACAGGGTGGTTGATAATGAGTAGTCTGGAATAATGGGCAGCCTTAATTCTTGGTGAAGGTACTGTTTTTGGGATTCTTCAAATGTGGGTTTTGAGGCAGCAGACAATTTCTGTAATTTGAATGAATGAGAATGAACCGTACGGTGGTTGTTGCGAGGAGACGGAGAAGGAGAAGGAGGAACTGCTTCTTTTATTTGCATGTGAAATATTCAACAATTAATTTACCAGACAGAGAGATTAAGGGTCTTTTTTGGAGATGGAGATGGATTGATGAAGTGAGAGAGAGAGAAGAGGGGGACAGGCTTTGCTTAAGAAGAGAAAGATATATAGAAGAGAGAGAGAGAGAGAGAGAGGAGAGGAGAGGAGAGGACAGAAAAGAGAGGGCGATTAATCGGCTTCTTCAATTCTGTGGCTCTGTTGTTGGCATTTAAGACGCAGAATTACAGCTCTGCCACGCCGCCATGGCCTCCCAAAAAGCAACTGCTTCCCTTTCCTTTTCTTCCTCTCTCTCTCTCTCTCTTCAATTTCTTATCTTTTTTATTTTTCTTCACTCTTAATTTTATTTACAACTGCATCATCTTTTTACCACTCTCTCTCTCTCTCTGTCTCTCTCTAATTTGATCATCAACTAGGACTGTGAGTTGATCTAAAGATGTTATACATCTGCATGAAGATCTACGGCTCTTATGGCCGCCACGTGTCAATCAAACAGCTTTTGCTACCTCGTCCTTTTGTACCGGAAAACCCGCTGCTTTATGTCTGTATCCCTCCTTTTAATTATTTCTTATTTTATTTAAAACTTTTTTCCTTCTAAACTTCTAATTATCCAAACGCTATTTCTTTTCCTAACTTATTTTATTACCATAATCAACATGGATTTATTCTTTAATTTCCTATTACATTTAATAATATAGGGGATCTAATCCCCATATTAATCTTTTATATTCATCATATATATATGCTACATATCATTTTTACAAATTATTTAATCCTTGCAGATTTATTGAGTTTGAGTTATAGGCATTGAACCCCATTTCATAAAATTATATCATGAGAAAGTTTATTTAAATTTGCTCATTTATACTTATGCATAATTAGGAAAATTCTGATAATGTTTTCTTTTAGTGTTTCAATAAAATTTGCGGTCAAACTTTCACCTAATAATTGGTATAGATTTCATTTTTCTATTTTAATTTAGTTTCGCCACACATATATATTTTGATATTGTGGTTTTACATGTGTCTAAATTTCTATTAAATTGTATGAATTTGAGAAAACTATACTCCACTATTTGAGTGAGGATCTTAATTATGAGGTAAACTTTTTGTTGAATTGAGTATTACCCTTTATTGTATTAGAGTTGGTCGCCCATGATTTGTAATTAATTTTCAGTGTAAACTTGTTAAACCATGAGGTTATTTTGATTTGTCGTTTCGTACGACCCACGGGCTTTGTAATTAAGTTGGTCCTTTAACAATTGTAACTTTTCATACATTTCAATGTAAATTTGATAAATCACGAGTCTCGTAATTACAGTAAATTGTTTAAAATTTGTAATTAAATATTGTTCATACATTCTATTGTAATCTTATTAAAGCATGAGTCTTATAACTCAGGTAGTATCTCATTTTTATTAAAATGTCGATTGTGATGATCCATATTTAAGCTCGAATCATACAATTTTTTTATCTTTATTATTCCCTCCCTTCCATACCTCCTAACTATTTAAAGAAATTAACCTCCTAACTATTTAAAAGAAAAGAGTAATTTCTACTTATGTTCTTAACTAGACTAGTATATATGATTTGTTTTAATTGTTTCTTGGAGCTGTTGGAGGATTCCATAATGGAATTTTAGTTAAATTGTTTAGGTCCTCGTGCGATTGTCAGTATGTAAAATTATTTTCAAAAATAAAAATACATTAAAAAACACATTTTAGCAACGTATATATATCAGGGTAAAAAGTAACAAAAATCAAACAATTCCAACTCTGGATTAAAAATCATGAATTTAGGAGGTTAAGTGGAAAAAAAAAAATCATTGTTAATATGATATAATGCCCAAAGTCATTTTATTATTTTTAACAATACTAAGGAGTTATATAAATATCGTTTTATTCTCATGTATACTTATTGTGAAAACAATACTATAGTCTTTAGTTTGAGAGGTGTAATATTAATGAGTAATTCATGTTATAAGATTATGAGCACAATATACTTATTTTATGATAAATTTTTCTTATATGATATTTATTTTCAGATGAATGGTTATATATACATATATAAATATGTGTTATTTTGCTGTAACTTTCTTGTTGGCACTTGAAATTTATTTTCCCTTGAACTGGGATGTCCATTTGAATTTGAGATGGATAAAATTAAGATTGCAGATTTTGTTATTGATAAAAACATTGTTTTGTCAAAATAAAAGAGTACAATATCATTTACTTTTTCAACAATTCACAATATTGTGTGACGTATTAACGATAATCTAACCCTATAAACTTCTAAAGCAAACACAAGAATATAAAGATCCTAAGTTATTCAAATCCTACTTATATCACAAATCGAAACATTCAAAATTCACTGCACCTCAATCTAAATACATTGTCAGTTTGTTCATGCGTGTAGGCATTAAGGATACACTTCACTTTATTAATTATTGTCGTTGTTGGGGCTTTTTCTGCAAATTGTGGTAGTTTGAATGTTTTATTCTAATTGTCTCATCGGAATATTATTATTATTCCACTACTAGAAAACAATCAAATTCCAACAGAAATTCCAACGGAAATAATAACCGTTGGAATTTCCAACAGAATTTCCAACGGAATTTCCAACGGAATTCAACGCTGTTGGAAATTCCGTTGGAATTTTTATAATTTCCAATAGAATTTCCAATGGAATTTCCAACGGAATTCAACGCTGTTGGAAATTCCGTTGGAATAATGTTGGAATTTTTTTTGTGATTGTATATTCCAATAGAAAAGTACCGTTGGAATCGTTTTTCCGTTGGAATTTCCGACGGAATTTAAATTCCAACGCCCCTTTTTCCGACGATCCACTTCTGTTGGAATTTCCGTTGGAATGAAGAATTCCAACAGAATTTTGCAAAATTCCAACGGTATTTCACAAAATTCCAACAGAATTGTTCTGTTGGAATTTGAGTGATTTCTAGTAGTGAATTCTTGACAAACTTCATTACTAATATCATTTTTTTATAAATAGTACTAATACTTATTAATTTAAATGCTAAAACCTTTTTTTCAATTCTATTTTTAAACTTATTCAATTCAATCTCCACAGCAATTCAATTTGAAAAATTGATTATTATCTTACGGTGAAGTTTGAAAGTTGAGTTAATCTTATTATCAAGTAAGAATTGATTATATATCTATGTATTAGAATATTTCAAAAAGAGATTTCATGTCATGAATGAATTAATATGTGTGAGATAATTGATAATGTTAAAAAGAGGGTGTTTCAATTTGAAATGTTATAAATAGGGCAATAAAGAAAACAAATTATTCTCGCAGACATTCATGTGTGTGGTGTATTATTAATTTGCATGTTTATGTTTTCCATTTTAGATCAAAATTATACTCTTGTGACAGCAAGGATCATTTAAAGCCATAAAAAATGATAGAATTTTGAAAAATCCAACAACATAATTTGGGGTAATTAAATATAAACAGAAAAAAAATTGAATTAACAGGGCTGGTTCAATTATTCAGAGAGTTATTAATTTTGCATCATTATTCCAAGATAGACAGTGACATTGCCCGATTGAGTGGTTTAAACAGTTATGAATTATGTTCATAATTAAGGGGTTTTAATTAAGTGATTTAGAGGGGACCATTTGCATTCGTATTAAGATTGTATAATTAATTTAATTAATTAATTGATTAAGGGATTGATTATTGAGGTGGTGGGTTGACTATAAACAGTGAGGGGTATGTTGGTCCTTTTAGTTGATCATCTGTATCTAGTATTTAAACCGTAGCAAAATAAATCAATAAAAATAAGTGCTTTTTTACGGACCCCCACCCCCACCCTCACCGCCGCCGCCCTATGATACGCATTTTGAATTTTTCTTACCATCTCATACCGTCCCCTACTATTTTACGAAATTGTCTCATAGATCGCATTTTGTAAAATAAAATTTTAACGAATTTATTTAGGGTCCATTTGAATAGGTGGATTTGAGGAGAGATTTGAAATCAATGATTTTCATTTTAAGTTAATTTTTGAGTTATTTTGGTGAATTTCAAATCGACTCCAACTTGAGAGGATTTGAAATTATTCATTCATTTCAAATCATTCTATCCAAACGGAGCAATGTTTTTATACTTCTAATTATATATAGCTTTGTCGTATGAATCAGATTAAGATTCATGAAAAAGTTTTATGAGAATAGAGTGATACTTGTGTGGCCAGGGGCACGGTGCCCCCAACTTAACCATCATATGATGTTATATATATATTCTATAGGTATCATGATGTTATATATATACTCTATAGGTATCATGTGTATACTCTTCAAGTATCACATGTATACTCTTATATACATATGATAACTATACAATATATGTATAACACCAAAAAATGTAACACCTATAGAGTATATATATAACACTTGAAGAGTATGTGTATAACACTTAGATCTGTACTCCTATGTACCACGGGGGTATATAAGTTTTTTGCCATCAGAATAATGATTATTTTGAGAAAAATGGAGTTGGGAATGTAGCTTCACGAGGGCCAAAGGTCATTGGACCCCTTTAAACCTCAATTTTTTATTTTTTTTTACAGTATTATGTTATGTTGTATATATTAAATAAAAATATCACATTTTGAAAGATATGATAATATTTTGTATATATTAGATAAAAATTACAACACCAACCACACAGATATATACATCTATATTATCATTCATGCGTCATTACTTTAATTACAATCTTTCACTCGTCATTCAAAAAACAACGAAATATCAAAAGTTTTATTTACATTGTTATTCAATGCATCTTCTGATCAACACTTCTAATTAATGTTATTGAATCTAGTAACTCTTGTATGAAATTTCTGTAACTCTACACATTTTTGTAAGGATATCTTAACTTTATAGGATAAATCTATCATTCAAAATGATCTTTCTATAAAATGATCAAAACATATATATGAATTTCCCCAATTATAAAACGAGACCTTAATAATGAACTCACTCTATAAAATTACTGAATTCGCCGCCGAACAGATGGAGTATAGTTTAGTTATGTAGTAAAATAACTTCCTCCAAGAGTAAGAATAAAAAATGAGAAATAAGGAACGTTGCACCTAATTGAACGGAATAATTAGAATTGAGGGTGAGTTTCAAATAGCTTCATACTCTAATGAATTTTTAAAAAGAATATTGTGCAAAGTTAGCTCACAGTAAGTGTGACTGAGCTTTAAAACCAGTCAGATTATTCGTTACAAAGTAACTAAAGAGTTTTTTCTTTTCTTTTTTAAATTTCAGTTCATTAATGTGATGACATTTAAAAAGTTTCTACAATTATGCATGTTACACAGGGAAAAAGCTAATTAAAATGCTCATGAGCAACTCTTAATATATATACACACTGCTAATGTGTAATGATCTCATTCTCTTGATACATGAAAAGTGAAATTAATTGATATGCTAAATATTTAACACGTCAGCAAAGAGTTGTGGTAGCAGGACTGTGTTATTTAGATATAAAATTGATTTTTGTGATAACAATATCTAAATTTGCATTTTTTTACCATTACTTTATTTAATTATGACAACATGAATTTATCTGTCTTGAAAATTGTGTTCATTAACTTTTAGAGTTATTTGTTCTTATAGAGCGTCACGTGCTAATTATATGCAAATTATCCTAATTGACCATTCATGTTGAATCTGGTTCAAATTCCCAAATTCCAAAAGATAAATAATAAAATCTCCAGCTGAAAAAGATAATGAGAAAATTTTGTCAGAACAAAAATATTAATGGATAAAAAATAATTAATTCTTCTTATTTTGAACTTAGGTAATTCAAGTTGACTAACATCCATATAAATCTATATTTGTGTTAAGTATACAAATATACAAACTAGCTAGGTAGCTTGTAGAGATAATCTATAATATTCATGATTAAAATTTAAATCCACATTTTCTCATCCTTATAATTAACTTAGGTCACACCAGGGATATAGGATTTAGGTAAAATTGAAGTACACATTTCATTGATCTCATTCCACTGTAATTAAGCAAATACACCTCCATATCTATCATGAAGACCTCATAGATTTGTCTTTGATAAATAGCTAATTTGATGTACATAAAATCATTGCATTTGCTCTTTTGTGAACCTGGGGCTATACATCTAGCTATATATATGTTACTTATGAATTCCTAACATTTCGTATATGAAATTTATAACTCAATACATTACTATATCTAGGAATTAAAATCATATTCTTTTTTTTTTTCATTTTCAAAATAAGTATATATTTAGTTGAAGTGAAGAAATATTTATTATATTTTCTCAAAATTAGAGACAATAATCATTATATAAATATAAGTGATCAATTATAAGACACACAATTAAAATATTGAATTAGTCCTTTCAAATTGAATCATTAGCTGATTTCCCAGTTCAATCAAATAAATCTTTTGATGGTAAAATCAAGAACAAAAACTATATATGTATTATATAACAAGAATTAACCTTCAACATTTTCTTTAACGAATTAACAACCAAAAAGATTTTTGACTTTATAAGTTGAAAATTAAAGAATTTGATCCCCATCCTAAGAAAGGTAGATATTTAGGTGGGTACTATAATTTTCACAATAGTAGGATTTGTTTTTAAAAAAGGTAATGAATGATGAATTTGTGCTAATTAAGTCAAGAAAAGAAGTTGAGAATTATTGAGCTGCATTACTTAACAAGGTAAGTTGAAGATGATCTATAGATACTAGATCTTATCTAGATCGACCCATATGAAATATTAATCACAATTTTCGAAATAAAGTAGAAGTTTTGTTGATTTTTGTGTTCATAAATTAATTACTGTTATTAATTATTTTGTTTCATTGTGACAATTCCTTGATGGACCTATAAATACACACCTAACCCTACTTGGGTTGCTTTGAATAGTGCTAATCTTATGCTATTTATTATAAGCTAGAAAATTAATCCTTGATATTATTAATTTATTTAGTTAGATAAGCAATTCCAAATTGTCTTGTTTTATTCCCAATTTCAGAATGTGTGCCCATATTAAGTTTTTCATTTATATTTTTAGAAATTTGGGCTTTTTAGCAAAATTCAATTTTTTTCTGTACAATAGAAGATTACAAAAAGGAAAGTCATGTCTGAATTAAAAAGTCCGAAAAAAAATGCAGTCTTTATATATATATATATATATATATATATATATAGAGAGAGAGAGAGAGAGAGAGAGAGAGAGAGAGAGAGAGAGACTCAATTATGTGAATATTTCAAATAATACAGAATTTAATTTTATTACAATATTTCACGTGGGAAAATAATATTTTTATTTTGTTTTAATTGACCCCTTATAACCTTTATTTTTAGTTCAATGTAAGTGGCATAAAACTTAAAAGGTTGAGTAAAATGAACTAATTATATAATTTTTATTTATAGAATACTGTTTCAAGAATTTAAATTTTGAAAGATGAAATCTTTCTATCAATAACTCACACTTATTTTTACAAATCAAACATTATTTATTCGGATATAAAATTTGAATTGAGTCATATCACAAAATTAAATTTATATTTCTAAATAATATATATATATATATATATATAGCCTTCATATATAGAGTAAGATTTTAATATTTCTTGAAAATTGCCACCTTTATAAGTACAACTAATGAAGACTATTGACTTTAAAGATGTGCATCCTCAAAATTAGGGCTAGGAAGGTTTTAACACGCTCACTACTCAATCGTAAATTGATTACTAATAACTCATATATATAGACACGCACTCTTCTTCTTTCAGCAACCAAGTGAACATCCATCCTAAAACCAAGTGGTAATAGAAGGAGTGATTCACTGGGTTGATAAGAGATTCTCTCTTCAAATATTTTATCAACGCCGAGACAATTCACATGTGATCATTTATCAATTAAATTGAAATATTCCAACACGCCTCCCTCACATGTGAGTCATCTGTCAATCAAATATAATCTGAATAAGATCACCCAACTCGACCGCAAGCATGGGCCCTGCTCTGATGCCATGTTAAAGTCGGGGAAATGTAATTGATAAATGATCACATGTGATTTGTCCCACATTGATAAAATTACTTGAAGAGAGAGTCTCTTATAAGCCTAGTAAACCACTCCTATTACTAATTGGTTTTAGGATAGATGTTCATTTGACGGCTAAAACTCTCTCGATTTATGACACTCTTCATGGTATGGGATGGTTCAGACATCCCCCAACTTTAACATTTATTAAACATGACTTTAACATTTATTAAACATCGATGGTGTCGGGCGTCCCCCAACTTTAACATTTATTTATTAAACATCGTTTCATCGATCTTTAGTAACCATAAATTTCGTTCAATGTATTAGATAAAAAATGTTTATATGGTAGAACTATACAAATAAATTAATATTCTTCTGGTTCTTTCTAGAAGAATATATATATATATATATATATTTGTCTCTTATATGTTTAAAATTTATAAGATATTGTTTAAAAATTATAACCTTTTCTAATTGTCATTGATTTTCCTTAAAAGAGTTATAAGAAAATGCAGCATGCAAGATTATAAAGAAGTTTGTTTATCATTATAAAAATTATGAAGCTCTTTGGATAAACTCCTTAGAATGATGTTACTGAAGATAAAATTGACATTATTACTAGCATTTCAGAAATAATTAACACAGTCTCTTATTATTTTTAAAACAAAACTTGACATGTTTTGTGAATTCAAGTAATTTCAGCTTATAAGATATGCGAACTTATATTAAATAATTAAACTTAGCTACTAACATTCTTGAAAGTTTGGAATTTAAGAATCATATGGTCATGACTTTTAATAACCTTGTTTAAGTTTTATTTTTCATATAGGCTTTAGCATATAATACACATAAATTTGAATAGAGATAAATGAGTAACTGATCACAAGTCATTTTCACATGAAATATGATTAGCAAATCTTGAACTGAGATGTTTCAAAATCATAAATTTTAAAAACGGACATTTACTTAATTAATTTTTATTATTATTAATAATTCAATTAAAGTGAATTTATTAATTTAATTCTGGTATTCTAAATGGACTAAATTGTCTCCTAACTCAATTAATATGATTTAGTAACAAATTAAATATTCATAAATGGCTCAACTAATTGTTTATATGATAGATATCATGTTCGTGATTAGTAATGGAGATTGAAGCACAATATATAAATACATATATTTACTTATATTAAACTATAATTTTTAAGAAAAGCAAGATTAACAAAACCAAATATATGGATACAAATTTAGTTGACTGAGAGCAAAAATTAGGCTCAAAATTTAATTACAATAATTAATTAGGCTTAGTGTGGGGATAGGAACTTGGTAGTTGTGACGCCCACAAAATTGATGTCGGGAATTATGAAACTATTAACACCTTTGCAAATACACTGAATATTTAGATAAATAATTAAATCATGTACAATCGAATTAATTAATTAAGCTTGCTTCAATATCACAAAAAACTAATCTATTTTATTTTCCTATTTCTCTTTAGGAATTGAATTACTGATCAAATAAGCATAAATCCTTCAAACGATTTCATCAGAGTTTTACTCAAATATAAATTGGTCTTTATAGTAACATACTCGATCGTATAATTCTTCCAACGCTTAATTTTTTATTTAAAAAAAAAACTGGTTATTGATTATAATATGTAGTACTATTTTCTAATGATTTTTAACATTTAATTATTTGGTAAAGGTATCTAATACAACTATACAAGTGGTTAATAATTAGGTCAAAATTGAGTCTTAATTAAATTCTTGTAAGGTCAGTGACCTAACTACAACACTATTTATATTAAGCAAGTTGATATAGTAGTGATCGTAGCTAATATTTACAAAACATTTCTATACTTAATGCAATTTTCCAAATAGATTATTAATCTCAACTCTACGTTTAATTAGTGCAATCATAATACTAATTATCTCAACTATGCTTGACTACTATGATATGCCATATCAGGTGAATTTCACCGGACGTAAAATCTGTGGTACAATGATATATATATATATATATATATATATACATGTGAAAATTGATATTTATGTGTAAATGAATGAATGAATGTAAATAATGTTACATTCACAAAAACTTGTATGAGGGGATCTTGTAGATAGTTTTTGTGAAACAGATCATTTTTACTATATTATTATTCAAATCTACTTTCACAAATTTATATGTAAATTATGGGTTATGCATTGACACATCTCACATAAAATGATTCGTGATACATAATATTTATTTACTCCATTAAATTAGGGAGGCAATTGTGGAAGGTGATTAATTTAATGTGGATTGTAAAGGTTGTGAGAAATAAGGGGGGGAATGTCAGAGAGAGATTGGGTGGGCCTGAGTATCTGTGGCTACTAGGTTATTAGGGCCCAAGTTGATAGGCCCACAAATTAAAAAGCTTGTGAGTACCTAGGAAGATTACTGGACCAATACAAATTCGAGAGAGAGAGAGAGAGAGAGAGAGAGGACCATTACAAAACCAACATCTTCTTTTGTCCATTCCAAAATGTTTCTGAATTCAAAGACACTAGAGATAATGTAGCTGATCCGACCCAAAAAGTCTACATCAACTTTCTTTGTATACCTTTATTTACTCCACCAAAGCATGATCAATAATACTTAATAATAAGTTATATTTTGGAAGAGGAAAAAGAAAAGAGTGGCTTTATATCCTCAATCTACACCAGTTTCAATGTTTACAAGTGTTGTTCTATGGTTTCATGGCTAAAATATTGCTCATCTTTCAAAAGATCAACTATGGCCTAATTGATTAGAGACTAATTGAAAATTGAATAAGGCCTTAAACTAAGTATAGTAATAAGAATGTCAATAAACACGTGAGGAAATTGGTATTTGCATGAAAACATAACAAATTTCCTTGTCCTACTCGAGTGGATCTTGGGGGTATAGTCTCAACACAAACTCCACACTTTCAGACATATAACTTCTACAACAAATCCAACACAAGCTTTTCTCTCTCTCTCTCTCTCTCTCTCTAGCTTCGCTTCTGTGTGATGATGGCGACAGGGAAAAGTCGGGGTATAAAACGGGCGACAGGAAGTTCGAGTTATGTATCAGCAAGCAGCATTGCTATCTTTGTTGGATTATCTGTTTTGGGCTTATGGCTGCTAACCTCCAACCCCTTTTCTTCATCTTCTTCGTCGTCTTCATCGGCATCCCAATCTTCCACCACCAATAGGGCCAATACTGCCTCCCACATTACATCCATTACCCAATCTCATCCTTCTTCCACTGATCAGGCCCTCCCTGTCCATGAAGATATCCCTGGTGAACTTCCCGATGACCACCTCAAATCTGTCGATGTCGATGAACATGACAAGGATCCCTCTTCAACAATCGATGCAGGGAGCTCAACTGACAAGGATGATGAGGATCGGTTCGAGCATAAGGAGGAGGAGGAAGAGCAAGATACGAAAGAGGAAAATGATAACACCGTTGCAAGAGAAGAGAAGACAGATGATGATCAAGGTGGGGCTGAAGATCATGAGGATATTAAAGAACTGCGAAAGAAAGAGTCTGTGGAAGAACAAGAGAAGCAAACTGCACTCCTCACTCAAACTTCTGAGGAGTCTTCTCTCACTCAAAACCAACAAGTTGAACAAACAACTCAAGAAAATCCACTCTCTCAGAACAAGGTTGATACTAGTGAAGATGGATCACAAGATGATACTTCGCAAAATCAGATAACAGATGAAGATCAACAACGAAGAGTAGACGAACATCAGCAGCGTGAAGATGATCAAGTTCAACAATATGCCCAATCTAAAGATCCTAATGGGGCATTAAGTGGTGATCAAATCCAACACGATGAGGCCCCTATAATCTCACATGAAGATGACACTAGTTTGCCAGGAACAAATGAGACTAATGCACAAGTGAAAAGCCGAGAAACCGAGCATGATTCCTCAAACAAAAAAGTTAATCAAGAGACATCTTCCAATGAAGGCAGCTCTGAGATACCAAAAGAATCCAATGAATCAAAGAAGTCTTGGTCTACTCAAGCAGACCAATCAGAGAACCAAAAGGAAAGACGAAAGGCGGGATCAAATGATGATAAAGATAGTAATGACAATGGATACACATGGAAGCTCTGCAATGTAACAGCAGGTCAAGACTACATACCTTGTTTGGATAATGAGAAAGCTGTATCAAATATACACAGCAGGAAGCACCACGAGCATCGTGAAAGACATTGTCCTGAGGACCCTCCTTCTTGCTTGGTTCCACTGCCTCGTGGCTATAAGAGACGGATAGACTGGCCACGAAGTAGAGATAAGGTATGATCATTCAGAGATTATATAACATCAAGAAATCATCTTTACTGCTACTCATTGCATTTTTTATGACAGATATGGTACAATAATGTGCCCCACACATTACTAGCAGAATATAAAGGGCATCAAAATTGGGTGAAGGTGACAGGGGAATTCTTAACTTTCCCGGGAGGTGGGACTCAATTTATTCATGGAGCATTGCATTACATCAACTTCATACAAGAGGTAAGGTATCCAACCAATGATAGAAATAGAATACAACACTTGAACTATCATAAAAGCCACTCCGAATTTGAAACTTGTGATTCTTGAAATTGATTAATGAGATTCCACGATCATGTTTTCTGTAGGCAGTGCCAGATATATCGTGGGGAAAGCACACCCGAGTAGTGTTGGATGTTGGCTGTGGAGTAGCCAGTTTCGGGGGTTATCTGTTTGAGAGAGATGTTCTTACAATGTCTTTTGCCCCAAAAGACGAACATGAGGCTCAGGTTCAATTTGCCTTGGAGAGAGGGATACCAGCAATATCTGCGGTGATGGGATCTCAGAGACTGCCATTTCCTAGTAGAGTATTCGACGTGGTGCATTGTGCACGTTGCAGAGTCCCTTGGCATGCAGATGGTTACTTTTCACTATATTAACTTCAGATTTACTAAAGAGTTCACTTTATGCTCTTAGTAAAATTAAACTTTCTAAAATCCATACTAATAATTGGTATTTGATAAAGGTGGTGCTCTACTTCTGGAGTTAAACAGGGTACTACGCCCTGGAGGTTATTTCGTGTGGTCAGCAACTCCAGTGTATCAAACACTTGAAGAAGATGTACAGATATGGAAAGGTAGAATAGAACTATATTTAATGTGGTTGACTTGAATACAAATATATTTCTTTAGATATATATCCACCAAGAACTATATTCAATTGTCTTCTCTGATCATCCTTGTAGAAATGTCTAACCTAACGGTGGCCATGTGTTGGGAGCTAGTCACAATCAAAAAGGATAAAATGAATTCTATTGGCGCCGCTATTTATCAAAAACCGGACTCAAATGATTGTTATGACAAAAGGAAACAAAAGGATCCTCCACTATGCAAACTTGATGATGATCCTAATGCAGCATGGTGTGTTTCTATGACTTCTTATCATATACAAAAAAAAAGATATCCATACCACTGCTAGATCTAGAGCAGAGGTCAATGTGTGACAGAAGCAAACACATTATACTTTAATATGCTCTTTTCATCACAAGTATGGAACAACTTTTTTCAGGTACGTACCTTTGCAATCGTGCATGCATCGGATACCGATGCAAGAGAGTGAGAGAGGCTCCCAATGGCCAGAAGAGTGGCCTGACCGACTACTGACACCACCATACTGGCTTAACAAATCTCAGATAGGAATTTATGGAAAACCAGCTCCAGATGACTTTACATCAGATTATGAACATTGGAAGAAGGTGGTTAGCACATCGTATATGAATGACTTGGGAATCAACTGGTCTAATGTGAGAAATGTCATGGACCTCAGAGCAGTCTATGGGGGGTAATTAAGCATATATTTGTCTACTTATGTAAACCATACACATGGCTTGTACCACAAAATTAAAAGATACTAACACGACGAATTTTGCATTAAAGGATTTAGAGGGACAAAAACTAACTAGGAAATTTGACTACAGGTTTGCTGCAGCACTGAAAGACTATAACATATGGGTTATGAATGTGGTGAACATAGATTCTCCAGATACACTTCCCATAATCTATGAACGAGGCCTTTTTGGGATATATCATGATTGGTGTGAATCCTTCAGCACATATCCCAGAACATATGATCTCCTACATGCAGATCACCTCTTTTCAAAACTGCAGAAAAGGTACTACTAGTGGAACCTAGCATCTACATCCATCTTTCAATTTATACTGGGTGGATGCTGATTCATTTGGCCTCTTGTAGGTGTAAACTGGTGATTATTATGGCAGAGATTGATAGAATAGTTAGACCATGGGGCAAATTGATTGTTCGTGATGATTCTAGCACAATTGAAGAAGTAGAGAACTTGTTGAAGTCCCTGCATTGGGAAATCTTCCCTAAAAATGAAGACGGGGTACTTAGTGCTCAGAAATCTGATTGGCGGCCAAGCTCTAATGCAGATCCATCTTGATTAGGAGAAGAGAGAAGATCAAATCCATGATTCGGAGAATCTAAAGGGGCAAGAACACACTCCCCCAACCCCCCCCCACCCCCACCCCCACCCCACATATACACGCTCTCAATGACAACTATGGGTCTAACCGTTTTCTTTTTGGGTAGTGGTCTCTAAATTATTTACCAAAACACAACAGAATCAGTAATGTTGTAGTTCCCCTAGATTCTAGGACAGGGATACATAGTTTGTACTTTGTAGTACATGCTTTTTGATGATACAGTTGAAAAACTTTGTATACAGCATAAGCAGTCACCACTGGCAGCGTTAAAAAAGATGAGAGGTCTTTTGATGTCATACCAACTCTTGGCAGGGCCAAATTAAGCATTACTTGCATGAATTATAGTTCTACATGATCATTCAAATCCATAGGTAACTCTATTGAGAAGTTAACATTAAAGGTTTCAGATCATCTTGAATAGGGAAAACAAACTTTAAAGGAGCAAGCCATGTGACTTTGTGAACCTTCTTGCTTCACCCAAATAAGCCTGATGAAAAACTAAGCAATTGTGTTCTATCATTGCCAATTAAGTAACTTATCTAGCAGACCTTCGGTTATGAATTGCTGAATCAAAGAAAACTTATCTCTATATAAACAGTTGCAATCTTGACACCCTAATCACAACAATGAAGAAAAGTGTGAACATGGAAGTTGGCATCATTCATCTCTTAATAGAAAAACTAGCATACATAAACTAATTGCCCTCTAGCATTGTAATAAAAGCAACAACAATGAAAAAGATAACACATAATGCTCAAAATTCTCAATTCAATTTCTTTAAATTAGAGATTTGTGTTGGACGATTGACAAAACGACATATAACTATGGATCAATAATTCAATAAATCAAAAATCCCAATAATTTGATACTTCAAACCTGTGCAGAAAATTTTCCGTTCCAGCTAAATTTCAGGAAACCTTAGAATCAGCCTTGTAAAGCGTGTTGTATTCCTCCAGCTCCTCATAATACATATCCCACACGCACCTTACACATCCGCTGCCGCAGCAATCCCCCGGCAACGGCTTCTCCGGTGGAGGAGGAATGGACGGCGTGGACTTTTCCGATGCTTTATCCTTTTCCTCTTTGACGCTCAGCGTGGTTGGATCAGATTTTCCCCCAATTATATCCTTATTCTTCGATTGTTCGCCCATCGTTAAGTGGTGGTTGACGGAGGCGAATTGACCGGCGATGCAAAAAGGTTGTGCTGTGTGGTTGAATCTAAAATGGTGTTGGTTGGCGGTTATACGTCGGAGAGTGAGACCTCTTAAAGGCATGGTAATAGGTTGGCGGCTGACATTCTGGTAGTGGTGGCGGTGGCGGAGAATGGCGGGTAGTGGCGATGAAGCGAAGAGAGATGGATCTAATTGGCCAATCTCCATTTCCAGCAAGACTTTTAAAGTGTTCAAATTTTGACCATTCACCATTCTTCTTCAATTATTTTCTGCCCAATCACAATTAAAATATCTCACAAGAAAATAATAAATAATTAAATTAAATTTATGCATATATAACTTTTGTCTTTTTCACTTTATTTCATAATACAAGTTTGTTTGAAGTGATTTTCGTACTTTGAGATGTTTGCTAAAAAAATGGAGTAATTACATATTTTGATTGAGTCGGTCTTGTGTGAAATCGTTTCACTGGATTCTTTTCATGAGATAAGAATTCAGTAAGACTGGTCAACCCATAATTCACACTGGTTAACCCATAATTCACACCTAGCAATTCAAATGAAAATTTGAAGATATGAATTCAATTCATGGGTACTCCTACCAACTCAAATTCGGTCAGTGTTCAGTTAGTGCTCACCCGACCTTCTAGTTCGTGTATAGACCATCAATCGGTCTTATTGACTCTTCCTTCGCTGCAGAGGTTAGGAGCACTATTCTTGAATTCACTACATAGAAGGAAGGTACTCTACCAGAGAGAAAAGTAGAACCAAAGGTAAAAAACGAATCTAAATAGAAATAGAAGGCCCTTCTTACTTTAGTTTTCAATAAGTTCGCTAACGTAGATCCGAGCCGAGACTTCTATGATGATAAGTGGTCTTGGTAAGGATTCATCTCACGAAAACTATCCGTGAGACCGTCTCACATGAGATTTTGTGGTTTAGATTTGTTAATTCTCTTATTGAGAGAGCAGTTTCAACAACTTTTGTTTTTTTATGAAATACTAAAAATAATGTTATAATTTTTATTTGTTTTGGAATTAAGGTCATAAATGTTGATCATCATATTTGTATAACTGCTCTCTATCTCTTTGAATATTTGCACTTATCAATTGTTATTTACTTTATGATTTGGCATTCGTTGTTATTTAAGTTTGTTTTAAGATAATTCGAGATCATCTTCACTTACTCAAAAATTTGATAGTTCTAATTCTTATAGATATAGATGCAAATATGCAATACAATTTTCTCCACTTCATATATTACTACAATACGCTAGGCGATCCTTAACCGAAATGATATTATCTGATGGAGTTACTCTCCTATACATCAATTGCACGGATCTCAGATCCGTGCAACTGAGCCATGCGCGGGCCGCGCGAACTGGGGCTGGCCCGTCCAACCCGCGCCTCTTTATTTTTCCACGTGTTTTGGTTGTTACCTTCACGTTATGTTAGTGTTATCTTCGTGTTATGTTAGAGTTACCTTGATGTTATGTTAATGTGACTCCATCTCCAAATTTCAAACCCTTAGTTTAAAACCACTGAACTAAAATAACACGAAGGTAACACTAATATAACATGAAGGTAACACTAACATAACATGAAGGTAAAAAACAATGTTAATTATACCTTCATGTTATGTTAGTGTTACCTTCATGAAGGTAACACTAACATAACATGAAGGTAATCCTAACATAACGTGAGGGTATGACTGCCTGGAGCGAATCTTGATGGGTTTGAGCGCATCCATCAGGTGCGTGGGAGCGCGTGAGAGAGGGTTGGGGCGCGTGAAAACGCACGTTAGAGGCGCATGAGGCGGATCGACCCGGGTGCATGGATCCTAGATCTATACATCAGTTGCACAAAATATTTTATCCATCGGGAGATTATATATAGAATTGAATGTGGATGTTGGAGTTGTCTGGATTGAAAAAAAAAAAATGATATCCATATCGTTTAGTGTGATAAATTTATCAATTAAATATGGCCAATTGAATCGATTCAATGTTCCTTATTCTATATTCATACAGAATTTCTGACAAATTACCATTAAAAAAATGAAATTCAATCTACCAAATTAAACATGAAGTTAAAAAAATATATATAAAACTAGTATAAGTTCCGTGTAATACACGGGTTCAAATAATTTAATTTAATAAATGAAGTAAAAAAAATTATATAGAAAAAATTTATAATTTTGTATTCATCTAAGTTAATATGAAATATAATGTAATTTTAAGTAATATATTATTTAATTGTTGAAATAAATATTTCATAATGTGTGTAGATAAATTATATTGTATACATATTAAAAATATTAAATAATTTTTAAATATATTATTTCACAATTACATATTTCTAGTGAAGAAAGAATCTTACATGTATAAAAGGATAGATTGACACATCTAAAGAAAATGTTCATTATGACATAAGTTATATATATATATATATATAGTTTGTATTGAAAAATTTATCAATAATTTTATTCAATATTTTAAATTTTTTAATTACATATATATATATTAATATTTATATATATATATATATCTAAAAAAATATCTATATTTATAAGATAATTTATTTATATAGAAAAAAAAAGTTCATGTGAGAAATAATTGTTCGAGCTTCGTATTAGTGTCATGTGACACTTTGGTCCTTCTTTTATATATAGATGTGTGTGAATAACATATTCAAATTATTAAATAATTTTTAAATGTATGATTTCAATATTATATATTTCTAATGAAGAAAAAATAGTACATGTATACATTGATAGATTGTCACATTTGAAAAAATTGGTTCATTATAGCATAAGTTTTTTTTAGTTTGTATTGAAAAAATTATCAATAATCTTTTTCGATATTTTAATTTTTTAATTATATATATAAATATATACACATATATTAATATTTATATATATTTAAAAGATATCTATATTTATAAGATACTTTATTTAAATAGAAAAACATTTAATGTGAGAATTAATTGTTCGAGCTTTGTATGAGTATCATTTTTTGTCCTTCTTTTATATATATAGATGTGTGTAAATAAATTATATATATTGTCTACATATTAACAATATTAAATAATACTTAAATATTACTTTTTTCTAGTGAAGAAAAAAATCTTACATGTATAAAATAATAGATTGTCGCATTTGAAAATTTATTTAATTTATTATAGCAAAAAAAAATTTATAGGAAAAAAGTTTTTTTTTTTATAGTTTGTACTGAAAAAATTATCAATAATCTTTTCAATATTTTAAATTTTTAATTATATATATATTAATCTTTATATAATTCCAAAAGATATCTACATTTATAAAATAATTTTGTTTAAATAGGAAAAAAATTTTCATGTGAGAATTAATTGTCCAAGCTTTGTATGAGTGTCATGTGGCGCTTTTGGTCCTTTTTTTATATATAATATATGCAATATAATTTATTTTTTAGTTAATATATTATTTACTATTTAAATATTATGTACTTTTATGTATAAAGATGTAATATCCCAAAATTTGAGATATGAAATCTGAAAGATAATTAAATAATATTATAAAAAAAAAAGAGCTTATATATTAAATTGAATCTTATGATGACATATATTTCAAATATAGATATAAGTTTATTAAACTGTTAAAGTCCATTTAAAAGAAACATATAAATATTCGTGTTCTTTCAATTCAAGAATTCAATACGTGATTACGCATCTCCGAATTTAATAAGATTTTAGTATGTTGTCCCTTTATGTGTTTTTAAGATTCTGTTAAATTTTCATGTTAACCGGATTTATAAATTATGTAATATGATGTTTATATCACTTCAACTCAAGAGTAACATCTTTAACGTTTCTGATTTATAAATTTTAAAATGATATTTATAGATCTCCAAAGTTTATTAAATTTTATCCGATTGTGTAAAATATTTATTTTCATCTACAGTATAAATTTCAGTTCAGTCGGACGTGTATCTCATTTAAAATTTTCTAGTCATCTTTGAAAGATTGACAAACTTACGATGCTACTGATTTAAGAAGTTAATACTTAGTTGATGGTTTTTAAATGACTTTTTCTAAACTGTCATACTTTTACAAGTTCTTCATCTCTCGAGAAAGTTTTCTAACTAAAAATATTTATAATTCTTAAGATATTAAATTTCTTCTACAACTATGCAGAATTCATCATTTATGCGATTTACATTGTAAAAACCTATATTTATATTACTTGGGATCTTATGAAATTAATTATGTCTTTCTAATTATTTTACTACTTATGAAGTACATTTGAAATTAAAGATCGTTTGATCTTATATTCCTTGAGAAACAAATATTGCTAGTGAACTAACATGTGAGGTTTTTCTAAAAGTTTGTCTTTTAAACTTGATCTTTTGATTTTCTCCAAAGTCCAATACGATCTTATCTTTTTCAGTGAATTCTCTAGAAGAAACTCTTTAAATTTCAATCAAATCAAAATTGTTTACTCTCTCGCCAAAATATCAAAATTGTTTACTCTCTCGCCAAAATTATTTCTCTCATGTTCAATCTCAAACTCAATATCTCTTTCATTTTGTTTATTAAATAATTAAAGGCATGTAAGCAAATAAACATGTATATATATTGATGTAATAACCCAAAAGTTTCATAATTTAATATTAAGATAATTTGATCTTCATAATTTAATAATTTCATGAGTCATTTGAATTATCCAAGACTTATTGATTTAATTATTTCATATTATAAGTTTTATTTAAACCCATAATACTCTTAATCTTAGAATCTAATAACTTTCATAATCTTATAACTTTACCAATTAATTGTATGTATTATACTAATAACTTATTTTGAATCTTAATAACGCCCAAAATCTCACTCATGTGATTTTAATTAAATAATAAGATTGTTTAAGTTCCACCCCCAACAAGTTTATAATTCTAATTAGGTAATGGAATTTATTTACAATTAATCTTCATGACAAGTTTATGATCTTAATTAGTTAATAGAATTCATTTAATTAATGCTTAGAATTTATCTATGATTTATGTTCCCAATAAGTTGATACATAGAATTCATAATCCAACAATAAATCAAAGAAAATATATAAAAGATCTAAATCTCAACAAAATCTCCATAAAGATCTATCATATCAAAACAAATTAATTTGAATTGACGTAAATATTTTTTTGATTGTTGAGATTCTATCTTCCGTGTAAATCTGTTTTTTTGTTGTACATTGGTGAAAATTATATACGTTCTGTTATCCTCAATGATTGTCTTGAGGAAATATCCTATGAAAATTATATATGTTCTATTATCCTCAATAATTTTCTTGAGAAAATATCATCATAATCTTTATATGGTGTCAGAGTGTCATAATTAAATAAGTTTATGATTTAATTAATTAATATAATTTATCTAAGATTTATCTCATAACAAATTATACGTAACTTTCCAATCCAATCAACAAAATCCTTATAAAAAAATATGTCATATCAAAACTACAAATTTAAATGGATTAAGAAATTCCTTTACCTCATGCCTATATATATTTAAAATAATATCATTAGAGAACCCTAAGCCTTCAAGAAAACTATCGTAAGGTAATTTTTCCAGAAATCTTCATCTTCTCTATTCTCTTTCTGTCATTAAACTCCATCTTCTCTATTCTCTTTTGTCAAATTAAATTCTAGAAAATGTACGTCTCTTTTCCATCTTAGTTTCAAAATGAGTTTTAGAAATTTACGTTTGTTTGTCCATCTCGATTCTTCTTTTTGACTCTTGAATTTCATCGTCGATTCTTCTTTTTGAATCCTGAATTCCATCGTTGATTTCCTATTGTCAAAACGACTTATAATATGAATCATTTTTCCATCTGGAAATTAATGCAGTCCTACTTTTTGTAATTACCATTCTTTCCACATCGTCATTGCGATTCTTTTCACATAGTCTCTCTCCGTTTCAATAGTTACTAATCTTTATTTTCAATTTCTGAAAATTCCAAATTTAACTTTATTCAATCCCATTAATATTCAGTTCATCTCTTAGTATTTGATCTCATTTCCCAAGTCATATTTCTAAATTACATGTAATATCTTATTCCTTCCAATTTCCCTCAAATCCTCCTATTTATTAAATTATAAATAAAATATTTACTAAGATACAAATTATTTTATTTATAGGAAACGAAGATAACGAGGACGTGAATTGCATTCATTTGCATCAAGCATTCAATTTTTCACCACATCGCATTCAAGTTTTCACTACATCTAATTGAGGTGGGTATTTCTTTACGTGTTTGTCTTTATTAAATGCTTTATGTGAAGTGATTGATGAATTGATGTGATGTGTCATGAGAAAATGTTTTATGAAATTACTTATGAAATTACTTGCTGTGATCTTTGATCTATGCATGAGACTTATTGTGATCTATGATCTATGATCTATACATGAGAACTAGCCAAGGGTCCAAAGTTCGATCCTCGGGTATGCCCGCCGTGCTTAGAATTTACTGGCCAGGAGGAAAAGTTTATTTACTTGCCATGTTGTGTTATTTGTCTTGCTTTGCATGTTGCCTTTAATTTAGACAAAGCATGTCCCCACTGAGCTAGTGTAGCTCATCCCATATTATTACATTCTTTTACAGATGAGAAGTCGGACGCGGTGGTACGATGGATGCTAATGGGAATTGATTTAATTATTAATGACAAGTGGAATATAAATTATGGTGATTATTAATAAGTAGTTTATTAAATTCTTTGTAAATACTTTTGAATCGCTAACGTTTTTGTTTTGGTATTTAAATTTTGTAGTTTGATTTTTGAGGCGTGTTTACTTCATTTTTTTCATGGTATCTTTATTTTAATAAGAAAATTATTCATTTGAATTGCTTCCGCTAAATGTTTTATTAAATCTATGATTAAACGTTTTGCTAAATGATTTTGAGAATAATTTATGTAATTTTTATTTTTTTTAAAAAGGGTATTTATGTTTTATGGGTTTACATCCCTTTTCTTATGGTCAAAAATTGTGTTATCATTTACTTTCAAAAAAAATTGGGGTGTGACAAAAGATTTTATATATAATGTAGTTTTATAATTACTCTTGTTTTAGGTAGTTTTATATATAAAGATTTTATACATATATAAAATGATAAATTGTCACATTTAGAAAATTGGTTAATTTATTATATTATGAATTATTTTTTATAGTTTGAGAAAATTATCAATAACCTTTTTTGGTATTTTAATTTTTTACTTATATATGTAGTAATTATATGTACATATATATGTAAAAGACAATTATATTTATAAGACAATTTATTTAAATATAAAAAGGAAAAACAAACATTTAATGTTAGAATTAATTGTCCAACCTCTATAAGAGTGTCATATGGTAATGGCACTTGTGGTTATTGTTTTATATATTCAAAGATTCAGAGAAAAAAAAAAAAAAAAAAGTTCACGCAATTAATTATCTATGACCCAGTTATCAGTGAAGCCAAATTATGGCCTCATAACTCTAGTAGGTGTAATTTATTCGTATTTGTTTTAATAATAATTATGTTTATCCTAATTCAATTATATTGCACACTGTAATAATTTTAAATTACATTGAACTATATTTATTTATTCAATAATTAAAAAAGCCTTATAAAGGTTCAAAAAGTAAATTTGAAATGTCAAAAGCGCACTTGTACAAGGGATAAGAAAAAAATGTGGGGCTGAATTGTTATTTATTCTTTAAAGTATTGGTCCTTTGGGATTAGTTCATCTCATGATATTGCCTCCTCTTTTCTTTTATGTAGTTTTTTCTATAGCTTTGTGCTTTCGAATAAGATTCTTGAATTATAGGGTTTTTCAATGGAACACACTTTTTTTCAGTGATATTGAGGAAAATATTTGAAATTTGATAAGAGGGAAATTTACTAATATTAATCAACGTGAAGTACATGGGAGTAATTAATTAATTAATGTCTACCATGTAATGATGAAGGTAATTGTTTAGAGTATCGTGTAATAGAGACATTACATGTGCTAATTCTAGAGACTGAGGTCAACATTAATGGATTGCAAGTGGAAATATGGTTTTGAATGATATACGTGTAATTGTTAGAAAATGATACTCAACAATGGATTATAACATATTGATAACGAAAATAGAAGCTAAACGTGACTCATATAAAGCCTATTCTATTACATGAAATTGCAAGTTGAGTTGAGGAAGAGTCCTCTCTCGACGGGATATGCCTAGGATAGTGTTCACCGGATCATGTGTATCGTCTCCCAACGATAAAACGAGTTCATGTCTTGAAAATGAAGCACCATAATCTTGTGAGTTCCGACGAACTTTTGTGTTTACTAAGCTTTGAATGCAAAATGGAAAACTTTGATGCTTTCGTATTTTTCCATATGTCAAAATGATGCATGACGACCCCCCATATATAGATCACCAACTTGGGGTTACACCTGATAATTAATAAGAATTTAACAACCAAAAAATGGGTAATTTTAGGCTCTATGTGAAAAAGTCAATGAACATTTATGCTCTCGTCGTGCAGCACATTGCAAGCCCTAGCGTTGCATGTAAGCCCTCGACATCAATGCTACATACAGCGTCTCCCGACCCTATCCCCGATTGCTCGTGCAGTGCAGTGCATTGTGTTCCCCAACACTACATGTTGGCCCCCTTCATCGGAGCTTGGCCTCGGCGCTAAATGCAACAACTCGTCCTCAATGCAACCCGGTTCCAAAAAGATAAAGTGGGTTGGGTCAAGACCATGACCAAACTTGAGTCTGTCCGCCCAAACATAGCCCACTTGTCAAGGGCCACTACTGAGGTCGGACCAGACCGTGCCATGTCGAGCCGAGCACGTGAGTAGGTATTGCACAAACATACAACTTCAAAAGTGTACCAATTAATAATCCAGCTCACATGACTTAATTTATATTAGCATTTTCAAGGTCAATCTTTCCACGTGGGATATATAAGCTCTCTTACCTACACCCAAGATCTTAACATTACCACTTCTAGTGGTTATCTTTAAAAGAAGAATTTCTCACTCATCAAAAATTAGTTTCAAGCGACTGAACATGTCTCGATTGTCTACTAGAGATGTAGATTAGTCTTTTGACACCCAATATTGTATATAAAAGATTAATTCATAGCCATTTAGGCAATGGTCAAAAATGGTGCAACCCACCATTTATCTAACCTTTTTTCAACGGTAATCCAAAGTTTCATATCTTAGGTTGTGTTTACTTTGAGGGATAATCTAGGAAGTGATATTTTATCTACCTTTATCTAATGTTTACTTTGACGAAAATAAACTATCGGGTTATCCTTCCAACTCGAGATAAAACGCGGTCTTGCAAACTTAAAATGAGATGGATTTTCAACCAAAGCAATCATTCTTAAGCGGGGAAAATTCAATTTTAGTCCACTTAAAAAGCTAAATTCAATTTTAGTCCACTTGGGTCAAAATTCGTCACTATTTGGTCCAATTTCCGCCGGAAAATGGGTTTCGCCGGCGATTGTAGTTCAACCGCCGCCGGATTTTTTTAAACGCCTATGTGGCACTTTTGGAGCCCACATGGACCAATAATTATTATCTGAGTCAACTTTTTATATATATGAATTTTTTTTTGCTGAAAAATTAAGAAAAAATAAAAAATAAAAAATTAAAAAAGCCAAAATGTCTTCTTCCCCAAGCCAAAATTCCCCAAACACTCCCTCCGGCGGCGCTCCCTCACCAGATTTGGATTCAAGAAGTAATTTCCAGTTTGCAAAGAAGAGCTCATCACATCTAAAAAGAAGCCCACATTTTGAAGTGCTCTCTCTCTCTCTCTCTCCTGTGCGTGGCCGCTTCTGGGTTCAGCGCCACCGCTTACTGCGCCGCCATGAGCAGCGGCGCAGCGTGTGTACGGTGTGATGGGTGTGTGTGGTGTGTGCTTTGCTGCTGTTGGGAGTTGGGTGGAACGGGAAGGCGGCGCCGTGTCGAGTGCGGGGGAAGGGTGTGAGTGGTCGCCGACGACGAGCTCGTCGCCGGCAGTGTCGCGGCGGCCAAGGAGAAGGGGGAAGCGACGGGCAGGGGGAGAAAGGGGGCTTTTTTTAATTTTTAAATTATTTTTTATTTTTGATTAATTTATATATATATGGTTGACTAGGATAATTCTGATTGGTCGAGGATTATCCACGTGGAATCTGGCGTGCCACATAGGCGGTCTAAAAAATCCGACAGCGGTTGAACTACAATCGCCGACGAAACCCGTTTTCCTACGGAAATTGGACCAGATAGTGACGAATTTTGACCCAAGTGGACTAAAATTGAATTTAACTTTTTAAGTGGACTAAAAATGGGCAGTAGCCTTTTAAGTGGACTAAAATTGAATTTTCCCCATTCTTAAGCAGAATTCATCTCACTAGCATATGTTTGAGTACGTACTTACAAAACATCCACATCGCTCTTCATCTTTTACTTAATTAAATTAGTATGTATGATACACTTTATATATACATACATATATTATAATGAGTTGTAAATTAAACTAATTACATACATCATAAACAATATGGGTGTCATAATAATAACACCCAAATTCAAAATATATTTTAAGATTGTTAGATTGGAGATTAATTATGTGTATATACTTGATAATTACTACAGAAACTTGCGTGAAATTGTTTCATGAATAGTTTATGTGTCATAAGTCCTTTTTGCTACAAATCAAATTACTTTTCATAAATTTATATGACCATTGTGAAATGTGGATTGTGAACTGACCTGTCTCACATAAGATGATTCATGAGAAGATCTCATATGAGACTCACTCTCGATAATTAATTGGCAGAGATTTTAATGTTGGTTGCATAATTTTCATTTTTCAACTTTAAATTTGATATGAAGTCAGCGATTCAATTTGAATAATTTTTCCGGATATGTAGGCCCTTGACTTATAAATATTGTTTATATCACATGGATATTATATAGATATATAACACATATCTCAAAAAGAAAATATGTGTATAGATAACACATAAATACATTCAATTATTGTTTATATTTTATATTCTGAATTAGTTCAGATCACCTGAATTAAATATATTCGTTTTAGCATAATGTATAACAAATATGGATATTAATTTATGAAGAAAAAAAAAAGCCCAGATGTTTTATTATCAGTTAATTTTAAAGCATATTATTCATCAAATTCTGATTAATTGAATTTAGACGAAATATGTATCGTTAATATCATTAAATTAATAAAACATCACCTTAAAAACTTAATTGACTAATTATTGAAAGAAACTGTACTGTACGAATTTTCTGAGATGCAGTTTAAAGTGTTATAAAAGATGTTTGAAACACTTTTTCTTAAACTTAAGCAGCAGAATCATTTTACTAACATCAAAGAACAATACAAATTAAGACATATTTTATGAACAACATATACAAACAATGAATAGAACAAAGAAGATAAGAAACAACAATTCCCCTTTAGACAAAAACTTATATACCCCTGGGGCACATATGAGCACAAATCTATGTGTTATATACATGTTCTTTAGGTGTTATATATATATATATGTGTGTGTGTGTTATGTTTCTTGGAGTTATAAATGCACTCTACAAGTATCATATGTATATAAGAGTATACATGTGATACCTGAAGAGTATATACATGATACTTGTAGAGTATATATTTAACACCATATGATAATTAATTTGAGGGCACCGTGCCCCTGGGGCATACAAGTGTCACTCTTCCCTTTAAAATTATTTCTTGTCTTTCACAACCATAAAATGAAGTACTTAAAACAAAAGTAGTTCAAAAGATCTACATAGAACGAAACACTCAATACTAAAGGATTCATTGTGAATCCTACACATTGACTATCTAGCTATATATATTTATCTATATACGGATGATTGCACATGAGGTGCTCGAGATAAGCCTAAGAGATGTGGAAGTCTCTAGACAAGGATCACAAAAGATAGCTTCACTCACTAGTCTTGGGGCAAATGCATTCACTCACACAAGCTTCAATTCGAAATTAGAGCATCCCAACACTATATATATAGATCCTTAAAAGAAGCAGTTATCACACAAGCCAAGTTACAAGATTAAAAGGTGGTTAGAAAATTATATCCTAAAAATTATGTAACTTCCAAGCTTTTGAATTTGAATCTGTAACTACTTGATCATCATCTGATATGATTGATTCGTTTTCTGAATCAAATATTCAAAATATAGTCAATTAGAAACTAGAAATATTATCCAAAAGTCAACAATAAAAAAAGGGTCAATTTCCAAACTACCCAAATTTATAAGCCAAGAAACTTGTTTACCCATTTTTATAATAAATAACTTTTTTACCCGATTTAGGTAGTAATATGTCCAATTTGCCCTCAACTTAATTATATATTTACATAATGTAAAAATTGAATATAAATACACTAAATACAAAATACAAGTGAAGATATACTAACTAAATACAAAATACAAAATTTAAAATGAAATCTAAAGACAAAATTCCCCCCATTTTGAAAAGTTGAAAATTTATTCCCCCACACCAAATATCATTTACCTCCACATCAAATTTCATTTCCCCACACAAATACTTTCAAGTTTGGCTTCTGAACTGGTACAAGACATTTGAGAATTCTAATATGATATTTTTGATGAATCTATATATAAAAAAAAAAAATCACCAAAACTTCATTATAGCTACCACTTCAATCATACACACTCTCCTACAAAGAACTTCACCATGTGCAATTCTCACCACTTCAACACTAATGACAAATGAAAATTTTAGAATAAAATTTGGATCTCGCAGGTAAATCTGAAGATGTATTTTGTTGCGGTTATCAGATCAAGATGGAAACCGAGTTGAGTGAAGGAGGTCGAAAAAGGTTGAATGTTATGGAGTGACTTTGAATTTGATGATTTGAAGGTTGAGTGAATCTCCTGAATTTTCTGGTGTGAATAATTGTATGTTTATATATGCGCATTTACGATACGTTCACGATATGGATGTTACAACGTGTACACGATATGAGTAGTCATCGTGTTCACGATATTAGTAGTTGTGTTCACGATATGAGTAGTTGTGTTCACATTTAAACTCGACTCAAGTAATATTACTCGAGTCGAGTTGGACTCACTGGAATAATTCATTAAGACGGCGACTCATGTGTGTATCGTGAACATGACTACTCATATCGTGAACACTACTCATATCATGAACACGATGACTACTCATATCGTGAACACGATGACTACTCGTATCGTGAACACGACTACTCATATCGTGTACACGCTGTGACATCCATATCTGAAGTTTTCATCTGAAAAAAATGAAGTTTTCATCTATATCACGCTAAATAAGTTTTGAAAACTATTTTAATCATTATATGTGAGTCTCATTATCCACTAATTTTTATTCTATTTTATTTATTTATAATCAGTTCAAATTAATTATTTATTGGTTGCATTTTTTAATAGTGTCAAAATCATCATATTAGACTAATTAATTATGACATTAATAATTTTCAATTCACATTAAAATATAATTAATAATAAATTAATATTTAGTTCAAATCTTTATTTTATGGATTTATTACATTATATATATATATATATATATATATATATATTGCTAGCAATTAATTGAAAATAACAATCAACATTACAATACATTTGAAATACAATTAATATAAATGACCAATTAATTTTTACAAGTTCACAAATAGTGTCCAAATGTGTTCAACTAAATCCGCTCGAAGTTAATGATGTATTTGATTGTCATGGAGCTCGAAATTCATTTGAAGAAAATTTGGTAATATATATCACAATATTTATATGTTCCACATATACTTTACCGTATTGTAAATTTATACTAGGTAATAAAAAGATCAACAATTATTGCAAATTACTTCGAAAAGATATATCCATTAGATCATTTTGTAAATTTTTATATGTGTTTCTTAAAAAAATATATTATTTATATTTTATAATATGACTATAACATAATTTAAATGATATATACACATATGTTATACAAAATTAAATGAAAAAAAAAAGTTACAATGTATAAACATTCCAAATTAAAATTTTCATATCGTGAACACACATTATCAGTTAATATCATGAACATGTATTACATTTTCATATCATTAACATGTATTTTCAGCTCATATCGTGAACACGTATTAAATTTTCATATCGTGAACACGTATTATCAGTTCATATCGCGAATATATATTACATTTCAAATCGTGAACATTCATTATATTCTCACAAATGAGAATTACCCAACATCAATGGCGAAAAAACTAAAACATAAAACAAAAGAGTTCACTCTCTATTAAATATGGTGCATATCAACATATCTTCATAAGGGAGCCGTATCGTGAAGAATCATTCTCAGAAGTCAGAACTACCCAAAATCAACATACAAGGATAATGCTGAAACCTAAAACAAAAGAGTTTGTACTATTAAATATGGTGTATATCAACTTAACTTCAAACAGAAATTTAAACTTTGTACTATTAAATATGGTGTATATCAACTTAACTTCAAATAGAAATTTAAACAATAAAATTCATGAGGAGTTTACAATGAAATATCACTAAATACTCAGAACATAGAAATAGAAATGAATTAAATTTACCATTTGCAATGAAACTTGAGTTGCTTTTGACAAGCTTCAAGGTTTCAATGGAGATGAGGATCATGAAAAAAAGAGAAAATTGGTTAAGCCTTGCAGCGATTCTTCGGAGGAGATGAGAACATGAAAATGTGATTGTAAAAAGTGGGTTCTGGTGATTTTGGAGTTCCAAATTACTTTTTGAACTTTCATTACATTATTTAATTTGAATACAATGTATTAAATTGTGTATTTGAATTAAATTACAATGTATTGCAATGAACAACAATACAATCTTAAGTTGAGGGTATTAAGGACATTTCACTACCCAAATTGAGTAAAAAAATTATTTCTTAAAAAAATGGGTATAAAAATTCATTGAACCATGAATTTGGGTAAAGAGATGTATTTCACTTCTATACTATAATAATAGCAAAGAAGTTGAGATATTTACAGAAATACCCTCCTAAAAAAGTGTCACATCAACAATTTTTTTTATTTTGCATTTTTATTATTTAATGTATTTGATTTAATAATATAAATATTGTATTAGCTTAATCTTATTTTATTGATCTTAATTAAGTTAATATTTATTGAATAATTTCTTAAATATCAACAATACATATCGTCCAAACAATAATTTCAATAATAAATATTAATTTGTTTAGGGATAATTGATATCATATTTAATATAAATTAATAAATAAAATGTAACACTATTAAAGATATGTGTACATACATATATGTAAAAATATAATATGTATTTAGTGTGAAATTATATGTCATCCTAAACATTTTTTAAATAATATTTGCATTTCAAATATGTAATATCATACAACATATTATCATATATAAATATACTTTAATGATAAATTGAGAACATTGTGAAGTATACAAATATAAATATCTCATAATATAATTTTCGACTTTTAGTTTACACTTAGGATATCGTATCTTTTTATATTAGAGTGCACATTTTGAATTTAGATGGTTGAACTGATTATTTAAGTTATGTGCTTAGTTTCTAATTATATTGTTGTCGTCATCATCACTACTACTACATTCGATTTTGTCTTGGGGTTGAATTATAATTATTAATGTCGTGTTATATCAATTAATTATGTGATAGTTATATATAATGAAATAATTATCAGTCATCTTCAATGTTAAGCGATATTAAAAATGTTTTGGTAATTCAACTTATTACAAAATAAAAGGTTAAAAATATATAATTGACAATGATTGCATCAAGTTTTAAAATTTCTAATTTTATTGTGTATTGTTTTTATATATACATACTCACACACATATACTTAATTTAAGTAATTGGAATTGATTTTCAATTCATAATTTGTTTTTAGTATATTTAATTTAAGTGACTGACGATATTAGTTTGTAACACAAATAATTAAAAAAAAAAGTCTCAACTAGGAATGTTGTATATAAAGAAGTCTTTCAAAACTTAAAAACTTTGCAGGTAAAATTTTCAATTTTGATTTGACGATCATAATTGATACTTTTGGTTTTAGTATTAATCATTGATTAGTGAATTGTATATATATATATATAATATCGGTAAATTGTTGTGAATTGAATTATCTTAGACAAATTTAGATTTTCTTAGTTATTAAATATTATATTATCTTATATCTATTAAAATTACTTACACTATATTATCAAATAAATCACAAACCGCATCGCGCGGGTGCCATTAGTATTCATAGATAATTATAGGTTTTAAATCAAAGTGGCGGCAATTATGGTTTAGTGTAAGTTGTAACACTTTAAATTCAAACCATTTAATCTTTAATAAGTAAAAGAAAGGGAATAATGAAACATCAAAACCTTAATCCATTAGCGAAGGAACACGTGGCAGGAGCCTTTCCGGCACCCGGAAAATGACCTTTAGCCGGCGGTTTATTTTACAAAACTCTTTAGTCAAAAGTGTTGAAATTATATACACACTGCACAAGAAATACTGTATTTTGTTTCATCTAAAATAAACACTTTTACTTTATATATATATATATATATTGCCTTCCTAAATTCCATCCAATGAACTAAGTTTGGAGGGAGAGTTAGAAAGCGGACAAAACAAAAATGCTTATCCTTTAACCTTCATCGATTCCTGCATATATTTGACGATTTTGGGGTGAAAGATTTTTGTGTGAGACGGTCTCACGGATGATTTCCGTGAGATGGATCCTTTTCACCTGTGAATCCGACTCATTTCCATTAATTTATATGTGAATTGTGATGCATAGATTGTGGATTGACCCGTCTCAAATAGCATTATCCATGAGAGGGTCTCACATGATCAGACTTACTCAAATAAATATATCAATATTATAGATAAATTTAGTTACCTAAAAACGACTTGTACATATATATTAGTATCAACTTAGTTTGTCTCTCATTGTCTAAGATGTCTCCTCTTGTCAATCCTATTAATTGATGTGCATTTACTACTTTACAACTATTTGCAAACACTCAAATGAATATGTTGTACTACTTTAATCAATGCTTAGGAATTTTAATTGAACAACCTTAAACAACTAATATTACTTAACTAATAATATCTAAGACTTTTTCCGCTTGCAATATATATATTTTTTTTTAATTAGGGAGAGATGAAGAACTCCCCCTCAAACTGTTGACCCCTTAGTTGGATGAAATGTAAATCGAGGGATGTGTCCAAGTGACAGACAACTATGGGATAGAGCTCAGCCGGATGGAAAATCGATGGAGGTGACCAAGCGGCGGACAACTGTGGAAGAGAGAGCCAACTAATGTAAATCAAGGGATGTGCCCAAGCGGCAGACAACTGTGGGAGAGAGCCAACTAGGGTACAATCCCACGGACATGTCCCCAAAAATCCTATCCCATATGGGGTTTGAACCTGCGTTGTCGGGAGCTTTCTTCAAACATCACCATAACTCTTACCAATTGACTATGTCTCTGCGGTTTCTTGCTATATATACTTCTTTTGACAATTGGTAACCTACGAAGCTTTAGGGTCCGTTTGATACGAAGGTTGGGTTTGGACTGGATTGTAATATTTTCGGGCTTTTTACTGTTCATACAGTATAATTTGAGTGTTTGGTATGAAGGTTTTTTATATGGGTTTAGTTGTATTATGTGTTTGGTATTAATTATTGAAATATGTAATGTTTATAAAATCTTGTTTGATATATTAGTTTATAATGTAATAATATTGAATTGACTAAATTGCCCTCATCCATTAAAATAGGCAAATTATGTGAGAATTAATAAATATTTCTTTCCCAATAGAAATCATGCTATAGTTTGATAACAGAGAAGATATGTTAGCCATAAGAGCAAATATAGATACAAGTATATAACCTTGTCCAATAGTGGAGCTAATCTATCATAAAATTAAACAATTCACCCCTATAAACTCCATCGTCAAGGAGCAACTGATTTAAAATAATGTCTCTTTCTAGAGCCCTTCCATGAAGCCAACACAAAATTTAACCACAACATAACTGATCAAACATCCATTGAAAACCAATCCTTAAAATTCACAAGTTTTACAATAGACAAGAATTAAGACAAGACATACTGGGTAAGAAGTTCTTTGCAAAAGGGAACCATTAATTGCAATTGTGTAAATAAGAGTGGCAGCGACCCCACATCCCAACACCATGAACAATGTTCGAAGCCCAATTGCAAGTGATGTCGCCATTGATGAGACCTCTCGAACCTCTAATTGCGATTATGAAAAAGTTATGGGACAGCTTATTCAAGAAAACCACTTTTGGCAAGAGTTTGTAGGGTGTATAGCAGCCAGTTTGGAAACCGGTGAAGATGATCTTGGTTAGGGTGGGTTGTTTCTCGTTCGACATCATTGCTTCGTCTACCTTGTTCATGGCTGCCACTGGAAGAGAGAAGAGGGTTTGATGGTGCAGCAGATCCAAAATTAGATTATATATGAGGGCATATCCTTTGTTTCTCACAAATGGAAGGATAAATTGGTAATCTCGCCATGAACAGTAGGGGTACAAACGTCATTTCACATTATTGTACTGTTGGGTCATCTTTAAACCCACCAGTATTGATGGGTTTATAAAAGTGATATAGCACAACCTAAACCCAGACCCAATTATAAACCCGGGCCTGGATCCTGCTTACCATACATGGGTTTAGGTTGGTATATAATCTCCAACCAACCTAAACCCTTGTACCAAACATGGCCTTAGTTGTTAACACATTTTGTAGAAAGATTATGCACATCCACATGCAATATTGAAACTCGTTTATTGAGATTAAGGGAATGATGTATACAATAATACAATTATCAATACACATTCCCATATTCGTGTACTCAAAATGTATCATGTATGGTACTTTTAAGTTTTGTAGGCTATTTATGAATCTAATAAATGATGAGTACTTATTTTTATTAATTATAAACTAACTTTAGATATGTTATGCCTTAATAAGTATAGTTCATGCTTTTACACACACACACATATATATATACACACAAATATATTTATTCATTTTATCCATTGTATAGACTATTTAGATATATAAATATCATTATTCATTTACTACTATCTATCTAATGTACTTATTAATCTCACACTATATGATTTTAAATTCTTGGTAGTGTCACATGCCGATGACCTCATTCAAAAAAAGAAAAAAAAAAAAAAAAAACACTCCATTTGGAGTACTTGATGGCCATTTCTAAGTCTACATGAATTTTTTCAACCCTAAAGTTCAAAATATTTTGGAGTAGGTCTCTTGTGAATCAGGTGCATGGATCTAAGATCTATGCATCCGGGTCGGATTCGGGTCGGGGGGACCGCACCTTTTTTTTTTTTTCACACATAATTTTTGAAAAAAATCACATACCAATAGGTTATGTTAGACATATCTTTAAACTATGTTAAATATACCAGTTCTGCCCAGATTTCATGCCTTGTCTTTTTTTTGGCTTGATTTTTGAATTTTAGCACATACCACTACGTTATGTTAGATATACTTTTACGTTGTGTTAGACATACTTTTATGTATACTTAAACATATATATCTTTGTATATGTTAGACATACTTTTGTATATAGTTAAACATACCTTTATATATGTTAGACATACCTTTGTATATAATTAGACCTACCTGCACATGGTTGGTTTAACTATACACAAAGGTTGGTCTATTTGAGCGAATTTTGGATTAGCTTCAGCACAAGTGTTCAGCGCGTGGGAGCGTGTGCAGACACGTGGGAGGCGCGTTTTGGGCGCGTGAACGGGTCGGGTCAGGTGCATGCAGTGATGAAAAATCGCGATATTTCGACGATATTTCGCCGAAATATCGCTGAGAATGAAGGCTCGATATAAACACGGGGTGTTTTTTTTTTTCGTCAAAATGTTGCCGATATATCGACGATATATCGGTCCGTTTCGGTTTCGGTGAGTGCCAGGCATAAAATGTTGGTGTTCACCGAAATATCGCCGATATTTCGGTGAAATATCGTTTCGGTGCTGTGTCGGCAATGAGCAAAAAAATTCCAATTTTCAATCATTTTCCTACTCTTTCACTATTGTTTTACCTTAATTTTCCACTGCTTTCACATTATATTAGCTTGAAAAAAGTGTGGTTTCAATTCACAGCTTTTGTTCCAATATCACCACTCTCTCTCTCTCTCTCTCTTTCTCTCTCTCTCTATTACAGCTTTTAATGCCATATCCATATAAACACAGATAGTGGAAGCAATGTTGGTGGTGGTGGTGAAGAAAATTATAATTTTTCAGATCAGGTGCCTTTAAGTCCATTCACAGGTGAATGTGATTTCACACATGCAACACAAGATCTTGATCATGGAAGTAGAGCGGGAGGTGCAGGGATTGGTGCTATTGGAAAGAATTATGGAAGAAGACATGTTTGGAACGAAAGTGAGGGATCAAACACTGACATTTAATCAATGTCTATGACATTTGACTCAATGAATGAGCAATGATCCTCCATACCAACCATCATATCCTCAACCTCAAGGCAGACATAGCACATCCGATTGGTGGACTAGTTTACATGAATTCCATTATCCACCAACTCAAATGTCACATGGTTCAAACATGTCTCAACCTAGTCAACCATATTGGCTTAATGAGCATTATCCTATCCATGGACATGCGGTTGGAAGAGATAGAGGAGCATATGAATGACATGTTTATGATTACACCCAAAATTGGTCTAATATGGTGAGTTGATATCAATATTGTTTAAATCAAGATGGCATGTCATCTCATTCATTTGAACCTTACAGGAGCTCATGCTATTATTAGTTCATAAATATACTTTGTACAAAATTTCTCATATTATCACTTTATATATTAATTTATCTCTCATTTTGTTGTAATTATATTTTTATTTGAAATCTTAACTTCAATTTATGTATGAATGTTAGTTATAACATTATGTAAATTACCAGATATTTTTTCTAATTTTTTCACAATATTTCCGTGATTTTTTTAAAAATTACCGATATTTCCACCGAAACCGATATATAAACCGATATTTCCGTAAATTTAAGGTACCGATACATGCACCGAAACCGATATTTTCGTCCTTGGGTGCATGGATATGACTCATAAAAGTTTTTGTCAATATTTTGAATGAGTTTGAAAATCATGTGCCCAAACAGTTGGGAATCTTAATTATGTTTGAATTATTCACATAATGCACCTAAGACAGGCAAGCTAAATGAAATTACATTCGCATAGGATAGGATTACAATTATTACCATCATAATTAAAGTTAAGTAGGCCTTAACTTAGTAGCTGTCCCACTATACAGAAATAGTTTATTTCTCCACTCCCACCAATGTTCAATCTATTATATATGTCACAGTTCATATCATTTTGATCTTGCAGTAATATATATGAATAAATTAAAAAAACACAATTTTTAACAAAAGAAAATTTATTGTTTGCTCCAAAGAAAAAGAAAAAGAAATGATGATCTAAGAGGATTTGAATTTATTGGGCAAGTTAAAAAGGAAGAGCGGGAAAATGAGTAGAAAATTGAAGTGGCGATTATAATTATTAATGTAGTAGCTAAATTAGTAAAAGGGGATATGCAACAATTTCAATTTTTTGGCAACCTTTTTCTTTATTTGTTACACTTTTGTTAAGTTTAATTAGGTTTATTACGTTAATAATATATCATACCATACCATAAAATTGTTGTACATTATGTCACATTCAGTAAAACTTGACATTTGTACACAACCATATAATTAATTTTAATCACTAATACAAATATATTTATGATTAATTACTTAAAAATATAAGAACTTGGGGTGTAGTTTTAATTGCAACATAAACGTTTGACTATAACACAAAAATGTTCAATTTAACACTTGTTTCAATCGTGACATGTTTGGATTTTGCAGGCACCGATTATTGATATGGAGTCCAAATTGTATGAGTTAATTGCCAACATGTAATTTTAGATACAATCATCATTCACATGTAAATTTATACATCAGTAATTAAATTATATAAATTGGACTTCACGTGAGCTTTGGAGCATGAATAACCTATACATGTTTCAAATTGAAACAAATGTTAAATTAAGTGTTTTTGATGTTACAATCAAAAGTTCATGCTGCAATTGAAACTAGATCCTAAGTTCATTTTTTTTCTTTTATATAATTAACCATATGTCAATAAACATATATCGCTATTTATTTTGTTTCCCTCCCAAACCAATTATATTTAAGTTTATTTTATATCGTTAATGTAATATAATAAATTATTAACTATTAAATCATTAATTGTTAATCAATATATAATCAATATGACCTTACTTTCTTAATGTTGTAATACAAAAGAAATGTTAATTATTTTATTCATTAATATTTGTTTCATCTATTATATATAAAGATAAAATTTAAAATATTTTCGAAACAAACCAAATTAGAGATGATCTCATTTTAAGTGCACTGGTGATTTTATTTTAAGTTCAAAAATACAATATCAATTATTTTAAATGCATACATTAAAGTTTCGCACAGATAATCATTAATGATCATATATTTCATACATATCATAAATAATAAAATTATGTATATCAATTAATAATACATGTACTCCTGTGATTATTATAATATTTTTAAAGAAAAATTAACCTTAGTAAATTTAAGGTGAAAAAAAGTTGTTTTTTTGCTAATATTAATATAGAAAATAAAATACTGATAAAAATGCGATATAAGTTTACTGTAATAAATATTTATAAAAAACTTCTAAATATATTGTACTACTATTTTATGTCTTATTATATGGATCTTAATTCTAATGTAACTTAAATATAACAAATAGTTAAAATATTTATATATATTAGAAAATATGCTAAAAAGTCATAAAATCATTATTAAAATGTTAAAATATTATTCGATAACAAACATTTTTATTACATATTCTTCAAATTATAATTATTTATAATTCAGACATATTAATTTTTGTATTAGTTTTTTAAAAGATTTATTTAAAAACACCCTGTATGAAATTATGCCAATTTATTACTTACGCCATGAATCTATATATATATAAGCAGGATATCCTGCCAAAAATAATTGCAATAAATTATCTACCTATTAAATAATTATTATTTTAAGAAACCTATTAATTGTTTTCATATTGTATTTATTGTAAGAAACTCAATACAAATAAATAAATACAAATAAACATATTTATTGTATTTTAAGAAACTCAATACAAATACAAATAAATAAACATATTTATTGTATTTTAAGAAATTCAATACAAATAAATAAATATTTAATTTAAGAAATCAGTTATGATACTCAATATAGTATTTATTGTATAGAAATTTCAAATAAAAAAAATAGATAAATAAGATGAATTAATGGATTATATATTTATTATATCTCATCTTATTTTTAAGTACTTATTTTAAAGGCTAAATTACAAAAAACAACTCCACCTATCGACTTTTTTCAAATTGCAACCTAATCTTTTTTTTTTCTCAGATTGCCACCCAACCTTTTTATGGTTTTGTCGATTGCAAATTTTCCTGCGAAATGAAGATTAAATTGTTCACTTTGCAACCTAATTTTTTTTATTATCTAATTGCAACCTGAACTTTGTGTTTTTATCATATTGCAACCAAGAATGAAAATTTCGATTCCGGTGGAAATATAGGTAACTTAAATTCACGAAAATATCGATATCGATGGAAATATGGGTACATATATTTATTGTTATTTTTCCTATATTTACCAATATATTCTGATATTTTCTCGATATTTATTGATATTCCATCGATTTTTTACCGATGTTACATATATTTCACAAATTTTGACCAATATTTCCTTAATATTTATTTTATGAATATCGATCTCACTTATATAACATAAATGTCACACTCATATATATAACATAAAGGTATCAGTGTGATGTGAAAAAAAAATTCATGATTTGCAATTGGACAAAAAAATTAAAGTTTGGGTTGCAAAGTGAAAAAAATTGATTCATTTGCCGGAAAAATGATTGGAAATTTTACAATCGGCAAAACCACAGAAAGACTGGGTGACAATCTTAAAAAAAAAAAATAGATTAGGTTGCAATTTTAAAAAAGTCAATAGCTGGGGTTTTTTTTTTTTTTTTTTGTAATTTACTCTATTTTAAATATATAATATATAAAATCAATCATAATTTAATGATCTTAAATTTAATATTCATATAAAATTTATCAAACTGAAATATGGAAATGTATGTGTGTGGGAATGATTTTTCATTTTTAAACGTTTTTATGATATATAGTATTAATTTATTGTAAATTGATATTAAAATGTAGAAATAAAAAATTATTATAGGTGTACGGTATACCTAATAGATTACACATATAAAACATATCAAATAGAAAAAAAAAAGATTAAAATTATTATTGCAAGTTAACCAACTTATTCATTTGAAATATACAAATATTTTATTTTATCTTTCTTATTTTATATTTATTTGTTGTCAAATTTTATTTATATTATATACTAATTAATTAAGGTGACATAAGGGATTGGACATGGTAATTTTTCTATTTTTTCACAAATTAAAATTTCATCATTCTTAGTCCCTGATATATTGACTTATCAATCTTATAATTATTATTCATAATTTTTTTATTCAAAATGTGTAGATTAAGTCCAATTTTGAATTGTTTCATTTAAATAGATTTTCATGTATTTGATAAGCTGATATAATTTTTTATTTGATTTTAAATAAATGAGTTTTGTGTGGCGTTGAACCAAAAATATATATTAAAATACGTGTGTATTTATAGTTATAAATGTCAATAAAATATATATATTTATTTATCTCAATACTTAAATCATAACGTTTCTAATACATATAACTTATTTTTAGATATTAAATTTATTTTTTAAAATTTCACTACCCATTTAATGTTTAGACACAAATTAGTTTTATTTGTTTGTTTAATCCATAGATTAATATATTACTTTATATATTTCAAATTTCTAATACTTTTCGAATATAATTATTTATAATGACATAAATTTAAAGTTAAAATATCTAGCTTTATACTAATACAAATTAAAAAAGTATTAATATATTTTTGTTAAAATAATAATCATTACATTTTATATGTTATTATATTTTTTTAATAATTATATATATAACACACTGTGCAACACGGGTAAACTACTAGTACAAAATAAAAACAGATAATGGTAATGCGTTTGGCTCTCTCCCAATTTGTATACTTTTTATCGTGTAAACCACTCTCCAAATTAAAGGAAAGACATTGACATTGGAAAATTTTATTAAATTTGATTGTTGCCTCATGAATTTATAAATCTCATTAGATAAGTCAACACACAAATCAAGAAAATGGAATTTTTTTTGTAAAGTTAAATTGAAATAGTAAGTAATTAAATTTCATCCCATGTAATATTATTATCTTCTAAGATTTTTGTAATGTGAACAAATTATATAAGCAAAGCCGTTACAAACAAGATTATGACAATAGTTTAAATCCCACAATCCAGACAAAAAGTCCAAAACAAATAAAGGGAATAAATAACAGAAAGAAAAGAAGATTTTAAAATTAATATAATATTTATATAATAATATTAATGAATAATAATATTAATTAATAATATTACAGTTCCTTTAAATTGAATTTATACAGTATATTAGTTCACTTGACGCTTTAATCCTTTGTACCCAACCTCTTCCTTTCTCTCTCTTCATCTTCTCTCTCATTCAATGCTTTACCGAACTCACCACCACCCTTCTCTCTACACATTCAACCCTTTTTCCCATTCTCCATTATCTCCTCATTCTCTCTCTTATTCTTCTTCATCACCTCCTCTTCAGGTGCTCCTCCTTTTCCTTTCCTTAATTAATTCGGATTTATCTTCGTTTGCTGCGAAAAGGTGAGATTTTGTGTGGGTTTCTGTTTGTAGGGAATGGAGTGCGTGCAAGGTGGTTTGGTTAACGGTTTCGGGCCTGAAATGGCTCTCAAAACGGCCTTTTCCGATGACTTTCTGGTGGCTGCCAACGGCGATGACCTGTTTGTTGACCAACTCCTCGATTTCTCTAATGGCTTCGAAGAAGAGGAAGTGGAGGAACCGGAGGAAAAGGAAGAGGACAAGGCCACTGCTTCTCTGAACAATTTAACGCCGCCGGAGAACAGTGGTCTTTCCTTGACGGACGATTTTGGGTCTCTCCCTGAAACTGAATTAAGCCTTCCGGTAACCCCAAGTTTCCTTCATTCCTTTCTCTTCTTTTTCCTTTAATGGAAATTAGAATAAGGGATGAAAATTTCCTTGATAATTTGCAGGCGGAGGGCTTGGAGAGTTTGGAATGGCTGTCCCATTTCGTGGAGGACTCGTTTTCCGATTACTCGCTCACCGGAAAATTGCCACCGAAGCCGGCGGAGGCGGAGGCGACGCTGCAGGAACAGCGGTGTTTCACCACTCCGGTTCAAACCAAGGCCCGAACCAAGAGAGCCCGGACAGGGGTGCGCGTTTGGCCGGTCTTATCGCCGTCGTTCACGGAGTCGTCCACCACCTCGTCCTCCTCCTCCTCCTCCACCAATCCCTGGCCGGTCCAGAGCCAAACCGGCGAGTCGGGGGCTAAGAGGCAGAAGAAGAAGAAGAGCTCCGACGAGGGAGTGGCGGCGGCCCAACCGAGGCGGTGCAGCCATTGCGGCGTAACGAAGACCCCACAGTGGCGGGCCGGGCCGCTGGGCTCGAAAACGCTCTGCAACGCGTGTGGGGTGAGGTATAAGTCGGGCAGGCTTTTACCCGAATACAGGCCCGCATGCAGCCCGACATTTTCAAGCGAGATGCACTCCAACAATCACCGGAAGGTGCTGGAGATGCGGCGCAAAAAGGAGTCGGAGGTGGACGCCACCGGTCTGCCACCGCCGGTTCACAGTTTTGGATGAGCTGTTTTACTTTTGCAGGTTAGGGGAGAAAAAGAGGTAGAAAGAAAAGAGAGTTTAGAAAAGAAGGTAGGAATTGAAGAACCGGACACCGGTCCGGTTTAATTAGTGTACATTCTTTTCGCGGTTTGGTGAGGTAGGTTACTTGGCAGTGTAACTGATTAGGAGAGACTTTTATGTGTAATGTTTTGGAATTAATTAACCCTCATTTGTCTCTTTCATAAATTTCAAACTTATTTAGGGAAAAAAAAAAAAAAAGAACTTGACAAACGGGTCGGGTAGGGTCGAAAAGGGCAAAGAAAGGTAATAAGGTGGTGCACGCCAAGGCAAAGGGTCACATGGGTTGGGTTGGTTGGGTTGAGCAAACAATGCGTGATTTCTAAGCATTTATTATGCATTCTTCACCTTTCTCTATTTCATTCCTTTTCTCTTTCATATTTTATGGAATTATAATCTCTCTTTTTTATGTCATTGCTACACTATACACCATATTTTATTTTATTTGACTTATATATGTTGTTTTATTTTATTAGGGGGGCTAAGTAGGAAAAAAAAAAGTGTTGTTGATGGAGTGTGGTATGATGAGAAGCTATGAATATGGTTATTGGGATATCCAAATATAGTGTTGAATTATAACAGTGGATGTTGATGTGGACCAGGTTTTGTTGGACAATAGGATGCACACTTTCTGCAAGGAATCAAATCTTCTTCTTCTTCTTTTTTCTTTTTTTTTTTTTTGAATTTTTGAAAAAATAATAAAATAAAATTGAAATTTCGATGTAACCCATATAATAGTATCTATCTATGTTGGAAAAAAGTTAGTGAGTTGAATCCAAAGCCCTTCTCTTTTTCTTTCGTATTTCTCTTCTTTTGTCAGTGCAGAGAGACTTTCTGTGGTACAAAACGAAAGACAAGAAAAAAAGGGGAGGAGGACATTATTTTATTATTATCATTATAATTAACTCAATTTACTCTCACATTTCTTTTCTTTTCTGCCCTATTCTTCTATTTATTTCTAGTATTAATCATTTACATTACGCATGCCTATTTCAACTATTTTTACCGCAAATGTTCTTGTCCACAAGGTGCATGGATCTGAATTAGTGTAATTGGGGCGATACGACCCGGATCCGCGTACCTGAGTTTTTCTTTTTTTGTTTGCTTCAGATTGTTACCTTTATGTTGCAAGAATGTGATCTTTATATATATAAGTGTGACCTTTATATATAAATGTTATGACCTTTATATTCAGCAACTTAGTAAAAAATGAAAATTTTCAGATTTTTTCGCTTTAAATTAAGACCTTTATGTTCAGTAACTTAGTAAAAAATAAAGATTTTCAGGTTTTTTCGCTTCAAATTGAGACCTTTATGTTGTATTGTTGTGACCTTTATGTATAATTCTTGTGACCTTTATGTACAAATATTATGACCTTTATGATCCATAACTTTGAAAAAAAATAGAAGTTTTCAAAATTCAACGTATTTTTAGGATGTAAATAGGTGCAGCTAATATTACATAAAGATAAATATGTACAAATTTTGCTAAAATTCTTCCTTTTTTTTATAAGTTAGAGTATATAAAGGTCATTACATTTATACATAAAGGTCACACTTATATAACATAAAGGTTACACTCATATAACATAAATGTAACAGTCTGAAGCGAAAAAAAAAAAAAAAAAGTGTGCGGATCCGGGTCGACCCGAACCTAACCCAAATTATATGTGCACCAATTGCACAGGAGACTAACTCATTTTTTTACCACTTTTTAATCACTCTTATTAACAATGATTACTTCATCATTTGTATTTTTCTTTTTTTTCCTGCATATATACTATTTTTACATTAAAATTAGGAAAAACCCAAATGAAATCATTTATGAAAGGATCCATCAAATATTAGAATGCAATCTGAATGTTTTAGATTGAAATTTGATATTACCTTCCAATCAAATGTATTGGTAACCCCAATATTTAGCCATCTAAATTTATAAACATTTTTTTTTTGTCAAGTTGTTAACCATATATATATCATCATGTCGTATGGAAAACTCATGATGTGTCGATAATAGTTTATAATACTGAAGGGTTGTTATTTTAAAATGTATAATTTGATATATAGTTAATCCTAGCAAGAAAAGATGCTTTCTGTAATCATGAAGAATAAAAACAAAAACCGGCATAAAATTGATGTGAGTGAAAAGTAATTAAGAAGATATATTAAATCTGTGTGAGCTAATTGGCAAAGATCGAGTGCTGTGATTATATAATTAATCTTTCATGAGGATTAACAAACCTAAAAATGGAAGGATTGCCAAATGTCAGGGCATATATAAAAATATATTGGTTATTTTATAAAAACATGTCTATGTGCCGTTGGTGGTAATTAATTAAACTGAAAGCTTAACAATGATTAATGTGTCTAATTAAGTCAAAGGTTTAGATGTTAGTGAAATAAAATAAATAGTTAGTGTGATATGGGCCATATGATTGCCCCCACACTCACGTGCTTTACATCTTCAATGTGTCTTGGATATCTTAATCCTTTCCAAATTAATTTCATAATAAGCGCATTTCTTCTATTCAATATCCATTCACAAGCATATATATATATACACACTAAATCAGTCATACTACTCTATCCACCATGAACACATTAATCACTGACGTGTCCGATATTCAACATATCAATTAATTTCACCTTCCATATAACGAAAGAATGTCATTATACATCAACGCTGGACATATTAAGAACTGTCCGTTGTGGATATTTTAACATTTTCTTATACTGAATACATGCAATAATGTTTGAAATCCAATATATAATGATTTGTCCTAACTTCAATCCTTTACTTTTCCGGCGTCGTTCGAAATTCTCCGATGCCAAATTGGATTTCTCCGACGTTAACTAGAATTCTCCGATCAAAGAGACCTGCAAAATAAAGAACACCGGGGGTTTTTCCCGGTGAAGGGACTCCGACGCTCAAGTCAGTAATCTCACAAAGATATTGCTCTCGATTTTAATAATGCTTAACGTGTAAAAATTGTGATTGTGTGTGTGTGTAAAAAAAATAGAAAGATAAAACGATATATATATATATATATATACTCCCTGAAAGAGACGTGATTTCTTGGGAAAGTGATGTGGTAGTTGGGATTTCTCCTAAAAACTTGGAAAGTGGCGAGATTCTCGGAATCGTGGGAGTTATCTCAAATTTGAATTAGTTCGCCTGGACATAGCTCGACATTTCGCCTCTCAGTTCGACATTCTTGTCTGCGAGTTTGATCAGTTCGCTCAGCATGCCGAACATACCTGTTCGCTCACACGATCTCTATTACTTCTTCATTCTGTTCGCGCCGGTTGGCCTTCAATTCCGGGTCAGGTTTTCGGGGTAGTTTGAATGTGGTCAGTTCGACCACATCAAGTACTCCCCCCTTTCAGAGTGCGAACTGTGCTCACGAATTAACACAGTTCGCATTGTTGCCAATTATGAAGCTTCTTCAAGAAGCATCGCGTCCCATCCATCATCCGCCTGCGACGTTTTCCTCCATCCCGAGGCGTCTTTTCGTCTTTGCCGTTCGATCGAACTGCATCTGACGGCTAAGATCAGACTTGTCAGTTTATGTTAATCCCTAGGCGCCAATTGATTTTCACTGTCGGATCGAACTGCATCGCACGGCTAAGATTGTTTCTGCATCCTCAAAACACCTTTTCGTCTTCGCCATTCGATCGAACTGCATCCAACGAATAAGATTTAACTTGTTGTCGCCGTTGGATCGAACTGCATCCAACGGATAAGATTTAACTCCGTCCCTTAGACACGTTCCTTCGTATCCACCGTTGGATCGAACTGCATCTAACGGTTGGATTTACGACTTTTCACCTTCACCGTTGGATCGAACTGCTCCCGACGGCTGAGATCTTGTGACTTTTCAGTTTCCCCCCAAAATCAAGAAATTTCGCCTATATATACTCCTTCTTCATTTTCGCAAAACCTCTTCTGCAAAAATTCACTCCTCTTCTCTTAAGCACGAATACTCCCCCTTTGAGATTTTTCAAGTTTCAAAAACAAAACCCAGGTACTCTTCCTTCTCTCTCATTTCGTATTCTTCAAAATGACTTCTTCCCCTTTCCTGATCCACCTGAGGGATGAAAGTGAATCTGAGGAAGGTTTTGAGGGATTTCCCTTGCGAACTGCCTCAGATTCGCCAGTCCCGACGACTTCCTCTTCTGGTCGCCAAATCTTTTCTTCCTCTTCCCCTCCTAAGCGATCTCGCAAAAAAACTGCTCAAAACGTTTTCTCCGCCACTAAAGCCACTCCTACACATACCATACTTCTAAGCTCGCTTATTACAGCGACGGGCTATTCCATAGTAATTCCCGGCCCCGATGATCGACCTCATCGGGCTCCCCCCGGGTGCTACACGTGGTTCTTGAGACACGTGAGCGTAGGTTTAACTCCTCCCATCCACCCATTTCTTCTTGAGGTCGGTTCGGCCTTCGGGGTGTGCCCCAACCAATTGCACCCGAACTCCATAAGCTACATTGTAGTTTTTTATATGGTGTGCAAATGGATGGGGGTCGAACCGACCGCCGAACAGTTTCGTTCGTGCTTTGTTTTAAAACGCACTAACCCTTTCCGCTTCTATCTGAGCCCTAGAAGCGGACAAAAACGAGCTCTATTGGAATCTCCGTCTGTTGGCCCATCCATGATCATGTGTATAGTGGGTCTTTCTTCTTGTTCAGGCCTAGCTCGCGCTGGGGGTGGTGGAGGTGGAGGTAATTCCTGCTGCTCTTGCCTTCTTTCTTGTCTTGGCTCTCTCCGATCATTCCGATGCTCACGGTTCGATCGATTCTGACGAACAAAACGAGCTAATTTGTTCTCCCTGATTAGCCTTTCCAGTTCATCTCGCAAATGTAAACATTCGTCAGTTCCATGCCCATATTCATTATGAAATCGACACAATTTACCGTTACCGAAGGTAGCTGGTTTTTTCGGATTAGGACTCCAGGTTGACGGCCACTTCAACTGGGGCAGGTTCCATATTTCCATCAATACCTGTCCGGGGGACATAGTCATGGGCGTATATTGTTCGTACCTCCGCCCTGTCTTATTTTCTCTCAAAGGGGGTGGAGCAAATCTTGCTCGCTGTTCCCCCCCATCTCTCCTTCTCGCCACCTCATGATCCTGTTGCGTCCTGCTCATGCGACTTGAAGTTTCTCCTTTCTTCATTCGAACTGCCTCCTCCAAGTTGATGTACTTGGTAGACCTTTGCAACAGTTCGTCAAAATTGTTGGGGGTCTTCTTAACCAGCGAAGTATGGAGATCCCCTTCTTTCAACCCTTGGATGAAAGCACTTACAACCAAATCATCCGAAGCCTCAGGAGCTTCTAAGGTAGCGGCTGTAAACCTTTTAACATAATTCCGCAAGATTTCATCCGCTTTTTGTCTTACGCCGAACAATGTCTGGGTAGATCGTCTCTGCCTTCTAGAACTGGCGAACTGATGTAAAAACAACTCTGATAGTTGTTCGAAATTATGAATCGACCCATCATTCAGCTGGCTGAACCATGTTTGAGCAGCCTTGGTAAGGGTAGTGGCAAACACCCTACACTTGATACCATCTGAATACCGGTGCAGTAGAGCAGTATTGTCGAATCTACATAGATGGTCCCATGGATCTGTAGTACCATCATATTCGAAATTCACCGGCCGAAAGGAGGCTGACAATTCATCTTCCATCACCTCCTCAGAAAAAGGATTCCCTCGAGAATTCCGGGGAATCCGTCGAACAGTTCGCTGGACTTCCCGCAGCTCCTTTCGTAAACCATCCACTCTTTCAGACAGTTCGTCATGTCCTCGCTTCTGGCCTCGAGGATGACCAGACTGGCTTTCTTGTTCATCCATCCGAGATCTGTCGCCCTCTTGTTCCCTTCCTACAGGCATGTCAGTATTATCCTGTTGTGAGTCAACCTTCTATTTGCCCAAAGCTTTTTGGACAGCCGCCTCTATCAAAGTTGAGAGTTCCTCCGGTGTCAATGTGACAGTGCCGGGAGGATTAGCTAGTGCTGAATTCCGATCCTCATTTTGTTGCACGGACGGCGCTCCTTCGTCCAACCTCCTTCGGGATCCTCTGGTATTCACCATCTTCGTGATTCTCCACGTCTTAAATGCTCAAAGTTACGAAAATATTTCCCACAGACGGCGCCAATTGATTTGTCCTAACTTCAATCCTTTACTTTTCCGGCGTCGTTCGAAATTCTCCGATGCCAAATTGGATTTCTCCGACGTTAACTAGAATTCTCCGATCAAAGAGACCTGCAAAATAAAGAACACCGGGGGTTTTTCCCGGTGAAGGGACTCCGACGCTCAAGTCAGTAATCTCACAAAGATATTGCTCTCGATTTTAATAATGCTTAACGTGTAAAAATTGTGATTCTGTGTGTGTGTAAAAAAAATAGAAAGATAAAACGATATATATATATATACTCCCTGAAAGAGACGTGATTTCTTGGGAAAGTGATGTGGTAGTTGGGATTTCTCCTAAAAACTTGGAAAGTGACGAGATTCTCGCGATCGTGGGAGTTATCTCAAATTTGAATTAGTTCGCCTGGACATAGCTCGACATTTCGCCTCTCAGTTCGACATTCTTGCCTGCGAGTTTGATCAGTTCGCTCAGCATGCCGAACATACCTGTTCGCTCACACGATCTCTATTACTTCTTCATTCTGTTCGCGCCGGTTGGCCTTCAATTCCGGGTCGGGTTTTCGGGGTAGTTTGAATGTGGTCAGTTCGACCACATCATATAATATATAAGACAAATGATATGTGTGCGTGTGTGTATATATATATATGTACATGTCAAGAAAAACACCAATTTAACTCAACTCTTAATTAGAACACACACCACCTCTTTGCAGTTTGTAAAGAAACTCAAAGAAATCAAGACAAAAGCACTCAAGAGGATTACGTGGTTCGGCTTTAATGTCTACGTCCACGGGAACAATGGGGAGGGTTTATCTTATTCAATCGAAAAGAAAAACAATACAAGATCAACCTACAAATCTGCAGCACACACACTTGAATGAATGAACACTCTCACTTTACATAAGAATATCTCTCAAGACTCTAAATCTCAATCTAATCTAACAACAACCCACTATAGCCATATATATAGGCTTTACAATGTAATTGGAATTAGATCAAACGAATAAGAAACGAGATCTGTAGAAGATCTTTAATATCACCCATCTAGCACTCTGTTTCGACTCCTCCTGCACATTTAACCGAATTAACTGCCAAGCTAGGCCACGTGTCTTCTTCCCATTCATCCGCAAGATTTGATCTTTTAATTCAAAAAACCATTCACGCTTCTTCAAGTTGATTTGCGACTTTGTAAATGAGAGAGAAACACAACTTTGGTGTAAAATGAGAAGTGCGTTTTTATAAGTAAAAACGCGCTTATACTGTTCCTCAATCCTTTAAATGAAATAACCTTCCACAACGCTTTAGTTCCATTTTGACAACGCTTATAAAAGCGTTGTCTTTCTGTTTAGAACAAAACTTATGATTTTATGTGAGCTAAGTGTTCAGCTTTACGTTATATTAAGGATACCTTTAGGTTATGTTAATGATACATTTATGTTATGTTAGAGATACCTTTGTGTACAAAATGTGTAACAAACCTATGTTATAGATAAGTATCTCTAACATAATATAAAAGTATCTTTAACATAACCTAAAGGTATGTCTGACGTAACGTAAATGTATGAAATTTGGGCATAAAAGTATCCTTAACATAACGTAAAGGTATCCCTAAACATTACCCAAGTGTATGTTTAACGTAGCGTAAATATATGAAATCTGGGCATAAATGTATCATTAACATAATCTAAAGGTATCCTTAAATATTACATAAAGGTATCCTTCACATAAGTAAAAGTCATGACCAAAATTTAAAAAAGGTAGCGCGAAAAAAAAAAGAAACGGATCGGGTAACCCGGATTCGACTCGTTTGCATGAATCTAAAATCCATGCACCTGATGCATAAGAGACTTACTTATTAAAATAGTGAGATAGGGTAATGATAGAGATTCGAGAGTTAGGACCAAAAGTGATAAGGCATGTGATCTGGTGAGGATTTGGTCCGGTCACTAGCTACCGCTACTACTATATATACCTCTCCTTTTAATTTATTTAGAATTAATTTGCAAAAACGTATAATATTAGTTTAGATTCAAATTAATAAGTTAATGGAAAAAACTTGTGTACCCCGGGGGTACGGATCTTAGATCCGTGCCCCCAGATCCGACCCGGCGCGTGGGCAGCCTCCACGCGCGCCCACGCGCCGCCACGCGCGCCCATAGCAAGTCTGGTGTGCGCCCCACACACACCTGATTACCTAATTGATGATTCAGTGATGGGTATTACACCTATACTCTATTGGTATTACACATATACCCTATAGGTATTACAGAAATATCTTTTATGGTATTACACTGATACCTTAATGGTATTACAGAAATGTCTTTATGGTATTACACTGATACCTTAATGGTATTACAGAAATGTCTTTTATGGTATTACACTGATACCTTAATGGTATTACGGAAATGTCTTTATGGTATTACATTAATACCTTAATGGTATTACAGAAATGTCTTTTATGGTATTACACTGATACCTTAATGGTATTACAGAAATGTTTTTATGGTATTACATTAATACCTTAATGGTATTACATTAATTCTCACTTAGAATCTTTGTCATCCCTTTCAATGTTGCTTCTATATGGATTGCTATAAGCAGCAAGCAAGATAACAACACCTATGGTAATTTGCAGTTCAACAACTTCATTGGACTCAAGTAAGATTTATGTTTTTGCAATTTTATTCCTCATTTTCTTGAACTTTTATTTGCTAAAAAAATAGTAAAAATCTCGGTGGTCCAAACATTCCCTCAATCTTCAACAATTCAACATCGATTACTTCGACGTCCGATTGCCGATTCGAGTTCAGATCAGTGGCTCCAGAATCAGCAGTCACTGCGCTGCGATCGAGGCGCAATTGAGGTCTTATGCAGAAAAAATAGAGGAGCTCCTTGGATGAGGCGATGGGGGAGAGATTAGTGGATTCTGATGAAGTGTTGTGAGCGATTTCATCAGCGCCGCCACCGACAGAATTGGCGTGACGGCGGAAGACAAGGCGGCGCCACAAGGCGTAGAAGAATTGGGCGAAAAGTGCGACAACTGTGATCGCAAAAATTATTACAAGTGCAGATCGATCGAAGAAGAAGAAGAAGAAGAAGAAGAAGAAAAAGAAGAGGAGGAAGAAGAAGAATATCAGATGAGGATAATGAGAAGAAGAAGAAGATGGAAATATATATATATATATATAATTCGGGTCGGGTTGGGGGTACGGATCCTGGATCCGTACCCCGGGGGCACACAAGTCCTACTCTAAGTTAATTTGATTCAAGAGGCTAGGTGTTTTTTTGTTCTGCTAATATGTAGATTCATTAAAAAGCCATATATTGATAACTAAATTGAAATATATATTTAGAAGTATGGATTTAGGGGTATAGCTTCTATATTTGGTTGTATTGTGCAGTGGTACTAACGTCATAAATATATATATATATATATATAAATCTTGGATATAATGGCATCCACCACATGAAAATTCAATTATATCTCATAATTCTTATCCCATGTGACCCGTTCTCTCAATATTTTCTTTCCCCTTTCTTCAAGCAATTGCAACCAAAAAACTTCTTCAACAATGTATTCTAAGTACAACTTTTATTATGAGAGTTTTATGGTTATGGTTTTATAAATGATTCAATCCACCACTCAAAATTCATATATCATTTTTTAGAGAGTCTTTCATTTTGAGATTTTACTATTAAGTTCATTCTATTATTAAAAATATTCTTATTAGAATCAATGTTAAAATACAAAGATAACTCATATAATATTTTAAGCAAAAACTTATATATCATTGGGGCACATAGGGACACGGATTTAGATGTTATATACATGTTCTTTAAGTGTTATATATATACTTTATATGTGTTATGTTTCTTCGTGTTATAAATATACCCTACAGGTATCATATATATATATATAAGAGTATACATATGATACCTGAAGAGTATATACATAATACTTGTAGAGTATATATTTAACACCATATGATGATTAATTTGGGGGCACCATGCCCTTGGGACACGTAAGTGTCACTCAATATATTATGTTAGGTAGTAAGATTTGTTAAATTTTATCATTATACAATATGCTGTATTTTGTACAGGCCGGGCCGTGGTTCTTGGTAATAAAGAGTAGTACGTAATTAAGGATAGAAAACTGATTTATTAATCCGTATACAATTTTTATTTAGTTATTTTAAAATATATATATATATAATATTCATCTTCAATATTTAATATATGTAGTACTTTTTATATATTGTATTTGATTTGAAATAAAAAGAGAGAAATACAGGTGAAGAAGAGGAAGTGGAAAAGGACAAGGAGTCTGGATCTTTTATTATATTTGATGTTACATCTTATATTACATCTAATACACGTAACATATTAATTAATAATGTTATTGAATATACGCGGCGTGTGGTGATTGATTTGATATAGAAAATGTAACACTAAATTTAGTAGAATATCTCAGGAGAAGATGAAAGCATGAGATGGCCAAATAGATTATGAGTCCGCCATATTTTTGCAGTATCGTTTAAATTTCACTCAAATCTTAATTTGAACAATTTGAAAATTACATCTTCAAATCATGGATGAATTGAAAAAAAAAAAAAAAAGATTTGATAAGATGACAAAAATTAGAAAAGTTTTTGGTTTTATATTATTATCTTATTTATATATTGATGCATTTTAATTATAAATTGAATCAGTAGTCTAATCCTTTCATTTCAATATAAAATAATTTACTTGATCTATTATGGGCCATTACAGTGGTCCAAAAAAAGAAAGGCCTAATTTACGGCCCAAGTGTATTTGGGTTTTGTTTCTGTTGATTTTGAAACGAGAAAATAAAAAATCAGTAATTATATTTACCGTCATAGACTCACAATACTTCTCTATACTATTATCATATATTTAAATTTTTTATTTAAACAAAAGTGGTTTCTTTTTATCTTTTTACAGTCATTTTATACACATATATATAAATTTTATACACTATTCGAAATTCCTATTTTTGGAAAATTATTCATTCAATTCCTCTTAACAACTTGTTTAATTTAGAAAATATTTTAGGACATTTCACTAAATTAATTAATATTATAATAGCACAATTTCTTAAAAAATAAATTTTCTATCTTGATCAGCATTAAAAAAAATATTTCCACCCTCAGGAACAAAAGAGTTTTTAGAAGAATATATATACTTATACATTACGATTTAATTAATCAAATATTGATATGTATAGAACTTTAGAGACTAATAAAAAAATTAAATTCAAAATGGTTTCAATAAATATATATATATATATATTTATTTATATAAAGTCATGAAAACTTATGCATTCACCTTCATATTTGATCAGTGATAAATCGCCGAAATCAATAATATTTGAAACAATATATAATGGATTTTTTTTCATTGGTAAAGGGGTGATGAAGGGGTGAAAATATGAGTAATATAATGGTTATGAAAAAAAAAAAAGAATTAGAAAATATGACGGTAGATAGAAATATTATAAATATGAATAGAATCAACCAACATAAAACAAACACAAAAACTTTTATGCGACAGCTATATGGATTTGAGATTTATGCACCTAGGTCGATCTGGCCAAAGCACAAAAAAATGCATTTCCACGCACGTCTGACGCACTCTCACGAGCCTAAGTGTATGCGTTCAAAATCACCGAAATTCGCTTTAGGTGTCATACATTGTTGTTATGTTATATCTTTGTGTTCTGATTTCATAAATTTAGAATTTTTAATCATAACTTCATACCTTTTAGTAATGTTAGACATACATTTTAGTTATATTAGCAATACCTTTATATATTATATAAGATATGACTATGTTGATATGAAGGTGTAACTAATATCACATAAAGTTATGAGTAATACAATGTAAAGGTACATGTACAAAATTTGCCAAAACTATGGTTTTTTTTTTTTTTTTATAAAGTTAAATGTATGAAATTTGGGTATAAAGGTATGACTAATTAACATAACTTGTATATCTAACATAACATGAAGGTGTTGACAAAAATAAAAAAATCAAGCGTGAAAATAAAAATGAAAGCAGAAGGGTTGATCTGAATCCGACCTCGAAATCCATACACCTGATTCACAGGAATAAATACATTTTAACAAGGTACTTTATATTTCATGAATTATGGATCATAGATTATTTACAATCATATAAAATTACATTGATAATTTTATCAAGTAATTGACTAACCTTGTTTGGAAATTTTTTCTTGTATTTACTGTAAACATAGGAATTTTTTTGTGATATAAATATTTTATGTTTGACAGACCTGATTTTAACAGATGAGTTAACTCACTATTACTATTTACGTACACAATTTTTTTTTAACCAGGTGTATGGTTTTGGGATTAATTCATGCATTTAGGTCGATCTGATCTACGTGTTAAAAAACGTGCTTCCATGCTCGTCTAATGCGTTCTATGCACTCCCACGCGTTTGGGTGGATGAACTCAAACCCACCAAAATTCGTTCCAAATGTCAGACATACATTTATGTTATGATAAACATATCTTAATAATATGTTAGTCATACATTTATATTCTAATTTCATACTTTTAGAATTTCTAAGTAGAGGAATTCGAGTACAAACTCTTATACAAAGGTAAGTCATAATTGAAATACAATACTATGAAAGCGGTTTAACATTAATTCTTGTTCTTACATTAGAGATCAAGTCAAAAAAAAAAAGTTGTCCGGAGAGTATGATTGATTGTATTATTTTTCTTCTTCTCCTAAATGGTAATTGATAGTGAAATACTCTTGACTCTATGATGAAATAATGCATTAGTTTTTGCAAAATAAACTAGTATGATTTTGAAGTATTCTTGTAAAATTGGGAATTTAGCCATCATTTTATGTGTGAATGTCGACAATTTTATAAAAGGAGTTCAAATAAATGACATGTAAGATAAGTGTAGAGATCCATATGTTGGAAGTTTAAACTAAACATATATCTGATTTAGCAATTATGCTCTCTCTCATGAATTGACCAAAGTTGTCATTTTAAAAGAAAAGACCAATATTAGCAAAATTCTGCAATTTTAATTCTCATTACATTTGGAAATTGGTCAAAATGGACCAGCCCATATTACAAGTTGAAGTGGGCCAGAACATATTGAAGGAATATTCGCTTACTTTGAAAAAAACTAAAAGAAACCTTCCAAATCTAAATCTTAGATTTTTGTGATGTAGAGAATAATGGGCTATACCTATACCTATAGGCGGTATCAAATTCTGTCGCACCATGTTAAAATAAATAAATTTGGACACTATTTTAGTCGGGCGATATATATTTGAAATCGTTTTATAGATTATTATATGTTATCATAATTTATATATAAATTTGTGATATGAGTTTAGATATAATTTTAAATAAAATACATAACTCTTTCACGAATCTAATGTAAAGAGATAGATGATTTCACTCATAAAAAATGAATTTGAATTGTAAGTTCAATCTCATGGAAATGTATACGCGTGAGTCAATTTTATATAAGTACTTTTCATTCATGATATAATATAAGAAAATCTCATTCAATGTATTTCACTTTTCATTTAGTGGAAAAGGAATAGGTGAGATAACAACACATGCTAGTTGATTGGATGAAATAATAAAGGAGATGAAATTAATTATAAGAAGCCAACACAAAAAAAAAAAAAAAAGTCTTTAAACAAAGAATTTAAAACTATTCTTTCTAACCTAGAGTATTTTCTTGGACCTTAATAAAATTGACCATATATATCAGCCCATAACATCATATTTCACCACCACTATCTAAAACTAACTTATTTTACCCCGTACGAGCTCATACCATGACAAATGTAGTTTGTACTACCATATCACATACTTGTATCATTATTAATGTAGTTTGTACTATTGAGTTACACCTTCCATACCAACATTTATGTAGCTCGTGACATCATATTACACCTCACCTCATATGTTAGAAGAGTACTGCACAAAAATCATTTCTGTTTATTAGAAGAACAAAATTTAGTCATGTTATATCTGTATTTCCCATTGAATTAGGTCGATACTTAGCCATTCACATGAGATAAGTTTAAAGGTAAGCTCAATCATCAAATGAGAAGATTGAATACTTAAGCATTAATAATTGGAAATATGTCTTCCCAGTAAACAGACATAATAAAAGATGTTTCATAAGAAAACTAAGTTTGACTTTTCAAAAATGCCTTAAAATCTCCTGTCCTTTTTAGTGAAATCCACCTCTCTACATATCGTCATCTCTATCATCTCTTTTATGTAACACACAATATTATATAGTGGAAATGTGTCTTTCTACCCAATATACATAACATAAAATGAAAAATACCCACAACATAATAAAACAAGTTTTCTACCCAAAATGAAGTTAAAATTACTCAATCACCCTTTAAAATTGAGAGGGGGAAAATATCATTCACTATCTAAAAATTACTCACAGTGAATTTTCAAAATTCCAAAATTCAAAAGCCAGAAAACAAGTCTTCTCCCCTCAAACTCCTACAAGATTTACACCTATTCCGGCGACTCATTCCGGCGACTCATTCCGGCAACCCAAGTTCTCCCAACGAGGTTTCAAAAGTTTGAGGTTGAAGAAGGAGGTTGTGGTAGTTTGATAAGAGTGAGCTCTGTGGTGAGAAGGAGAAAGAGGCGTGAAAAATTTCCACAAAAGCGGAAGGAGAAAGACTGTAAAATTTTGGAACCGGGGAAGAGGCGCTGCTGTGCAAGAGAAGGAGAAAGAGGCGTGAAAAATTTCCACAAAAGCGGAAGGAGAAAGACTGTAAAATTTTGGAAGGGGAAGAGGCGCTGCTGTGCAAGAGAAGGAGAAAGAGGCGTGAAAAATTTCCACAAAAGCGGAAGGAGAAAGACTGTAAAATTTTGGAACCGAAAGCGGAAGGAGAAAGACTGTAAAATTTTGGAACCGAAGGGGAAGAGGCGCTGCTGTGCAGAAAGAGGCTTGAAACTTGAACCGAAGGGGAAGAGGCGCTGCTGTGCAGAAAGAGGCTTGAAACTTTTTCGCAGAATGGGAGAACAATCTGTACGTCTTTATTTTGCTATAAAATCTTTTTTCCTATTTTCTAGGGTATGAAATATTTTTACATATATATATATATATATATATGTTTATTTACACTTCCATTACAAGATTCGTATGAATCCTTGTTGTAGATATTTTTATGAATTCTGTGGATAATTTGAAGAAGAAAAATTAGTTATAAACATTTTAGGGTTTTTAAAATTCCTTAGATGTCAGATGCAAATGATAAATCACGATGGTATAATAGATCTCGGTGGTGTATTTGTTAGATCTCGATGGTAATTAGATAACGATTCAATTGATAAATCACGATGGTATAATAGATCTCGGTGGTTGTATTTGTTAGATCTCAATGGTAATTAGATAACGATTCAATTGATAAATCACGATGGTATAATAGATCTCGGTGGTTGAATTTGTTAGATCTCGATGGTAATTAGATAACGATTCAATTGATAAATCACGATGATATAATAGATCTCGATGGTTGAATTTGTTAGATCTCGATGGTAGAATATATTTTTGTGTTACTCATAAGTCATGGTAGTGATGAGTCATAATTTTTATAATATAATTATCTCAAATAGATATATTAAAAAAATCAATCAAAGACAAAATATTATCACACAAATATTTGTTCGATATATATTATCAAAAGAAATAAATATCCTCAATAAATATCCTCAATAAATATCCTCAATGTTGGCATTAACGGTGAAAATGTTGGATCAATTTCATGATTGTGCTCGGTGACAATTCATGATTGTGCTCAATAACAATCTTTATCATCATCCAATATGATAAGGTGTTTCTTCCCTTTTTTACTTGTCTAATTCTAATACCATCAGAAAAAAAATAATAATAATAGTAGTAGTACATAAATTATGTTTGCCTAGTTATTATAATCTGATGGTTGAGAGCAACTCATTCTTATTTATTGTCGTTTTGATAAATAATAGTATTTTAAATTTTGTTTTGATTTGATTTCTTAACAGTCATAGTGGAAGTGGCGGGGTCGTATAAATTTATCGGCTAGATGCAATACATATTGTTCAAGTAAGATTATTCAAGACATTTATGTTGAGCTTAGGCATTGTGAGAGGTTAGATGTCTTCCTACGGTCTTGCTTTGGTCACTTTTTGAGTTTTGATGGGGATACACATATTAGTGGTCGGTTAGATGTCTTCCTACGGTCTTGCTTTGGTCACTTTTTGAGTTTTGATGGGGATACACATATTAGTGGTCGAGGGCTTCTATATTTATTGGATCGAGAGGTTATAATACCAGAAGCTGGTACTCACGAGCATTGGTTTCGTGTGGGAGATAGTATATCCAGGTTCTCCAAGTTGGAGTTTTGTATGATCACTGGTTTGAAGTTTGGAACTTCAACATTTGATCCAGATTCTTCACCTTGTGAGCCACCAGACGATAGTCTTTATAAGAGGAGTTTTAAAGGACAAGCCGTGGTAGCTAGCGATTTATGGACTCGATTTAAATGCAACCCCTGACACAAATGCAAATGTACCATCATCAGCCTCATTTGCAACCTCTTTGTCGTGAATGAATTTGGAATCATCATCATCAGCAGTAAAAGCATCATCCTCATTTGCAACCCCTGACACAAATGCAAATGTACCATCATCATCCTCATTTGCAACCCTTTTGTCGTGAATGAATTTGGAATCATCATCATCAGCAGTAAAAGCATCATCATCCTCATTTGCAACCCCTGACACAAATGCAAATGTACCATCATCATCCACATTTGCAACCTCTTTGTCGTGAATGAATTTGGAATCATAACAATTATTGAAATCATTGTGTTGTTGTTGTAGTGGGCAACTATTTCTTAGAAGATCATCAACAGATAGTGAAATATGCTTCGAAGAAGAGTTAGATCTTGGAACCTCCAATGGATTGCTAGAACAAGCTTTGAAATGTTCAATATGACTTTGCACATAACTCAGTTGACCTTCATATATATTAAAATTCTGATGAATATACTGTTGTTGAGAATTCAAAAGTTGAACAAAACCACCCCCTGACTCGCATATGATAATGGAACATTCAAATGAGGCTCTATCAGTTCAATAGAAACAAATAACTTAGGGTAATCGTACACCTCAGCAACCCTCCTTAAATCATCATCCGACTTGATTTTAAATTTCACTTCTCCAGAAATCTTCGTCGGCATTAGACAATGCAATGAATAATCACATGTCCTACGATCTGCTCGGACAATATCATGAATTTCATCCGATAGTTATACATAAGAAATTGTATGCAATGATGCATATATCAAACTCTCCTCTCCATTTTTATAAACCGATCCATCCCAATATCCACGATGAACTAGAATGATTTCATCATTTGTCATCTAGAATTACAAAAAAATTATTAGACTACAATTAGACTATTCAATAATAAGACATTCAAGAACAAAAAACTATTCTCAAAGAAGTAAATATGATGACATCAAGACAGTATTTTTAGATTTCATTTTAAAATTGTATTTTTAAGAAATTATTATTATTACTACTAATTTATAATATTTTCGTAATTTATTTTTACAGATTTTAGGACAAAAATTCAATCGGTTAAAAAAAAACTATGATTTTCACATTCATAAGATGCAATACAAATTCAAAAAAGTACTTATATATAATTTTTTAAATTTATAAAAATTAATTCATTGCAAGACTTCATTTTTTAATTAAAAAAAGTCATTGTATCTAGATTTAATAATATTAATGATAATGATAATAACATAAATTAAATTAAATTTTAGTATCTTAAATTATTTAAAATAAAATTATGCATTTTTTTAACATTTTGAATAAATATTTAACTTACTGATATTAGCATTAATATTAACAAAATAATATTTATATTTATAAATAGATCACGATGATGATTATAGATCATGATGATAAAACATCATCGTGATCTATGTGTAACATATCATGGTCTGTTCAACTTAGATCATGATGATAATATACCATTGTGATCTAAGTGTACCATCATGATCTGTTCAGTCTAAACCACGATAGTAAATAAATCACGATGATAAAATATTATCGTGATCTAAGTGCACCATAATGATCTGCTGGGGCTAAATCACGATGACAAATAGATCACGATGATAACATATCATCATGATTTAGTTGCACCATCATGATCCGTTTAACTTAGATCACGATATATGGTAAAATATCATCATGATCTAAGTGTTCATCATGATCTGTTCAACTTAGATCACGATGCAAATAGATCACGATGGTAAAATATCATCGTGATCTACGTCCACCATCATGATCTGTTCAACTTAGATCACAATGGCAAATAGATCACGATGGTAAAATACCATCATGATCTACGTCCACCATCATGATCTGTTCAATTTAGATCACGATGGTTTTACCATCGTGATCTACGCCCACCATCATGATCTGTTCTTTGTTCAAATTTTCATTTTTGGAGGTTTTTTCTATGTTTTTTAGCTCCAACTTTCATCTAAAAACACATATCTTAATTCAAAACATTATAAACTATATTATACGAAATTTTAAAATAATCATCATCTTACCTCTTTTGAGCAACAACCAAAAGATAAAATTTCACTTAAAGATTGTATTTAAAAAATATGACGAAGAGATAGAAATATATGAAAGAGGTCAAAATTGAATTATCTCAACATATATATGAGAGAGGGAATAGAAGTCATAAATGTGGTGGGTGAAATCATTAAAGTTGGTGGGTAAGGGCATTTAAGACATTTTATCTCAATTTTGGGTAAAAAACTTATTTTTTTATAAAGTGGGTAAAATTCATTTTTTGTTATACTTATTGGATAGAAATATCCTCCACCCCTACACTTTTATATACATACATACATATGATGGTGTAATTAGCCTGCCATCCTCGATCTCTCTCCTTAATTATAAGGTATATCCACATGATACATTTCATAACAATCGTTACACATCATCATGTATATACAATGACATCATTATTAAACAAACACGATGTGTGTTGAGTATTACAAAACATGAGATGTGATATTTCAGCTTAAACTGGTAGAAGGTCTTCATTCGTCTACTAACTAAATTCAGATACAATTAAAGATAATATGAATGATCCAAAGGCCATATCAAGCTAGCTAGCCACCACCATAGAGATTTACTTCCGACAACGAGAGTGGAGGAGTGAGAAGCAGGTGTGGGTGAAAGCATGATTAATTTGTAGGCATGGATGATCAAGAACGATTAGCATGATCTTCATTCCCAAGAGTACTAATGAGTTTATAAATTATTTGTTTGAAATTAGCTAGGGGTTTTATGACTGGAATATGTTGACGCTAAAATCTGTATGGAACAAATTCTAGTCAAATGCCTAAATAACCAGATTGAATTGGAGGAAATAAATCAAAAAATAGCAAAGAAAAGTGATGAGATCAATTCTCGAACTGTGATGAGATGAGAAAAAGGTGGTCCAAGCTGTTATGACCACCTCATTCACTTAAGGGCTTGGTTGGTCCACGACCGGGGGTTGGCTCCCCGTGGTCATGTTGGTCAGGTCGGCCCTCGGTTGGGAGGTCAGGTCTCGACGGCTGTGCTAGCTTGACTAGTCTGCAATTGATTAGGAGGTTGGCTCCCAACAGGTGTGCTAATTAGGTTGGCCCTTGGTCGATCGGGAGGTTAACCTAGATCGAGCTAGCTGACCTCTCTTGATGAGTATGTGTTCAGTTATTTTCAACTCGGTTTTAGGATACAACAAATAATATTAGAGATTTCATTATGCAAAGATTTGTTTGTTATTTAGAGTATTGGGTTTTACAAAAAGATAAAAAAAATTGATGCATTAATTAGGTCCAGTTTACCAAAAAAAACACATATCTCTAGGTTAAAAATATAGGGTTGTCGAATGCTCTTTTCAAAAAGAATTATGACAAAAATATCTATAAATATGTAATTCTCTACACTTTAAAGTAATCTTTATGTAAACAACAACTAATAGAAGGAATTTCAACCAAATTGATATATTAGAAAAGTGGGGAGGAAGAGAAGAAAGAGATGAATATATAATATGGGGTGGAGGATATTTCTATCCAATAAGTATAACAAAAAATGAATTTTACCCACTTTATAAAAAAATAAGTTTTTTACCCAAAATTGAGATAAAATGTCTTAAATGCCCTTACCCACCAACTTTAATGATTTCACCCACCACATTTATGACTTCTATTCCCTCTCTCATATATATGTTGAGATAATTCAATTTTGACCTCTTTCATATATTTCTATCTCTTCGTCATATTTTTTAAATACAATCTTTAAGTGAAATTTTATCTTTTGGTTGTTGCTCAAAAGAGGTAAGATGATGATTATTTTAAAATTTCGTATAATATAGTTTATAATGTTTTGAATTAAGATATGTGTTTTTAGATGAAAGTTGGAGCTAAAAAACATAGAAAAAACCTCCAAAAAATGAAAATTTGAACAAAGAACAGATCATGATGGTGGGCGTAGATCACGATGGTAAAACCATCGTGATCTAAATTGAACAGATCATGATGGTGGACGTAGATCATGATGGTATTTTACCATCGTGATCTATTTGCCATTGTGATCTAAGTTGAACAGATCATGATGGTGGACGTAGATCACGATGATATTTTACCATCGTGATCTATTTGCATCGTGATCTAAGTTGAACAGATCATGATGAACACTTAGATCATGATGATATTTTACCATATATCGTGATCTAAGTTAAACGGATCATGATGGTGCAACTAAATCATGATGATATGTTATCATCGTGATCTATTTGTCATCGTGATTTAGCCCCAGCAGATCATTATGGTGCACTTAGATCACGATAATATTTTATCATCGTGATTTATTTACTATCGTGGTTTAGACTGAACAGATCATGATGGTACACTTAGATCACAATGGTATATTATCATCATGATCTAAGTTGAACAGACCATGATATGTTACACATAGATCACGATGATGTTTTATCATCATGATCTATAATCATCATCGTGATCTATTTATAAATATAAATATTATTTTGTTAATATTAATGCTAATATCAGTAAGTTAAATATTTATTCAAAATGTTAAAAAAATGCATAATTTTATTTTAAATAATTTAAGATACTAAAATTTAATTTAATTTATGTTATTATCATTATCATTAATATTATTAAATCTAGATACAATGACTTTTTTTAATTAAAAAATGAAGTCTTGCAATGAATTAATTTTTATAAATTTAAAAAATTATATATAAGTACTTTTTTGAATTTGTATTGCATCTTATGAATGTGAAAATCATAGTTTTTTTTTAACCGATTGAATTTTTGTCCTAAAATCTGTAAAAATAAATTACGAAAATATTATAAATTAGTAGTAATAATAATAATTTCTTAAAAATACAATTTTAAAATGAAATCTAAAAATACTGTCTTGATGTCATCATATTTACTTCTTTGAGAATAGTTTTTTGTTCTTGAATGTCTTATTATTGAATAGTCTAATTGTAGTCTAATAATTTTTTTGTAATTCTAGATGACAAATGATGAAATCATTCTAGTTCATCGTGGATATTGGGATGGATCGGTTTATAAAAATGGAGAGGAGAGTTTGATATATGCATCATTGCATACAATTTCTTATGTATAACTATCGGATGAAATTCATGATATTGTCCGAGCAGATCGTAGGACATGTGATTATTCATTGCATTGTCTAATGCCGACGAAGATTTCTGGAGAAGTGAAATTTAAAATCAAGTCGGATGATGATTTAAGGAGGGTTGCTGAGGTGTACGATTACCCTAAGTTATTTGTTTCTATTGAACTGATAGAGCCTCATTTGAATGTTCCATTATCATATGCGAGTCAGGGGGTGGTTTTGTTCAACTTTTGAATTCTCAACAACAGTATATTCATCAGAATTTTAATATATATGAAGGTCAACTGAGTTATGTGCAAAGTCATATTGAACATTTCAAAGCTTGTTCTAGCAATCCATTGGAGGTTCCAAGATCTAACTCTTCTTCGAAGCATATTTCACTATCTGTTGATGATCTTCTAAGAAATAGTTGCCCACTACAACAACAACACAATGATTTCAATAATTGTTATGATTCCAAATTCATTCACGACAAAGAGGTTGCAAATGTGGATGATGATGGTACATTTGCATTTGTGTCAGGGGTTGCAAATGAGGATGATGATGCTTTTACTGCTGATGATGATGATTCCAAATTCATTCACGACAAAAGGGTTGCAAATGAGGATGATGATGGTACATTTGCATTTGTGTCAGGGGTTGCAAATGAGGATGATGATGCTTTTACTGCTGATGATGATGATTCCAAATTCATTCACGACAAAGAGGTTGCAAATGAGGCTGATGATGGTACATTTGCATTTGTGTCAGGGGTTGCATTTAAATCGAGTCCATAAATCGCTAGCTACCACGGCTTGTCCTTTAAAACTCCTCTTATAAAGACTATCGTCTGGTGGCTCACAAGGTGAAGAATCTGGATCAAATGTTGAAGTTCCAAACTTCAAACCAGTGATCATACAAAACTCCAACTTGGAGAACCTGGATATACTATCTCCCACACGAAACCAATGCTCGTGAGTACCAGCTTCTGGTATTATAACCTCTCGATCCAATAAATATAGAAGCCCTCGACCACTAATATGTGTATCCCCATCAAAACTCAAAAAGTGACCAAAGCAAGACCGTAGGAAGACATCTAACCGACCACTAATATGTGTATCCCCATCAAAACTCAAAAAGTGACCAAAGCAAGACCGTAGGAAGACATCTAACCTCTCACAATGCCTAAGCTCAACATAAATGTCTTGAATAATCTTACTTGAACAATATGTATTGCATCTAGCCGATAAATTTATACGACCCCGCCACTTCCACTATGACTGTTAAGAAATCAAATCAAAACAAAATTTAAAATACTATTATTTATCAAAACGACAATAAATAAGAATGAGTTGCTCTCAACCATCAGATTATAATAACTAGGCAAACATAATTTATGTACTACTACTATTATTATTATTTTTTTTCTGATGGTATTAGAATTAGACAAGTAAAAAAGGGAAGAAACACCTTATCATATTGGATGATGATAAAGATTGTTATTGAGCACAATCATGAATTGTCACCGAGCACAATCATGAAATTGATCCAACATTTTCACCGTTAATGCCAACATTGAGGATATTTATTGAGGATATTTATTGAGGATATTTATTTCTTTTGATAATATATATCGAACAAATATTTGTGTGATAATATTTTGTCTTTGATTGATTTTTTTAATATATCTATTTGAGATAATTATATTATAAAAATTATGACTCATCACTACCATGACTTATGAGTAACACAAAAATATATTCTACCATCGAGATCTAACAAATTCAACCATCGAGATCTATTATATCATCGTGATTTATCAATTGAATCGTTATCTAATTACCATCGAGATCTAACAAATTCAACCACCGAGATCTATTATACCATCGTGATTTATCAATTGAATCGTTATCTAATTACCATTGAGATCTAACAAATACAACCACCGAGATCTATTATACCATCGTGATTTATCAATTGAATCGTTATCTAATTACCATCGAGATCTAACAAATACACCACCGAGATCTATTATACCATCGTGATTTATCATTTGCATCTGACATCTAAGGAATTTTAAAAACCCTAAAATGTTTATAACTAATTTTTCTTCTTCAAATTATCCACAGAATTCATAAAAATATCTACAACAAGGATTCATACGAATCTTGTAATGGAAGTGTAAATAAACATATATATATATATATATATGTAAAAATATTTCATACCCTAGAAAATAGGAAAAAAGATTTTATAGCAAAATAAAGACGTACAGATTGTTCTCCCATTCTGCGAAAAAGTTTCAAGCCTCTTTCTGCACAGCAGCGCCTCTTCCCCTTCGGTTCAAGTTTCAAGCCTCTTTCTGCACAGCAGCGCCTCTTCCCCTTCGGTTCCAAAATTTTACAGTCTTTCTCCTTCCGCTTTCGGTTCCAAAATTTTACAGTCTTTCTCCTTCCGCTTTTGTGGAAATTTTTCACGCCTCTTTCTCCTTCTCTTGCACAGCAGCGCCTCTTCCCCTTCGGTTCCAAAATTTTACAGTCTTTCTCCTTCCGCTTTTGTGGAAATTTTTCACGCCTCTTTCTCCTTCTCTTGCACAGCAGCGCCTCTTCCCCGGTTCCAAAATTTTACAGTCTTTCTCCTTCCGCTTTTGTGGAAATTTTTCACGCCTCTTTCTCCTTCTCACCACAGAGCTCACTCTTATCAAACTACCACAACCTCCTTCTTCAACCTCAAACTTTTGAAACCTCGTTGGGAGAACTTGGGTTGCCGGAATGAGTCGCCGGAATGAGTCGCCGGAATAGGTGTAAATCTTGTAGGAGTTTGAGGGGAGAAGACTTGTTTTCTGGCTTTTGAATTTTGGAATTTTGAAAATTCACTGTGAGTAATTTTTAGATAGTGAATGATATTTTCCCCCTCTCAATTTTAAAGGGTGATTGAGTAATTTTAACTTCATTTTGGGTAGAAAACTTGTTTTATTATGTTGTGGGTATTTTTCATTTTATGTTATGTATATTGGGTAGAAAGACACATTTCCACTAAAAAGTGTATATATGTATGCGTGCACTTTAATTAGGATCAAGTGGGATTGAGTTTGTATTCCACTTATAAATTTTTAGGTCTATCTTCAACTTAACTTAAATATAGGTACTTGTCATTAATCATAGATGCTATTAATATATGTTTGCTATTTTTATAATATGAAATGAAACACACGTTATAATAAATTAGAATCTTATGTCGTATACTATGATATAAATATACATGAAATATGAAATTAAACCGATATTTTTGGTATGTGAGGTCACGATGACAGTGTATTGATGTAAGATGTCACATTGTATTGTGATTTGCATTTCATGATTTATCTTAAAGTTTTCAACATGTATAATGAAATTATGATTAATTATAATACTCATAGTAGTACTATTTTACCACTTAAAAAAAGGTGTAAGATTTTTATCCACTTAACTAAACGGGTCGTTTTTTCTCATAATTTACACATGTTTCAACACATGCTGAAGCTCAAGACAAGTGAATGTGTTTGTGAAGCTTCATACATTTACTATTTCATAGATATATATCTTCCACATACTCATATATAAAGGTAATGATTTTTCAATTTTTACAACACATGAATCTTAACTTAATTTTATTCTATGTCAAAGTTCCCCCCCCTTTTTTTCCACAAACAACTGTATCTCATTTTTATTATCAAACTTTTTGGCCTATAATGTGGAGGGGACCTTATATCCAACTCATAGGCCAAAACAACAATTTTTTTATGAGACGGAGATGATTGATACCAAGAAAATGAGTTGAGTAAGTCTTATGTAAGATCGTCTAACGGATCATTTTATTTGAGACGGGTCAATACACAACCCACACTTCACAATTTACATATAAATTTGTGGAAACTGGTTATTTTAGTAGGTAAAAAAAGATTCACCTCATGAATATTATCCGTGAAACTATCTCATATATACAAGTCTTGTCATTTTTCTTTTTCTCTTCATTTTATGGATAGAAGATTTGAGTGATCTAGTTATCGTCTGTGTTTGAATTTTTTATTTAGTTTTCATCTTAATTAATATGGATAGAAGATTGCGGAATAATCTAGCTCATTGTCTGTGTTTGAAAGTTTTATTTAATATCAAGCTTATATAACATCTCCTTTACAAGATTTTTTTTTTGCTGCTTGTTATATATGTTTAAGATGTGACACTCCATAATCATAGTTAATACGTCATAATTAAATTTTCCATTTTTCGACGTATATGATTATATAATACGTCATAATCAAAGACTTATTAATAACCACTCGGATTCTCTATTTGAAAAATACAAGCCAAATATGCAACGCTAATAAATACGTACACTGAAAAAAAGAGATAAATTGCTATTCATAAAGAAAAAAAAAAGGTGGCAGTTAGTAGTTGTGGGTGTAGTTTGAAATAATTAATTAATGCCATAACATATATGGATTCATTTGCGTTTGAACAATAATTTTGTGATTAATGTTATTCATTGATTTTCATGATTATCGCCTACAAAATTCTTCTAATTTATATTTTACACATCCAACAATAAAATCTTAATTAAAACCGTTTCATGAATCATAATTTGTAATAAATTTACTCCATCATATATATTAGAAATTAATATGAGTCATCCACATACACAAATGATATATGCTTTAAATGAAGTTCTGTTTCATGCTAAAATTATATAGACTTTCATGTTAATTTAAGTTCTTGGAATTAATATAGTCTTGTATATGAAAATAGCACCCAATTTGAGTCCGGTTTTGACTAGAAATTACGGAAGTGGTCGAAATTTTAGTTGCATTTGAGAAGTTTTACGAAATAATAAAATTTGATGAGGCACAGGAACCGAGCCGTGGGGCATCCAGTTTCGGTTCCGGTTCGTAAACCGGCGATTCAACCGGAATCGATGGCTCAGCCGATTCGAACCAGTTTTTTCTTTTTTTTTTTTTGATTTTTAAAATTTATATTTTGCATTACCAATTTTGATTTTTAATGCTTGCAGTTTCGAAATATACCATAATAAATTGAAATTTAGAATAAAAAAAATTAATGGGAGTGGGACAAACAATAATAAGTGAACAAACTTTTTTCATTATAAATTGGAAATTATTACAAGTTAGAATTTTAATTTAGAATTTAGAATTCTATCTATCTATCTATCTATTACAAAATTATCTATCTATTACAAAAGTCTATCTATTATTACTTTTCAATTATATATTAGAAGTCTAACTTTGAAACAACAATAATACATTGAAATATTTTATAACTTTGTATTTTAATTGAAATGAATGAAATGAAATAAAAGTTATGATTTTAATAGTGGTCAAGGGGAGAGGGATTTTTTTTTTGAAAGAGTTTGAATTTCATTCTAAGTTTGGAAATGAAAGTAATTTCATTTGCAAAGTTATAATACAAACAAGCATAATAATCAATGCAACTTAATATAAAAGAGTAAAATAACATAAATACATAATATTATTTACATATAATATAATTTTAAAAAAATACATAAACCGACTGAACCAACAGTTAAACCGCTGGTTTCCAGTTTGTAAAATGCCCGAACTGTCGAACCAAGGTTCACGGTTCCGTTTAGAAACTGTGAACCATGATTCGGTTCCCCAAACCGTGCGGTGACCCGGATTTGGTTTCGGTTCGATTCCGGTTTTCCGAATCGGATGGGCACCTCTAAGCCTGTTTGATACGAAGGTTGGGTTTGGACTGAATTATAATAATTTTGGGCTTTTTATTGTTCATGCACTATAATTTGGGTGTTTGGTATGGAGGTTTTTAGTATAGGTTTAGTTGTATTATGTTTTTGGGTATTAATGATTGAAAGTGTAATATTTATAAATTCGTGTTTGGTATATAGGTTGGGTTTGATATGGTAGTGTAAATGTCAAAAATACCCCTCCTTCCTAATCAGTCGAATGAAAAAAAGATTTGACACAGAGGACCTTCTCTTCAACAATTCTGAAAGATTCCAAATCAAAGCAAATTCTCTGTTGCTCTGTTCTTCCAAATCAGCCCAAATTCGTCAGCCTCAACTGCTTCTTTTTTCAAATCGGCCCAAATTCGGTGCAACCATGCTCTTAATTTAGTTGAACATCGGAAAAATTAGTATGGAGGGAATCTACAACGATACCGAACAAGATTATCAACAATATGTAATTTTAGCAGCTTACCACTCTAATGTAGTTCTTGGATGATCAACATAAAAATATTTATAGTTAGATGGTCACATATTTACAGAGATATGAAATAGAAAGTACATGCTATCAATGACCAACAAGAAGGCCCATTAAGTCTCAAATCAAAGCAAGTGGAAAACCTTGAAATCAACATAATCCTATGTTTTGAAGTTCCGAAGATAGGTGGTGAGATGTGTGGGCTTTTCTTTCTAAAAGGAGTAAAGAGATCACTCGTTCACGACCTGAGACCGTGTCTCGCTGGCATTTCTATGCTCTGCGAAGAAGATGCATCGAGATTAGAGTTTTCAATGCTTATGACAAATGGGTAAGCTCAAAGATTGCTATCTGGTCACTGAAAAGATGGGTGTAGTTAGTAACGAAGGTCCGACACCATCTACATGGAGGAATTGCAAGAATCATCCCACTTGGTTTAGCAGCTGCGAAGAGGGTGGAGAGGATAGGGTTTGATGAATGAAAATTGATCTCATAGCTTATATACGATGCCAAAGTTGGTATTTAGTAGAAATACAAGGGTAGTTCGGTAATCTTATTGCCAAAAGTAAGGGCTCAAATGAAACTTCACATTTTTTTACTGTTTGGTTATGAATAAACCCACCAAAAATGGTGGGTTCATAAACTACCTGAAGCCACTGTGAACCCACATTGTATCCGGGCCCAATTACAAACCCGGACCTCAAACCCTTCTACCAAACATAGGTTTAGGTTGATATATAATCCTCAACCAACCTAAATCTATTCACCAAACAGCCCCAGTGTTGAAAAAGAGGGTTAAGTTGGCACCGTATATTTGGTTGGTCGACATCTATGTTCTTACATACTAAGTTTGCCACGAAACTAAATATTGGACACATATGATAATGATAATAATATTGTTATTGTTGGATACGTACTTACATCCAATAAATTAGTGATACAGTAATTACGTAAAAAAAGACTTATTTGTCGTGTTTATATTGATTATAAATAATCATGTCCACGTTAATGTAGTTTGTAAGATATTTAAACAAATTAAGTATGTGCTGTGGAATTAAGACCACGGAAACCGTATACATTCAATTAATTCAATAAAAATATCATTAAAATTTGTAACACATTCAAGTGTCATTAAAAATTGTGACCGCACTGAAAAAAATGTAAATAGAGTAGTACTGGTTAGTAACACATTAAAGTAAATCTCTTAAATTTCGGGACCCAATTAAAAAATGGCATTGAAAAGATATATGATGACTTATTAGAAAAAATGTTTGTGAAGTTAGTCACGCATTGATAGAAAATGTCAATAAATTAGCTAGCGACATTTCAAAAAAAAAAAAGAAAGAAAGAAAAGGTCACCCTAAATCCTATACATAGCACAATTTAGCGCCACCATTTAATTTCATGTACATAGAAAAATTGTTACCATTTTGTAAAGGTAAAATTTAATAACACAATTGAGACGGTTTCAAAACTTTTGATACTTTTTTTTATTGATGCAAAAATGTGTCATCAAGGTAAATTTTTTGTGTTGAAGAAAACTTTATGATAGTAGTGAATTCAAGGTAAATAGTACCTCAAAAAATATTATCCATCATAATTTTCTTCAAATGACACTTTGATACAGGGCATAGTCGTGTGTGGAAAATTTCTATATATATATATATATATATATATTTCTGATTTCAGTCCATTTTGTTCAATAATTTCAAAATGAATAATGTGACTAAAATATCGAACTTGGCTTGCCAAGTTCCGACAACTACATCGACATTAATGTTGAAAATTCTAACATAAAATTACTATATTGGAAATACATTGAAATATAGAGAGGACCAAAATTAGAGAACAAATACTTGATTGTTAAAACATAAAAAGTGTCTACACGACAAAAATTGAATTCAACCCTTTGTTATATTAACACAGTGAATTATGAATGACATTAAGAAAATACAAATTATGAAAAGAGTCATTTTCCTATAAATATCATATTATAATGACATTTTGGACAATTTTGAAGTAAAAAACATATCGTTACAAGACAGATGATGTTTTATATATCCTCGTCATACAGATCCATAAATCTGTACCTCCGAAAGTATTAATTGTATACTTATAAAATATCAATTGTATACGCATAAGGTATTTATTTGTATAATGGAAATATATGTTTACATTTTAATTACATGTTAGTTAAAAGTATTAGTTGTATATTTATAAGGTATTAATTGTTTAGTCATGATAAGGTATCACTTGTATAATTAAAACATATGTTTTAGTGAAAAATGTTAGTTGTATATTCATAATATATTTGTTGTTTACTTCTAAGATATTGTATATATATATATCAGAAATATATATATGTTTAGTGACAAACATTATTTGAATTATTACTTATTAATATGATAGTACATGATTTAATTGTTGGAAATATAATTGTGTTTGTAAAGGAATATAAATAATGTTTGATTTATTATTTTGTAAAAATATATATATAGTTATGTTTATGGTGTTATTCAACATATATATACCATTTTTTTGGGTTTTGATTTTTGTTGTTCAAGTCTAAAACAGTTCTTGAATTTTCTTTATCAATTACAGACACCTTTATTATTGGACTTTTGGTAGGTCTCCTTAATCTTCTGCCCTTGTCCTAATTTTTAATTTGTAGTAATGAAAATGACAATAATGGTATAAGAATCCCTTAACATAGTTAATTTCAAGCAATTAAACTTTTTATTTATATCATGTGAAATAGTTAATTATTAGTGTTGAAACATTCTATATAACTTAATTTTAAAATTTTATTGATGAATTCTACCATGGAAAGAAACTTGAGATTGGTATTTTAGCATTTTTCTATTATAATAATAAAACAAATATGAGTACTTTCCCTACATAAATCACTATTTTAAGTCATAAACAGTATATATACATGAAACACAAATATATATTTTATTCCAAAATCCAAAATAATTTTTACTTATAAGCATAGTAACTTATATTATATTTTTAGGATTCTACTATACTAAACTGTTTAGTATAGTAGAATCCTAAAAATATTGATATAAGAAATATTAAATATGAATATTTTTTAAATGTTATTTTTAAAATTAGAAATTAATTTAGGGTTAGGAGTGTTTCAGTACAAATAATTTATTTCTTAAAAATATTAAAAAAATATGTGATAATTAGTGATATAAAAAAAGATTTTGACGAAGTTGTATCATAATATAAATATTGATGGGCATATCTACTCCACAACTTCAACGTTAAGGGTATATTTACTCTCAAAATAAGATTAATAGTGTAATTGCACATTGCCATAAATATCTATATCTATTAGATCGAATAATCAAGAGGAATATAATTCTACTAGAAAACAACCAAATTTCAACATAAAATTCCATCAGAAATAATAACCGTTGGAATTTCCAACAGAATTTTCAACGGAGTTCAACGCTGTTGGAAGTTTCGTTGGAGTTTTTATAATTTCCAATAGAATTTCCAACGGAATTCAACACTATTGGAAATTCCGTTGGAATAATGTTGGAATTTTATTGGTGGTTATATATTCCAATAGAAAGTACCGTTGGAATTGTATTTCCGTCGGAATTTAATTCCAACGCCACTTTTCACACGGTCCAATTCCGTTGGAATCAATAATTCAAACACAATTTTACAAAATTCCAACGGTATTTCGCAAAATTCCAACAGAATTGTTCCATTGGAATTTGAGTGATTTCTAATAGTATAAGTTGCTCTCTGGTTTATCTCATTTGCCGCTCAAAAGTTTTATTTTAATTTTATTTTTAATTCAATTAATTCGTTTAATATTTCAAATTTATTATTTAAACATTTAATGAGATAAAAATAACTGAAAACCGAAAACTTAATAATGATGATTGCTAATGAAATTGTAACTTATGAAACTTCAGGTAAAATATTTTAATTGAAGTTAGTGAAGTTGATTGTTGCAATTGCATTAAATGATTATTGAAAAGTTTGCAAGATTAAATTTAATCTACATACCAACTAAATTAAGAATTAATGATAAATAATAATAAATTCAGTTAATAAATGATAATTTTTAATTTTTTTAGTTAATATTAAAATATCCATGTGATACACTAATTAATGATATATTTGCATCTTTACTCTAACTTTTTTTATGATATGTGTTATAATGGTGAATTCACTGATACTTGTTAATTTATTGTCTAAATTCATTTGGATTCGAAATCTTTCAATTTTTATTTTTGAATTATACCTGATAGACCACAACAAATTCATTTAATTCAGATCTGTGGACATCGTAACATCCAAATACAGTATATATACTTTTGAGAACATGGTTCGAAATTTATGCAAATTAAAATTAATCCTACAAAATAGTTTTATAAACGTACGTAATTAAATTTGTAAGATGAAACTTCATATATATATATATATTAATCGCCAAATTAAATTCATTTTTATAAATTTATATGTAGTAGTTATAAGTTGTGGGTCATGAAATGTTAACTTATTTTACAAAATTAAATCCGTAAAATTATATTAGAAGAATTATAAAATTTGCAGCCGTTACTATCACTAGTTTTGTACCCGTGCGATGCACGAGATAAAATTTTATAAATACAATTATAATATTTTTATTTGAGATTTGGAAAAAAAAGTATATACAAATGTAATATATATATATATATTATATTTTAAATATTTAATTGTTGGAGATAATCTCTAGGTATGGTAATAAAATAAGATATTGTAATTTTAAAATTAATTTATATATAAATAAGATGGATATGAATTCTATAGAAATTATCACATTTCAAGTACACTATTTAAGATAAGAGAATAATGTTTACTGAAACAAATCACAACATGAAAGCTATGTTCTATATAAGATAGAATAAATAATTCAACTAACTACTTTTAAGCATGTTATCTTTAAAACAAATAAATTCTATGATAAAAATCTCAAAAATATAAAAGAAATATAAAAACAAAATATATGATTAATTTCCAATTATTTCTAACCAAAAAAAAAAAAAAACAATCTACCTTGTAATGTAAATTTATAGTCTTCTTTATCACTTTTCCATATAAGTTTTCATTCATGTTTCTTCACGAAATTCATACATAAGTAAAAAAAAAAAAATTACATTAATAATAATCCATATGCAATACCAATAAATAAAACATTCATCTCCAAATATGAATACGATAGGAACTTTAATCGTTAAGAAATTATTGATAAAGTCAAAAAATTATTAACCGTCCATCCAAACTATATGATGTAGATCAAATAAAAATCATAACCAAATAAAATAAAAACCAAAAAAGAAAAAAAGAACACAATCCCATGAGCACCATGAAAGCAAAAGATTTATATTGCAGAATTTGAGAAATTAAAGAGAAAGTGTGAGTGAATTCTAAGTTTTTTCTCTCATATTTATAGTGTATAATTTGTTCATTAGATATGAAATTAGTGCATTTTGTATGTCATAAATTTAGCTGCTTCCTAATTTATAGATTTTTTTTCTTAATTATAATGATTGCAAATAAATGTTCAGTTTCCACTTAATTTCTATACATGAAATCAAATTAATCACATCATTCACAATCAATGTGTTTATTGATAAAATCAAAATGTTTTATTATATTACATTATGTTATACATTAAATATTATTTTTATTGAATTTTTTTTATTTACAAAATAGAAAATCTTGTTCAATATATATAGTATATAAAATCAAGATTAAGATAATATCACAATTTTATTTGTTTGCTCATATTATTGTATATTAATAGTGAAATTTAGTAGGAACTTATTTGTATCTTATTTAATGGATGAAAACGATATCATCAACATCTATTGTATTTTTAAAATGACATTTCAAATTATATTAATTTTAAAACAAACCAATATTTCTATGTAATCGATGTCAAATAACTTGATGTATAAGTCATTAAGAAATTTTTATATAAAATCATATGGAATGCTTAGATGAAAAATCATCTAGTTTGAATCTATAAAATAATTTAACATTTTTTTTAAATTGAAACATATTAAATTAACATTTTTATTAAATTGAAACGTATTAAATAGAAGAAGGATAGCTAATGGCAATAATTTCTTTTTCTTTTTCCCTAATTTGTAATAATATTCATCCTTATATATAGAAGATTAATGAGGCAATTGACTTTTTTATTTAATGGATAAACATTATATCTTTTCCATAAATATCAAAACAACTTTTGGGTGGAAAAATTATTTAAGGAAATGTTCTTCTTCATATATATATATATATATATATATATATAAAGATAATGTCAATTAATATCTTAATTAATTAAATATGATATTCATTTTATTATTACATATGATTTATTATAATCAAATCAAGTGGAGTTATTTAATTTCTTTCTATATGATATATTATTACAATATATCTTTTAATTTTTATATTTAGAATTATTTAATTGTTGACTTTATGTTTTATGTAGATTTGGTTATCAAATCACGAATTAATTTTTATATATCTACACCTTTATATAACAATTATGTTTTATACGTCAACAAAATTACATGAAATTGTATCTATATTTTGGTTATCTTTTTATATATTTTATTATTTTGTAATAATAAGAATTATATAATAAATATATTTTATGTATATATTTACATTCATATTAAATTATATATAAATATATATTAACATCGAATGAATAATTGTTTTATTATTTATATGATATTATGATTATGTTATTATATGATGTAAATCACATATATATATATGTATGTATACACACATTGCTAAATGATATCATATATGAATAGAAATTGATAATTAAAGTTGACTTACCATATTGACAAATATGGTAATTTTATTATATCATATCACTTCCTTAAATATATATATATATATATATATATATTATCAATCATGATTTATTATTTATCATTTAACATTTATTTTAATAAAAAATCATTTCCAATTTTGGTAGGGTGTTTTTGGCGAGAAAATTTTAACATTACTATTTGAGGAAATGTTTGTATTTTTATATATATAAAGATTTTTATGTTCAAACTATGTACTCCATATTTAGAGATTTTTGAAATCATTCTTATATTCAACATCCATTAACTTTTAATTCAAGTCTGCTATATATTCCGGGTGCAACATATGATATATGATCAAAAACATGACTAATTAATTAATAGGATTAATTTCAATTATAGTTCCGTATGTATGGTCCTTTCAATTTTTTGACAATCAAGTATACGCTTTCCAATTTTGGTCCCGTATGTTTTTACTTCCTTTTTTTTTTTTTTTTTCCAATTTTGATCTTATATATTTCATAATTTTCCAAAGTTCAGTCAAATTTTTCAAATTTGGTCTTGTATATTTCAATTTTTTTTAATTTCAATCCAATTTTGGTTGGATGGCCGTTGAGTTTCAACCCAAATTGGACTGAAATTGGAAAAAATTGAAACATATGAGATCAAAATTGAAGAATAGGATCAAAATTTGGAAAAAGTAGAAACATATTTGACCAAAATTGAAAAACGTATATTTTAAAAATGGAAATAGTCATTGGTACGAGACCAAAATTGAAATTATAAAAACATGATTTCAATGTGCAGTAATTATTCTTCCGATGGGTAGTTAGTGGTTAAATATCTTTTCAAGTCTTGTCTCCACCCAACTATCCGCTGATAAATTTTGAGTAGTCTCGCATGTGAGATTGTCTCATGAATCTTATAATGTGAGACAGGTTAATGTATACTTCACACTAAGTAATTTATATGAGAATTCAATTTATAGGTAATAAAGACCTTTTCCATGTAAAATAATCTCACGTGAGTTTTTGTGATAACAAATTGACCCCTTAAAAACCTGATATTCTTGTTTTATAATAATAATAATAATAATAATAACAACACTAATAATAATAATGAAATTACAAAAATAAAAAATAATTGAATTGAGATCTAGTGGAAGAAAATGTAATAGATGAAGGATTGGGAGTCGGCCGAATCATGAAATATTTGATAAAAAGGGGGATACTCTTAATGTTAAAGATTACTATCACATAAACATCCAAAATCTCAAAGGTGGGGAGCATGTATCATTATTATGATGTCTAAACAGAGAGAGAGAGAGAGAGAGATCAAAACTATCCATCCTTTTCTTTTATTTGATGTACCAATTAAAATTTTAAAAGGTTACCCAAATCCAGTTGCCAAGACCTAGATTGAAAAGATCAAATGGTTTTTCTTGCTTCCTTCCAAAGTGATTCTCACTTTTTTTTTTGTGCCAAATATAAGTGATGTCGATTTCATGTATTAGATAAGTAAAAGGAAATTAAGATTGATCTCCTTGTATATAAATTTAAATAACTGAATTAAGTCTTCTTGCTAGCTATTATAATTAATTTCTAGATGAAGTGATCATCTTTAAAAGCTATATAAAAAATGCACAACAACTTATATAAGATCGATATCTAACTTGTATAATTCAATGAGACGAGATCCTATAACCACAACGCAAACCTATTTATTTTCATAAATCAATATCTGTTTCGTAAATTACTGTTTAATAAGACCACGTTTAACTTCATTTTTGTAAGAAATATGTTTTTGGATCTTTCATTTTATTGAAACTAAATATTATTAAGAAATATAAATAAAATTGTTGCAGTGTTAGGTAATACTTGATATTCAAAATTTCCATGTGTGAGTGTTTAAAGGAACAGGTGGCCCGAATAGTTAATATCAACAAACCTAATGTAGTGATATCTATCCTTGTTTTTAGTACTACAATATGTTCATTAATATTATTTACTACTGGCCATATTATATTACATTATATTCATGAATAATATTATTTGGAATAAAATTTATATAAAGGGCTCATGATATAATATTATATAAAGGGGTCAAAAATTATGTTATTTCTGGAGTAGAAGCTGCACTCCACTGTATAATCCTTATCTTCTCTTCTCAGTGTTTCCATTTATGCAAAATCAGAATTGAGATAAAATGATTGCTCTCTTCATTCTTCCTATACTTCTCTGGTTCTTTTTATCCCGACGCGGTCGTAAACCCTATCCGCCCGGCCCGAAAGGATGGCCCTTGATAGGGAACATGGCGATGATGGATCAGTTAACCCACCGTGGCCTGGCCAAGCTCGCCAAGCAATACGGCGGCGTATTGCATCTCCGAATGGGCTTTCTCCACGTCATCGCTATATCCAGCCCGGACTCGGCCCGACAAGTGCTCCAGCTCCACGACAACATATTCTCCAACAGGCCCGCAAACATCGCCATAAGTTACTTAACCTACGACAGAGCCGACATGGCCTTCGCCAATTACGGGCCCTTCTGGCGCCAGATGCGTAAGCTCTGCGTCATGAAGCTGTTCAGCCGGAAACGGGCCGAGTCGTGGGACTCGGTGCGGGATGAAGTCGACGGCATGGTCCGGGCCCTGGTGGCCCGCACCGGCACTGCTGTGAACGTAGGCGAGCTCGTGTTCGGGCTCACCAGAAACGTCATATACCGGGCTGCCTTCGGGTCCAGCTCCCATGAGGGCCACGATGATTTCATCAACATCTTGCAGGAGTTTTCCAAGCTGTTTGGTGCATTCAACATAGCCGACTTTGTTCCATGGTTGAACTGCATGGATCTTCAGGGCCTCAATAAGAGGCTTGCCAAGGCCCGAAGCTCGCTCGATGGATTTATCGACAACATAATTGATGATCATATCCAGAAAAAGAATATTGCAGCTGGGATTAATGGTTCGAGTGATCATGAATATTGTGTTGATACTGATATGGTGGATGAATTATTAGCCTTTTATAGTCATGAAGCCATGGTTCTTGAGTCTCATGAGGATCTTCAAAACTCTATCAAACTCACAAGAAATAACATCAAAGCCATTATCATGGTAACACTATCTATACCTCATCATCTTCTTTGCATTTTCTTGCTTTTTTTTTTTTTTCTTTCATATAATTATTAATTGTTGCATCTACTATCATTATTCATTGTTTCTTTTAAGGAAAATATGTATTTGAGATGAAGAATGAAATGCTAATGACTATGTAATTAATAATTTAAATATACTATAATAATAATAATAATTGGGATTTTTGTAAAATGACATTTATTAGTTTTGAAAATGCTTTCCTCTTTAGGAAAGATTTTGCAAACAATTGAAAAGGTTTCTTCCTGGCCCTGGACTTAATTCAACCACACATTTGAAATTTGCCATTTTTCACGTCACATTTATTGTAGGGACATTAATTTTATCCTCTTTTAATTTAATACATATTTTAAGTTGAATTTTCAATTTACAAAAATCAATTTCATTAGAATTTTAATTTCAAAAGAATGATCACATCACATACAAGTGTTGAAGAGGACCGGACCTGATCAATACTTGACGTATGTTAGATGCAGTTTAATATAAATAAATAAATAAACACAAAAACTTTAGTTAGACGATCTCAGGAATAATTTCCATGAGACGAACCAATTTTGCTCATTAACTCAATCTACTTCCATAAATTTATATTTGAATTGTGAAGTATGAGGTGAGGATTAACGTATGCCACATAAAATATTTTTGCTGCAATCTTACACAAAATATAAAATAAGAAGTTGACGTATGTTAAATGCAATCTATTATGAAATAAAAGGAAAAAAAATAGAATTGAGGATAGTAAGATTAAAACGTCACTGTCAGGATGTAATGTTTGGAGGGACCGAAACAGTTGCATCAGCCATCGAATGGGCCATGACAGAGTTAATGAGAAGCCCAAACGAGCTCCAAAAAGTCCAACAAGAACTGACCAACGTAGTGGGCCTGGCCCGCAAAGTCGAAGAGCCCGATTTCGAGAAGCTCACCTACCTCCGCTGCTGCCTCAAAGAGGTCCTCCGCCTCCACCCTCCGATCCCCCTCCTCCTCCACGAGACCGCCGCCGCCGCCACCATCTCCGGCTACCACATCCCCGCCAAATCACGCGTTATGATCAACGCGTGGGCCATCGGCCGCGACCCAAGCGCGTGGGAGGACGCCGACGAATTCAAACCCGCGCGGTTCCTCGCCGACGGCGTACCGGATTTCAAAGGAAGCAATTTCGAGTTCATCCCGTTCGGGTCGGGTCGGAGGTCCTGCCCCGGCATGCAATTAGGGCTTTATGCTCTGGAAATGGCGGTGGCCCATCTCCTCCATTGTTTTACGTGGGAGTTGCCCGATGGAATGAAAGCGAGTGAGTTGGATATGAGCGACGTGTTCGGGCTGACGGCGCCGCGGGGGGAGAGGCTGGTGGCGGTGCCCACGCCGCGGCTGCTCTGCCCGCTTTGAGCGCCGATGGCCGCCACCGGAGCTCCGACCTCTCATCACATTTGCTATCTTTTTTTCATTTTGATATTCAATTGCGTTATATATAAATACAGTTTATTTTATTTATACATATTATTAATGTTTGAAAGTGAACACTGAACATAATAATTTTTCTTAATTGTACAATGCTTGTTGAATGCTGTAACTATATATAAAAAGTTAATACTTCGTATGTATTTTTTAATACAATATAGTCATACATCGCATCTTTTAAATAATTAATGCATTTCAGTATCTAATACATAATAAATCATTTAGGTAATCATGTAATAGGAATAATTCATATTAAACATATATGAATTACAATCTATGCATTATAGATCAAATGTGGTAATAATCTGTTATTGGCCATAAATATTAAACATGATGTTTCTTACCAAACATTTTTGCTTCCTTTTAAATTTTGTGGGGGTCGAATTAGAGGGTGTTTGGCTAAACTTATAAGCTCCTTAAAGAGCTTATAAGATGTTAAGTGCTTATAAGATGTTAAGTGCTTATAAGTTCCTCAAAAGTGTTTGACTAACTTTTAAAAATAAGATCTTATTATATGAGCTTATTATTATATGAGCTTATAAGACGTAAGGAGCTTATAAGCTATTTTTTGAAAAATTGAAAAATCTCAACTTATTTCTAAAATAAGAACTTATTTTTCAAAACATCTTTAAATTTAATCATTGAAATTACACAAATGTCATTACTAACAACTTATAAGCTTCATTATCTTATTTACCCAAACACTTCAACAACTTATATTAAACTTAAATTAAACATCTTATAAGCTCCAAAAACATCTTATAAGATATGATAGCTTATAAATTCTAAAAATAAGTTTAACCAAACACCCTAATGTTTTCTAGCCATATAATTCTATAGTTGTATGTTTCATAAATTATTGTTTTGAATAATTCTGACACGTTTGTGTTGGCAGTGTGTGAATGTGCATGTGAGTAGGGTCGGGTCGGGTCAGCCTCATTTGTCTATTCCAAGTAATGATTTATGATGAAATAGTGAAAGTAAAATAAAACAGAAGATACATATAACTGTAATAACCCTCAGCACTGCAATACATGAATTTCACTAAGTACATATATTCTTCCTAAGCGATTTTGCGAATGACAATAAAATGATAAATAACAAACTATTCACTCAAACAATGATTGATCATCAACTATTACTTACCATTTTCCAGAATTGTTGCATCAATTAAGAATCACCAAAACAAATGTAACTATCAAGCCAGCACACAAGCTTTGTGTACCACAAAATGAGCTGCAAAAACTATCCCACCTATCTGTATGTATAAACGAGAATTGTCACAACCTGAGTGCCATGAGACCAATGAAACGGGGAAATCAGTCGTCCAAGGTATATGTTTGGCATTTCCCCGGTGACACAATGGAAGGTTGGATCAAAGAATAAAATGTTGAATTGTTGAGAAACCAGTCAATGGTCAAGGATTTCATTATAGAATCTAGTCTAATCTTATTTTCTGGAGAAAAATGATACCCATATTGCAATGTAGACTGCATTACAGTAGAATGCGGAGTGCAGCAAGACCAACAGCAGAAACGGAGGCAAGGGCACCTATGCAATATTTAATCACATCATATTTTGCAGCTTCGAATTGTGCCCTCAGCTCATGAATTTCCTGAGATCACACAGGAACAAGGTAGGTACAGAATTAAGTAAAATTTGGTGATCAACAATTTTCAATAGCTATTTAATACTCACCCGATTAAGTTTGTTGGTGAGGTTAGTCGTTTCTTGATTTTGATTGTTCAGTTCATCCCGAGTTCTCCTGAATAAGGTGTGCCACCAAAAACAAATGCAAATAAGTGAAAAGAACTGGAATGCATAGGAGTCTATTAGATCCATTACATAAGCCACTCTTTCTTACCCCTTTTCAAGATTAAGATCCAGACGCTGGCCTGCAGTGACTTTGTCGATTTCATACCTTAATCAAGATCATTTTCCCGTCATTGAGAACAAAACATCAAAAGTTACTAGACTGGCAGTGTTTTTAAATACATACCTTAACTCACTCCGCATCTTTTCTATATCACTCCTTAGTTTTTCCAATTCATGTTGCAACAAAGAGAAATTGTGCTCCTGCATATGGAATTAAATGAACTAGGCATAACTTGAGTTGCACCACACTTTGAATCCTCAGAGAGATAATAAACTGATAATATAGTAAATCAATAGAGGCATTCATGCATTATTATTGGGAAAAGGTACAATAACCCCTCCCCCTCCTCCCCAATGACACCACAAAAGCACACCAACTCTTATACCATTTTCTTCCATTTCCTTTTCAATGAAACAAATTAACCTTATATGTTAATTCAATTGAAAGCCTCCATTACTTCCTAGGCATACGATGTTCGATGTGACATTTGTTCAAGATCTTCAACACACTCCTTCACATTCATGCCAGGTATTCAAAGCCTTGCACATTGAAATCTTTAAAGATAGGGGGTTGTGAGATTAAAAAAAAGATCTTGCATTATTTTGAATGCTTCCTCTCTGTTCACTACTTGGAACCTAACATGTTTTGAGACAGAAGAGACAAGTTTTTGCATGTGATCATCCAACAAAAAGCATTCCAATAATGTAATTTTCAAGGACAATTTTTATGACATTAAGTCAACAAACAAAATCATCACCACATGTAGCTCATTATCGTCCATTATACAAGACAATCAAATTTCATGCGTCGTAAAACAAATAAATAGAAACATGTCTCTGAGCCGATAGACCTCATATCAGTTGATCATCAGTTTGACTGAATACAGACAGATACTAATATCATTTCCCCATGTCTTCCACTAGGAAACGCTCATATCCTCACTCAGCAGTTTCCAATTTTGATTCAACAATTTAGGTGCAATTATAACCTATCATTTCTTATTCATGAACAAGCTAAACTACCAGAAATGACAGCTTGAAGAGCAATTCCATACCTCTGAACTTGTAACTTCAGTTTTGAATTTTGACAAATTGGATTCATGTGTCATCACATTCTACAAACAAAGAAAAACACAGTTTTCATTCAATTGATCTCATTCCAAAAACACAGAAAAAAGTACACATCATTCCTTAAATCAAAGAAAAGAAAAGGGTGAAAACCGCTTACTTTGAGCATTTCATCTTTGGAAACCAAGGAATGAGTAACATTTTTCAAGCTATCATTCATCACATCAACCCACGCCTCCGTTATCGTCTCTGCTTGCTCCGTCGGCACCCCTTTCGTTTCCAATTTCCTGACCTAGATTCCCATTTTTAAAAATCAGCCCAAAATCAGGCAATATCAATAACAAAAAGAAGGGATCAGAAAAATGATTACTAGGGCCAAAGTGTCGACGAGGAAGAGGCGTTTGCCGTTGGATTTAGCGAGATCGGAGATGGGTCGGGTCCCGAACCTGTTGGGGTAAAACGATCGGGTCCCGAATAACACTGCCCGCCGGCAACTGGCCGGAAATGCTGTCGCCATCGGATTATACTACACGATTTGAATTCCAACAACAAAATTCTCGGTTTATTAATTGAGAGAGACTATGGCTGTTTTGGCAAAAAAGATATCAAATCAAATTTTTGGGAAAAAAGCACAAAAAGAAAAAAAAGGGAAAACACGCCCACCGTGGGGCTCGAACCCACGACCACAAGGTTAAGAGCCTTGCGCTCTACCAACTGAGCTAGACGGGCCTATTACTTTAATTATGGTCTGTGTTTATCCTAATTTAGTTAGTAATCTTTCACTAAGATTTGTCTTGACATTGTGTATGATCAATAACATGCACTAGCCATATAATATTGAATATTTTTACATCTCTAATATCCCCAATAAATATGTGATAATGAAACTTGAGAATTGGCACATCGAAAATTTCAAGATTATTGATAGTGTAATCAAACATGGGAATTGGCAACTTGTCTCTGTACAAGCAAAACGATCCAAGTACAAATAACAGAATCTCTAATTTTCAGACCAAAAGAAGAGCACAGACATGGCTAAATATGTAAGCTATTACTGAAAATTCAACAATGAAAAAGTTTCCTCGAGCTCTCCCTTCTTAGAATTCTTTTCATGAGCTCTCCCTTCTTAGAATTCTTTTCAAGGAGACGAGGAAATGATAAATGGAAAGAGCTGAACAAGTTTTTATTGGCAGAGGTTGCTTCTTCTCCATAATAATACATCTTGTCCTACACGCCTCTTACTTTGGTCGTCTTCTATAGGGATATAGTATGTCATCAATCGACTGTTTGATTTGATTCCCTACTTTACGTACGTTCTTGACTACCCCATTCGCCACCAGGTTTGCATTGCGAGTGAACCTGCATTTGAGCAAAACATACAAGTTAAAGATGAACAATGTGCAGATTGGTTGCAATACTCAGTTTGTAATATGGTTTCATGAATGTAATGTAGTGAAGTCAGATGAGTGATTTCTCAGAATCATCAGTATGGAACAGAAGTAGGATTTCCGAAATTTTACTACTTGCAAGGAGTCAGAATCATATTTAAACCATGTGAATCTGTGACTTGCTAAAACAGAATTGTAATTTGACATTTATATACTGTTAAATTAAATTGTTGTCCAGCAAAACTACCATTCTCCACAAAACCCACTATCTTACAATCTATTGTTATTAGCACCATTTTACTCATTGATTACCATTTATTTGGACACTGTTTTTAACCTTTATTTCTTCTCATCAAGCACGCTCACTAATCATGCAAGCCCATAGAGATAGAGATAAAATCAATGGTAGAAGTAAGAAAGGTCGTATGAGTAGGAGGAAAAAACCTCATCAAAGCTGGCAAGTTTAAATCAATCAAAAGTCAAGTAGTTAGAGATCAAACATAAAATATTGCATGAATACGTCATTATCAAATTTCGCTGGGGGCATCTTAAAGATAAACATGTTGTTGACCAGAGTAACTGATATCAAGTCAACATATTCACAATGTTTCAATGAGCAAAAAAACCAGTAGCAAAATTTCAAACTGGAAGACAGAAGTCCTTGCCTGGTCAAAAACTCATCCCCAGTTGAGTTAGTTGGTCTAGGTGATCGACGCTGTGGCAATCCAACACCATCTGTGAAAACCAATACATAATTTCATATTTAGTCCAAGCTAGATGACCAAAAAGAAGAAAAAACCATACCTCCAACAGAGGACAATTAAAATCACAAACTATAGTGACCAAAATAGTTCCTGTTAATTTTTATTTTTTTGTTTGCAAGGCAGAGCATCTATAGGGGTAGAAAATGCATGGACTGAAACAACATTACAATCACTCTGAAGGAGCAAACTATAGAAGCAGAAGCATCAACCAAATTTATCAGAGTTCAGTTTGAGACCCGAAAGCAACAACTGAGAGCTTCTGTAATATTTCAGGATTAAAGAATCTAGACACATACAGATATTAGTAACAATAGCAAAGTTTGTCAAGAACGTTAATGCATGTAACTATGAGCAGGCAGTTCAATGATAGTTCAAGACTTCAATTTTCCTGTATTTTGAATTTTAGCTGTATTAAAAAAATCGAGTCATCATGCATGTTACAGAATCAAATATGTCAGCATAACGAGTCAAGTGTGCTCAAGTGAAAAAACTTCATTGGACCACACATTTATTCCACAATTTATTGCAATTCATTTCTTAACAGAATTCTCATTTTCCCTTTTGAAAACATTAAAACAAGAAAAAATATACAGTTGAGCACCTGAAACATGTTACAATTCACCTGGTTCTAGATTGACTTCCTCATTTTGAGGCTATTTGCAATACTATAATTAGATCACAAGTCCCATCAACTCTCAGCACATCGATTAACCAATACATGCTTTAGCCACTACAGCCTTAATGGAGCTGGTAAAATATAAATTTACTAGCAAGAATAGAAGAGGAGTACCTTCTCTATTATGAATTGTAGTCACAGGAGCAGATGCAGCGTCAGCTGAATTAACACGTCGATCCACCAAAATCTCAAGACCTACGCAGACTGGCAATTCTGTCTCTTGTCCATTGGATTTCTCTCCTTTCCGGTCAACATAAAGAGAGTAACCAACACAACCATATCTGAAATCGTTGAGGCTCCTACCCTCTTTAGATGCTTCCATCTCAGATTGCCCAACAACAAATTGAGGCACTGGTCAACAAATATAGACTAATCCGTTTACGACATTATGGAATGTGTATTCTCAGCAGTTCAAAGCATGCAATGAAAACGAGGTGCTACGCATACATTTCTAAATTATGATAAAGAAAATATGGCTCAATAAAACACGAGGTGCATCTTTCAATGCTTTGGCACGCTTCACAATTTTTTATCCCAGAAGAATACATCACAATAGGTCATAATCAAGGCCAAGTACCAAAAACTAAACACAGTTACTGAAAAAACACACAAAGGATACAATAGAATTTTTAAATCAGAAAGAAAATGCTAAATGGTCATAGCAGAAAATGAAGACCAAAGAAATTTTCTCTGCATTTTCATGCGTTAAAAAGAATGTCAATGAACTTTTGCTGCCTAACTGAAGATGAACACAGAGTAAATTTCATAAGAACTACTCGAACACATTCATCTACAACAATTCCAGTAGAACTCTTAAGATCATATTAAGATAGAAACACCAAAAAGCAGCAAACACACACAGCTCACAATTTAATGCCACAATAAAATTAAGCTTTAAAACCTATATAATTAAGTTCTTTCCCACAGAATCAGAGTGCATGATAACTAACAAGAAAATATGTTGCATAGCCAAACATTCAAAAAGTGCAAGCTTTTTCTAAAATCTAAATAACAAATAACAAAAGCACAAACTTAAATCTATCAAAGCTCCAAAAAAACGAACAAACTGATAGCAAAAGAAACAAACAAGAGATGATAAAACAATCCACAAGACCAACAAAACGGATGAAACTTTTCATTCTGCGACCAGAAAGAAGACATTTTAAAGGCGGTCAACTCAAACAGACAAATGTTCGGGGGAAAAAAATCAAATTGGAAAATAAATAAAGGGAATTAGGGTTACCGCTGGGAAGAGAACGGGTGAGGCCAACGCAGACAGGGTTTTTTGAATCGGCTTTGAAACGAGATGAATAATAAAGGCATCCTTTACAAGATTTGGCCTTGTTTACATGACTCTCCACCGTACTTGTGTTCTTAGTCGAAGGAGAAGAAGACGAAGAAGCAGCGGCGCTGGTGCCGTCGATTTGATTCAATTGATTCGGATCCTCCGATTTGGATGGGATTGATCCATCCGCCATTTCTGTGATTGGGAATTTCTTCCCATCATCGCACTTCACTTTCTCATCCTCCATACCCACAAACTATGCCTTCTCTTGTTTTCTGCCTTTTGTATTGTGGTTATAATTATTATTATTTTTAACTAAATATAGAATATTATTATTATATTCTTATATAAGATAAATTTAGAAATTTATAACTCCTTAATTTTCTTATTTAATATTTACAGATGATTTTAATATATCAACAATTGATACAGTAACATGTGTTTATTATGATTTCAATACACCAAAATATGTTGACACTGACACATCTATATAGTACAAAATAAATAAGTATACACATCTGAAACATCATAAGGCAAAGTATGAGTGAGTGAATGTAAATCACCAGAATGAAGAACAAACTATTTGAAACAAGTTTCTCTCACTAAGATTATCGATCAAGACTAGGTTGTAAAGGTTTAGGATTGAAAACAGGGTAGTAAGTATCGAGCTGAAGCTGTTCCAGGATGTGTTGAGCATTCCATAGATACGATGAATGGCCCTCGATGATTTCTGTCACGTCCACCTATTCGATTCAAGACCGGTTTGATCAGTTTCTAAAACATTACACCAATTCAAGAATTATTACGAAGCATTCATTGATCAAGGTGTCTACATTTTCAATGCCTGGAACATCAACTGGCTGAATTCCAGCCAATCCTGTTGTTAGAAGACTGTACAAAGACAAGGAACGGTGAGATCAAATGAAAAGGACAACAAGTCGAGAATGTTGTCGGAAGACTGTTCATACTTGGCACGAAATGCTATTCCCAGCATCCAGTCGCTTGTAGAATATGCGTTCACGTATCTCCCAGCCACCACCTGCAACATTTGTTTGGACGATGGATTTGAGACTATATTGATCCGTTTTGTAAGATAAATTCGAGCAGATACCTTTCGAGTGGCTTCCCAGTTCATGTCTTTAATTGCTAAAGGAGCTCCAAGAAGAACAACTCTTTCGACAAGACCAGCTTATGAAAATCAAAGAAGAATTGAAGTGAACCGATTTCAATTTCCATGATCATTGAGATTATGTTATCTTTATGCTTACCGTTAGCTTCGTTTTCAGCCAAGACCTGAAGGCAACTGAAAATCACCCTTGCTCCTAGTGAGAAACCTACGAGGGTCACAGGCCTGGCAAAATTATAGACATCGAAAATAAGCATCTCAAGAACTTCACAACTACGTCTACATCCTTTCTAATATTGCATGAAGTTTAGTATACCTATGCCCTTGCAAACCTTTCAGTAATACTTCGGCCAGCAGCTTTCCTGCCTTATCAGATCTACATAAAGCAGCACATCAAAATATGCCTAATCAAGCATATATGATGAATTCAGTATGTTTCGTTCTCATGAAAGGAAGAACCTGTCAATGGCTATTGTCCATTTGCTGTCAATAAAATCAGCAAGAGAGATTAATGCTGTTGGCAACGCCAATGCTGTCACGAGGGTGCCTAATACAGTCATCATGGCACCTTGCGTCATCAGTTCCTTGGCGATTCCTGCAATACAAGTGACCGTGTTTGTGTAAAAGAGCAAGTTCCGGTGGCCTTAGTTGATAAATGTATTATATTCAGATTCATAAACAAAATTCTTTACTTGAAGTAAGCCAATCTTGAATAGCAGTGCTTACAGCAATTAAATTCTTAGACTCCCACTGAAGTGCGTACCTGAATGAACAAAAAATGTTTCGAAAATTCTATGCCATAACAAGCAATGACATATATTGGGAAAAAAATGGTTTACCTTTCCAAGTTATTTTGTTGTTCTTCCCAAGGTTTTGTAAAGTCTTCTTCCTCAAAAACGAATCCTGAAATTAAAATCTCAACAGCTAGCCGCTGACAAGAAAATTATAACGAGGAATGAGAATTGAGAACTAAAAGTACCCACCAATCATGTTAACAGGACAACAAGCCAAACATGAATATAATCCTATTTTGTTATGTTTTTTCTTTACTTCCAAATCAGGGAAGCCAAAGAACTCACTCCTTGGTTATGGTTTTCTCCTATAGCTTTGAACTCAAATTCATCAACGTCACCAATTCTCCTCGCCACTTTGGCCCCCGTAAGACCAGCTCCAGCAGCTGTGTCGATTGAAAATTCAGTGAAACATAAAAACTTGAAACAAATAGTAGTCATAGGCTTGGAAAGCCATTGAAGCTGATTCTTAAAGAAATGTTGTAAACATGCAATCTTGTACGTACCACCAAAGGAAGCAGCAACTGCAACGGAACCTGCAACACTGCCAGCAGCACTAGCAACGGCAGCAAAGCCACTTGCCCCAATAGCAGGAATAATAGTCCCTAAAGTAGGGGCTAATGCACTGAATCCAGCAGCTATTGCTGGAGCAGCTAAACCTGTCCATTTTCCATGGTTAAAACTTTGCACACACACACACACAAAAAATCAGATTAACCATCACAACTATGAATATAAAACAATACAATACATTACATACACACCTCCAGTAATTGCCATCAAGGTACCACCAGTTAATGCAGCAGCACCTATAATACCTCCACGTTTCCACTTATCCCATGAGCTGTCTGGATCTCTGCCTTCTTCACTGGACTCCTCCTCTTTCAGAAGTGCCATTGCAGAACAAGCAATCACTGTTTCAATGGCTTCCTAAAAAGACCATATTCCTTTTTAGTGGAATGATGTTATTTACAGAAAGTTATCAAAGCAAAAACCACTTGAACTGAATATACTACTCTAAACATCATTGTTCACTTTCTTCAAAGCAATGGCAACTTTACCGATGACAGTTAAATAGAATAATAACACATAAAGATTCATTGGTAAAGAATGTCCTCAAGACAATATATACATAATCATACCATTTTTATCCATTTGATATCAAACCAGGTAGCTATCAACCTCAAAGCCAAACGATGCCTAGAATCATAGCCCTTTCTTCTCTTGGTGGGGCTTTCATTGTCTTGATCAGGAACATCTGCTAGGCAAGCTGAAAGAAGCTCATACAAAACTATCACTTTCTTCTGGTGACTAAGAATATTTGCCTCTTCGATGGGTTTTGCATCCAGTTCAATGATGGATTGTCTAACCTCATCCTTAGCAACAGAAGCACCAATATCGATTTCCTGAGACTTATTAGGTACTGTAGCAGACTTCGAATCTTGATTCCCCTCAGATTCAGGAGTTGGGAACTTCTCCTTACAGGCTTGCTCATACTTCAGTTGTTTTCCCTTTTTGGAATGATATTCAGCAGAAGATACTTCCATGCTTGAAGACACTGCATCTATGCCCTTTGTCAAAGCAGCTTCTTTTTCAGCAGCATCTGATGACTTGTCACCACTTTCCTCCCCAAGTTGCCTTAGGAGCTGATCACAAACAAGGATTGTAATTTGCACATTAATGTGTGTGTGTGTGAGAGAGAGAGAGAGAGAGAGAGAGAGAGAGAGAGAGACTAACAGGTCCAAGATGATCCTTCGCAGGTGAACTCTCAGCAATTTTCTGCAAACCACTCCACGCTGTGCTATCAATTTCAAGAAACCTATAATTGCAAACCAAAATATGAACAGTTTTCTTACATGTTTAAGCGATGGAAGAAAATGCAAACAATTAAAAGCTCATACTTGAATATGGGACGAAGAAGGCCGGATGATTCATGGACCCACAGCGGAGAGCCGGAGTCGGAGCTACTGCCACTATTGAGGCGTTCCCCCGACGCGCCGCAGTCTTCGGCGCCGGAGGAACACCCCAGTGGAAGAGTCTGGTGGATCTGGGCCTGGTGCAGAGCCATTGCGAAGACTGCTCCCGCCGCGTACTTTTGCGGCGCCGTCAGCATCGATGGTGATGATGATGATGATGACATTTGTCCGTTTATCGCACTTCAAATCAAAATTATATCACACTGGAACTGAATTATATCGCAAAAATGAAGGAAATGGGACAATTACATAGAATTTCACTAAAATTAAACGTGATCGAATGAAATAATTTGGTCAGATAAATCGATGATCAACCGCTTTTTGTCTGTTAATTTATTTTTTGACGGTTTCAGCTGAGGTGAGCTACGACGTCGTATTGGAAAATCGAGAGTAGAGAATTCAATTCAAAAAAATTAAATATGGAACATAACATAAAATATGGAAATCTATACTATACTAATAGCAAAATGTTTGGAAAAAATTACAAGAATGTCATTTTCCTGCCCATTTTATTCTTTGTCCTTTTGTCCAAGTGTCAAAATGTGATTGAACATTGATTGTATTTTCTTTCTTATTTTTTTTATTTGATCATTATTATTAATTATTTTAATGTTTGGCTTGGAGGATATTCTTCAACAATTAAATAATATTAAAAAGTAAAAGTTATGATTATGTCTATAATTTATAGATATTTATAGACAACTTTTATTGGATAAATCAATAGAATGACTTGCAACATACTTTTCAATATATAAAATAATCTATATCTATATTTATATTATATAAAATGTCACATAAATTTGTGTAAATAACTTTTTTTTTATTTTTTTTTTCAAGATTTCATTTTGATTTTCTAAATTAATTTAGTAATTTTAAATTAAGCTTCCATCTCAAGCCATTGAAATCAAATTTTCTCTCAAAGTCATTGTCTTATATAAAGAATGTTTATTCATTGAATAACACTCACATACCTAGCTTATAAAAATCAACAAAATTTAATAAATTCTTTTAATAATAATAATAATAATATTTCAAATAAATAGAACTGCAAATTTCCCGCTCATATTAAAAATTATATATAATATATTAATATTAGAACAATTGGGAAATTATATAACAAGACGCGCAACGCGCGGTACACTGCTAGTTCAAAAGAATAATAGCAAATTGTTTTTTTGCATGTAGCAACAGTGGATATAATCATAAAAGTTTTTTTTTTTTTCCAAAAATACAAGAAAAAGCTAAATAATATTATTTGTCCGATAAATTAAATTCCATAATTTTTCATTCTGAATTCTGTAATCAATTCGATAGAATACCAAAAAGCAGAGAAGGAAACGAATTTGTGACGGCAACGTGATGGGCTCGGGCCGGGCCTCGGCATTGGCCCCTTCTCTCTTGGCTTGGTAAACCCTACTTAAACCCTAATTTTCCCCTTGCTTCAATCAAGTACGATCAGAATGTGTTTATTTGTTGCTTGACGATTGATGATGTGGTGCTAGCTCTCAGTTGATTAGTAAAGCATTGTGGAAGTTTTAAGTTTGAAAATTCTGATAGCGTGTTGATAAATTTGTTTATGTGGGATTTTAGCCTTTTAGGGATGCTGCCAATATCCGAAGCCTTTTCGATCATAGAGAAGCAGAAAAATGTTGATGATGTTGTTCATGTGAAGCATCATGATAAGGTTCTGCAAATTTTGATTTAGTTCGAAATGGGTGTGAAGAAAAATACACTTCGATGATAGACAACGGCTGAACCACAACGCTTATGCAGAAAACCCTAAACCTAGACACTTTGATCTTCAAATGCGAACAGAAAATCGAAATAACACGCAAGATTTTAGGGTGGTTCGGCTCGCCACATCGGCCTACATCCACCATGAAAGGATTGAACGGATTTCACTAAGAAACGAGAGAGAATTCGAAGTTACAAGCTAAATCCCCAAAATTAGGGTTTATGCGCACTCAATAACCCTAATTTTCTAATCTCACACAAAACTCAAAATTGCAAATTAAGATTACAACTGGCTATTCTCCTATATATACTAAGTAATAGCCCTCTATCAATTTAACTGGAAACGCAACCGAATTGGACGAATTTGGCTTCAAAGATTCGAATCTGCGCCTGTGCCCTAGCTGTTGCAATAGCTCAACTACCTCGAACCGGCAGTTATGACTCAGACTTCCAGCGCCCGGTTCGACCGCCTCCAGACCGGTTCTCAACCCGATTTTTCCGGTTCCGAATTCCTTGATTTATTTCCGAGCTGCTACTCCTCAATTCTCCACCTCAGCTTGTGAAATCAATCCAAATTCTTTCATAAGTTCAGCACTTATTCAAACTTGATTTGCTGCCCAGGTTTTCACCTGGATTTGTTCCCTGCAAAACTCAAATTTCGACCTTGGAAGTATTTTAGTTAGCATATCAGATGGATTCTCCTCAGTTGCTATTTTCCTAGCTTCTATTTCTCCTTTATCTATCAAATTTCTAACAAAATGCAATTTGATATCAATGTGTTTGCATCTACTATGAAACATTTGATGCTTAGCTAAATGTAATGCACTTTGATTATCATAGTAGATGGAAACTCTTCCCTGCTTTACCCTTAGTTCTTTTAGAATTCCCTTGAGCCACATGGATTCCTTGACAGCCTCGGCCATGGCAACAAATTCTGCTTCTGTGGTAGACAAAGCCACCATCGATTGTTGCATTGCCTTCCAGCTTATTGCTGTTCCAAATAGCCTAAATACATAGCCTGTAGTTGACCTTCTTGTATCAGGATTTCCTGCAAAATCATAATCTACAAAACCTTCCAAAGGATTAGAAAGATTAAGGTTAGTTTACTGATAAAACATTAATCCCAGATTTGATGTTCCTTGTAAGTATCTTAGCATCCATTTGATTGCTTCCCAATGAGGTTTACCTGGATCTGTCATGAATCTACTTACTCTACTCATAGCATAGGCTATATCGGGTCTACTACAAACCATTGCATACATCATGCTTCCTACTACATTGGCATAAGGAACTTCAGTCATCATCTTCCTTTCAGCTTCAGTTTGAGGCTTCTCTTGTGCTGTCAACTTAAACTGAGTTCCCAATGGAGTGGTGACTGACTTTGATTCATGCATAAAGAATCTCTTTAGAACTTTCCTTATGTAATCAGTTTGATATAAGAATATCAGCCCTTTTCCTCTATCTCTTCTAATGTCCATGCCTAACATTCTTCTAGCATCACCAAGGTCCTTTATCTCAAACTGATCCTTGAGTTTATCCTTGATGATCTGTATCCTTTTCATACTCTTGCTAGCTATTAGCATGTCATCAATATAGATTAGAAGATAAGCTAACACTCCATTGTTTTCCTTCTGTAAGTAAACACAGCTATCATGATTGCATCTCTCCAGTCCAATGCTCATCATCACACTGTCAAATCTCTTATATCACTGTCTAGGACTTTGCTTGAGTCCATATAATGATCTTTTCAGTAAGCAAACCTTATTCTCTTCTCCAGGCTTCTTATATCCTTCAGGCTGAGCCATGTACAAAGTTTCATCTAAGTTCCCATGCAAGAAGACAGTCTTGACATCTAGCTGCTGCAACTCCATGTCTTCTTGCACTACCAAGGCTAGTAAGATTCTTATTGATACATGCTTCACTACTGGAGAGAATATCTCATGGTAATCGATTCCTTCTCTCTGAGTGAAGCCCTTAGCCACCAGCCTTGCTTTGAACCTTACTTGTTCCTTTCCAGCCACTTCAATCTTCCTCTTGAAAATCCATTTGCAACCTATTAGCTTCTGTCCCGCTGGTCTATCAACAAGGATCCAGGTCTGATTCTTTTCAAGTGACATGATTTCCTCATTCATGGCTTGAGCCCACTTCTCACTGTCTTTAGACTTCATTGCAGCTTGGTATGAGTTTGGCTCCGCATATTCCAATTCCTCAGCAACACATAGGGCATAGTTGGCTATATCAGCTTCACCATATCTTGATGGAGGAGTTATTGTCCTTCTTTGTCTATCTCTTGCTAAGTGATAGGTGGTCAGATCCTCAGGCTCATCCGGCTGATCATTTTGATTCTCAGTGACTTGATCATCATCTGAATCAGTGGAGCTTGATCCATCTCTTTGATTCTCAGCCTGAGACTCTCCTTGCAACTCCACCTGAACTCCTGATTTTTCATTGCTCAGTTCTGAATTTGAAGTTCCTATAGTTTCAGTAGCATGTTGCTTCTCTTTATACCCCATCACTCCTTCCTTAAACACCACATCTCTACTAATGAAACACCTTGGAGTCCCACTTTCTAAGCTCCACATCTTATATCCCTTTACCCCATTTGGATAGCCAATAAAGATGCACTTTATAGCTCTTGATTCCAGCTTATCTTGCTTAGTGTGAGCATAGGCTAGACATCCAAAAACTTTTAGAAAAGAGTAATTAGGAGGCTTAGAGTACCATACCTCATTAGGAGACTTGAATTGGACTGAAGATGATGGACTTCGATTGATGAGAAATGCAGCTTCTCCCCAAAATGATTTGGGCAATCCAGCATCTAGGAGCAAGCATCTTACCCTCTCCAAAAGCGTTCTATTCATGCGCTCAGCTACTCCATTTTGCTGTGGAGTAGCCACCACAGTCTTGTGTCTTGAAATGCCTCTCTCCCTGCAATAGCTTAGGAATTCCTCTGACATAAACTCTAGACCATTATCAGTCCTAAGATGCTTTAACTTCCTACCAGTGAGATTTTCTTGCTGTGTTAACCATTCTCTAAACTTAGTAAAGGCCTCAGATTTATGCTTAAGGACATACACCCACACCTTCCTACTGTAATCATCTATAAAGGTTATGAAATACCTTCCTCTTCCATGTGTTTCTACTCTAGATGGACCCCAAACATCAGAGTGTACATAGTCAAGTATACTTACAGTGGTGTGTTTACCTTTTGGGAAAGGAGTCTTTGTGAGTTTCCCTTGGATGCATTGCTCACATTCCTGTGTTCTTCCAGGATCTGAAATGGGAATAAGCTTTTGCCTTGATAGCTCAGCCAAGCCTTTGTCTCCAATATGGCCTAACCTCTTATGCCAAAGGTTAGTTAAATCTTCTTTTTCAGCAGGTGATGCCCCTCCTTCCACTGTGATTCCCTTAAGAATATAGAGGTCATTCGACTTTATTCCTTTCATCACCACCATTCCAGCTTTTGTAACTTGAATCTCCCCACCTTGAGTCTTGAACTCACAGCCTATAGCATTAAGAACACCAAGAGATATTAGATTTCTTTTGAGTTTAGGAATATACCTCACATTGGTCAAGGTCCTGATCCTCCCATCATGCAGCTTGAGTTTGATGGTTCCAACTCTCATCACCTGACATGAATGATCATCTCCCAGTAGCACTGAGCCTCCTTGATGCAATTTTAGTTCGCTAAACCAGTTCTTAATCGGGCACATGTGGAAAGAACACCCTGAGTCGAGCACCCATTCTCCTTTCATATCAGCATTGCTGATACATAGCATATCAGCGCTATCATATTGATCTTGCGCAATAGCTGCTTGATGATTTGGATTATTTCCACCTTGCTTCTTCTTCCTCTCGGGGCAATTCCGCTTGAAGTGCCCTGGTTTATGGCAGTGAAAACACTTCCTCACTTCATCTCCTTCAGTGTTGGATCGAGCTCCACCTTGCTCAGTTCGATGTGAATTTTGTCTTGGGTTCCCTTTCTTGAATTTCTTGCCTTTTACAGTCAACCCTTCACCAAGGCTTTGTTGCTTCCTCTCAGATTCAGACCCAAGAAATCTCGATCGAATTGCTACCAGAACTTCCTCCAAAGTCAGTGGGATTACTCTTCCATATACGAGAGCATCCTTGAAAGATTGGTATGATTTTGGGAGCGCATTCAACAGCAGGAGAGCCTTGTCCTCATCCTTTTGCTTTTCTTCTATATTCTCCAAATCATCCACCAACTTATTGAATTCATCTAGCTTCTCCAAGATCTTCTTATCATCTAATATCTTGAAGGAAATCAGCCTTTGCTTCAGGAATAGACGATTGGCTAGGGACTTTGTTTGATAAAGCGATTCGAGCTTCTTCCAAATCTCCAATGCCGTTCGTTCTTGATACACTTCTCTCAATGACTTCTCTCCTAGGCATAGTATGATCGAGCTACGAGCCTTCCGATCAATTTTGCTCCGATCAGCAGGTGTAATGGACGATGATTCCTCCGAATCATCCACGGGTTCTTAAGAAATGGCTTCCTCCCAACCTTGCTGGATCAAGACAGCTTCCATCTTTGCTTTCCATAGTGTAAAGTCGCCGATCCCCGTGAATTTCTCCACGTCGAGCTTCATTCCAGACATCTGCAGTGGTTGTGCGTCGAGTAGTTCCCACAGACGGCGCCAATTGTGAAGAAAAATACACTTCGATGATAGACAACGGCTGAACCACAACGCTTATGCAGAAAACCCTAAACCTAGACACTTTGATCTTCAAATGCGAACAGAAAATCGAAATAACACGCAAGATTTTAGGGTGGTTCGGCTCGCCACATCGGCCTACATCCACCATGAAAGGATTGAACGGATTTCACTAAGAAACGAGAGATAATTCGAAGTTACAAGCTAAATCCCCAAAAATTAGGGTTTATGCGCACTCAAGAACCCTAATTTTCTAATCTCACACAAAACTCAAAATTGCAAAGTAAGATTACAACTGGTTATTCTCCTATATATACTAAGTAATAGCCCTCTATCAATTTAACTGGAAACGCAACCGAATTGGACGAATTTGACTTCAAAGATTCGAATCTGCGCCTGTGCCCTAGCTGTTGCAACAGCTCAACTACCTCGAACCGGCAGTTATGAACTTCCAGCGCCCGGTTCGACCGCCTCCAGACCGGTTCTCAACCCGATTTTTCCGGTTCCGAATTCCTTGATTTATTTCCGAGCTGCTACTCCTCAATGGGGTTCATCAGTCTCTTCATGCATGTAACTTTGCTGAAAGTATCATCATTTTTCCAGGTCGTGGAAATGATTAGGATATTTGACTGGTTATATCGTAAAAACAATGAAATAGTTTGATTGATGAGTGCATTTTTCTTTAGACTTTAGATAGAACAAATAATTTTTTATGTACAAATGCCTTAAGATGTCATAACTTGTCACTAATATTGATTCGCCTTTGTTTCAATTCTTTGTGTTGTGAGTCAGATGCTTGTTTTGGAATGATTCAAGTTTCAGTAGGAAGTTGTATAAGTTTGTAAAATGGAGGCAGTGTGATTTACTGAGTTAGTGATGCCTTTTCCATGTCTTGTGTAAAGCTATACTCGAAAAGCATATACCTGCCTCTTATTATTATTCCTGTGTTCTGCAGGAGCCTCTGAAGCTTGACCTTGTTATAAGCTTTCCCAGGAATGGGTTTCATCTCTGATTCGATACTTGGTCACAGGTATGTTTTCTTAAAGCTGAATCTGAGATTTTTGTTTTAAGTACGAGGATGTTTACACTCTATATTACACTGTATGTCTGTTAATATCTTATTATCTTGAATAGTTATACTTTACAGTTTCTTACCCAATTCTGCCACTTTGCTATTGTTCATGCTCTGTTGTTTTTTTCAGGGATTGTCCTTTGCTTTTCTGATCCCCTCACAATATTCTCAGAGCTGTCATGACTGAGAAGGTACGTATTGTTTATCACCTCTTTGCGTATAGGCAGTATCCTGTGTTCATGAGGCTGAATGGTTGTACTGTTGTCATTTCTTTAAGGTGAATAGCCATTGGAGTTTCTTGATGGCACAAACTCCCGTTAGTTTTCGCTTCTCAGTGTATGACTCTTGAACAGACGGTAGGGTTGGAATAGGATCCTCACTTGCCAAGGCTTGTGTACCTCTATCACCAGCCCGCAGCCTCTACATGGAAGAAGTGCAACTAAAGGTCAAGTATCATCTCTTGTTGCCTTCTGAATTAGTATCTACATTTGTTTAAACAGTTTATGAATACATTATACATCTATTCACATAGATTCCGGATCTTATCCCTTGTCCATATTCACATGGTGTTTATTATATAAATAAACAAAAAAAGGCAGTTCATATGAACTAATCCACTTTTTTCATTTGCGTTGGTAGTTAGGGGAAGAATTATGGTTTACACTTGGGGGCCAGCATATCCGTTTTGGTGCCTCACTACAGGTACTTTTTGGAATTATTGTGACATAATTTTCCATAGTTTTTTTAATTTTTTTTACCTTTTTTGCCTCCATTTACTTGTAGATTTTTAATTTTTTTCCTTAGGCTACTCAATAGATCAATGTTTACTGGTCATGAAGAATGGTGACATTGCAACTGCAACTCTTTTCCAGTCTTAATGTGTCATACAAGCAGTTCTCTGTAGACTAGTGACATTTCTTATTTTATCCTTCTATGTTTCAACTAAGTTACACTGTGATATGAATAGATGAATGAGATACTGTCAATCGGGGTGTCAATTTTCTCTTCAAACTGCTCGTATTATTCCATCATATGGTGCAGTGGCTGTAACTAAAGTTTTTCATGAAACTATAGGTAATATATGTGGTGTAATTGAGTCAAGCCTGTAACCTCAGCTCGAGTTACATAGCTCTTGTCTCTCGAGCTCAACAATGCCCGACTCGATAGGTTAGAGCACCGTATCGAGTTTAGGATCATGTCTGATTACAAGTTTTAGATGTAAGCTCTAGCTTATCATACCTGTAACTGAGCTTAAGCTAAAAAACATAAGCTCAATCTAGTTTCTGTCAAGATCAAGCTCTTAAGTTGAACTCGAGGTTGACTAGTAACGACTTGAACCCCTAGGTAAATAAACATGGTAGCTCAATTTAGTACTGTTGAACTTGGATTGATCTATATTTGTTACCTTGCATAATTGTTCTTTGCAATGCTCTTTGCAGGACCAGACCAAATTTTCAGACACTACGCTATACGCAACGAAAAGTTTTTGATCATGTCCAGCCCTAGCAATTGTAGAGTGGTTTGTAAATATTCCCAAATTTATGAAAACTGTCAATTCTATACAATCAAATAGCACATGTTCTTTCCTTTGTTGAAATGTGGCCAACTTATTTGCAGACACTAGTCTATTCATTGAGAAAGCGTAATGATCTAGATATATATATTCTTCAATAATATTTGTCCTACAGTGTCATTGGAAGAACATGTTGTGTAATAATATAGAGCCATCATAAATTTGTGAGCCATTCATGCCCATCAATGAAGCTTACTGACACAAATGGCTCAGCCTCTTGTTTGGTCAGCTCCCTTGCCCATTTCACCCTACCACCATGTTCTGCCCCAGGGCCCCAACACTTGAACTGCCCGTAGAACACCGTCCTACATTTACAATCCAAAAATACGAAACAAAAAACACCCAATGTTACTTCTTGAACATTAATCTTAGTGATGACAGGTTTATCTGAATTCGAGACGTTTAATGCCTCGGTCCCACGTGGTGGGATGGGTTCAGGCCGGGTCGGGTTGAAATTTAAGATCATTATGAAATTAGCATAAAAACTTACATTTGCCTCTGCTTATCTCCCCAATCGTACCATCCTCTAGGAGTGATAATCTTATCCATATATGTGTAAGCAAACACCACCCTAGAAAAGGTGCCCCAGGCCCGGCCCAAATAGAGAGCACCCGACCCAGTTACCTTACAGTTGACAAAAGAGAATCCTGTTTCCTCTAGCATGCTCTCTCTCTTCTGAGCTGTCAATGCTCCATAGCTGTTTGTTTTTGCATGAAGATGACACTCTTCATACAGTGAAAGCCCATTTCCAAATATGAAATCAACTGAGCCTTGGATATGGCAATTCTTGAAATAATGCCTGCCTTTGTGATCATACAATGTGTCTTGTGCTCCTACAAACTTGCAGTTTACGAATGCTGCCATGTCCGCCGATATTCGCAGTGCCACCGCCTGCTTCCCCCTCGCTCCGGCTGGTGGTGCCGCTGCTTTGTTCTGTCAAAATGTTTTTATTTGAGTTGACTCCAAAAGTCAAGAATGATTGCATTACTTAACAAAACTCATGTCTTAATTTGCAACTTTAAACTGGAACATGTGGCTAACCTTAAAGGTTATGTTCTTAGCAACAAAATATGGAGCATTGACAGCAAAAGTTGCAGAGCCATAAGTACCCAAAGGCTGTTTATTTGGCCCGAGACGATCCGCCGTGTCGTCCCATCGGATCATAGTCTTCTTAGCACCAGCTCCTTCCAAGGTAATATAAGCCATTGTCATTGGAATTTCAATCTTTTCCCTATATCAAATTGTAAGGAAAAAAATTTGAAAAAATGTGACATTATCTGAATTGTATTTTATTATATTAATGTATTTACCTGTAAGTCCCAGGACCAACTGAAATAACGACCCGACAGGGATTGAAAAGAGGCAGTGAATTGATGGCCTTCTTCACAGAGGTGAAGTCTCCTAACTTGGGATTTTTGTGGACTTTAATAATCTTGCAAGGCTGGAGTTTGTTCTTGGATTCGAGATAATTAGAGTGGTTGCGAGAGCTGATGCGTTTCACCCAATTCATGTAGCTCTTTTCTTGAGTGATTTTGAGCTCATTGAAGCTGTTGGGATGTGAGGTTGAGTTTGCAGTGGTGATGAAGAAGAAGCTGAATATTAGTGTTGCTATAAATAGGTTTATGTTTAGTCCCATGAATGTAGAAGAATCCATGCTCTTTTTTCTGCTACAACTTTGCAAGAATGACAGTACTGAAGTAGAATGATGTGTGTGTGTGTGTGTGAGAGAGAGAGTATGGCAAGTCTTGTGGCTGTATGTATACTGTTATCTGTAATCTCAATTCTGCCTGACTCTCTGTCAACCCTTGTTTTCTAGTATCTGTGTCTTTGTCTGCTGGGAAGCTCTCTCTCCCTCTCTCTCTCCCTCTCTCTCTCTCTCCTCCCTGCATTATACCTTATGTCTTTCATGGCTTCTTCAGATTGAGCCATATGACATGATTTTCACAGCTTCAGAGTTGACGAAAATTAACATACAAAAGTTAAACTTACCTCTTTTTTCAAAGGGGACCATTTGTCATGTACTATTTTTATAGTTTGGGATTTTTCCCCATAACTTTAAATAAATAAATATATATATATAATAGAGGGGGAGAGAGAGCAATACAAAATGTTATATTGGAGTATGAAATTCTTTGCGTGTACAAATTATAAGATTTGATAATTGTATTTCTTGTTCTTCTTCATCATCATCATCATCATCATCATAACATGCAATGCAATGATTGAAGAGCAAGAAGTTGTTTCTTTGTAGAGTAAGGTTGTATGGATGTATTGGAAAAGAACAAGATAAATAGTTCATTTTAAGGAAAAGCATGATGGATTTTGCAAGAATCACATAACTTACGATGAACTAGTCCTGATAAAACAATGGAATAACAATCTAATATCATATTTTATCTTGTACCCTCCCAATTTGATGTATTTTAGTAAAATAGAATACAAAATTAAAACATGATAGAAAATAAGAGAATCTGAACCCAAAAATATTTTGCTTACCATATCTATGCAACTTGATTTTGTTCCATTTCATGAATGAGGAATCATAATTCCCTATATTCAAATCTACTTTTCAAAACCTAGACACGAATATTTTAGACAAATGAAAATCAAAAGTAAGAAAGGTTTTTAAGAGACAAAAACCTATTTGTCCAAGAAAACAGATTGCACTAGAGTTTAATTGGGCCCAACATAAAAGGCCAGATAGCACTAGAGTTTAATTGGGCCCAACATAAAAGGCCTTAATAATTAGTTGGGCTCCTTTACAGAAAGTTTTCTTAATGGGCCCATTAATTTAAAAATTAAAAAACAAGTTCCGTTGCCGGGACTTGAACCCGGGTCTCTCGGGTGAGAGCCGAGTATCCTAACCAACTAGACTACAACGGATTTCTGCTGATTACATAAATTAAAATCTTCATAAAAGAAACAAAAAAAGCCATAGAAGCTAAACCCTCATGTTATTGTCTTTCCCTCTCTTCTTCTGTGTTCTATCCACTGCTCTCTCTCTCTCAACACTTCTCTGCTTCAGGTATTTCTATGATTCTTCTCTCAATATGCTCTCCTTTTCTTCTCTTACTCCATTTCACTTGTATCCACTTGCTCAATATTTGCTGGTGTCACAGAAGCTGAGAAAGCACGATTTGATTTCATCTTCATGTAACTTTTTGTTTTTTTGGAATACTTTGATGTTGTGAAATTCTGGGTTGATGATATTAGTGATTAGGTCCTGGAAAAAAATGATCTTGCCTTTTTATGATGGGGGTTGCCGGCCTTGGATGTTTCAATTCCTTCATTTGTTAATCGCTGCATTTGTTGAAATATTGGAGGCATGTTTTTTGTGTAGATTAATGAATATAAAGAACACATATAAAGAATATTGGAGCTTGGGTTGGGTGTGTTGAAAAAAGTATTCAGTTTTTTTCTTTTTCTTTTTTTTTGGGTTTATTGCTTTTTAGGTTTATTTGCCCCTCTTTTTTCGAACAAGAAATCATCTTCTTTTTTAGCCATTTTATCAGGTTCTTGGCTAGGAGAATTGAGGTGGGGTGGGATGGTTTGCTTTCTTTTGTTGGAGAATCAATCTTTTTTACATTCAGTTTATTTTTAATGCCCTGTTTGAATTGGATAACCAGGATTTGCAGGGTGATAATGTCAATGGCTAGATTGAGGGGTGTGATTATCATTTTTACATGTTTATGAGCAATTTGTCAGCATTGGGAGGCAGAATGTAATTTAATGGATTGAACAAGCTTTTAATCCTCTTCTTTAAGGCGGTTGTTCTAGCCGCACAATCCATGGCCGTCTCTCTGATGCATATTGCTTAGAATTTCCTTTGTTCTGCTTGTATTTATTTCCTTTTCTGAGTCTACCTTACATTTCATTGCTTTTGGTTGTTTTCTTTATGGTTTAACACTCGATTGTTTTATCCCTCAGTTGTATAATTGAGGTCCCTGATTTAGCTGTTGCTTATCTGATTTTCTTGCTTTTTTTTTGTGGGTCGCAGAATTTCACTTGTCGCATAAAATAGCAACAGCTTTTACTTGCTGAGCAACGATGTCATCTGGATTAACTTATAGCCCTTTGAGATATAGCCTTGGCTTACCTGCAAGAGGGTTAGGATCTCATAAGAAGCAAATTATGTTCTTGCCTAGTTTTGGGATATCAATGGATTTTCTTTCTCTGCAAAGGTAAAATTATATTGGTTCATGTAGTATAGCACTTTGCCTGCCTAATTTCTTCTTTCTGATTCTTCGTTTCCAATCATGTAGAAATGTTTCAGCTGCATCAACTTGGAGACATAACCAAAGAGTTCCTGTCGTCAAATGTGCAATGGATGCTACCTTTGGAGATGCTACTAATGACTCTACTGGTATATTTTGTGTACATATTGTGCCCATTCTTGTTATTTTTGTTTGACAAAAAAGTGTCTTCTGATCTTACTGGTAATGAAAACATCATATTGGTCTTGATACAGCTGTCTTTCCTAGAATCAATGTAAAGGACCCTTACAAACGACTAGGAATCAGTAGGGAAGCTTCTGAAGATGAAATTCAAGCTGCTAGGAACTTCCTAATACAAGCATATGGAGGGCACAAGCCCAGTGTAGATGCAATTGAAGCAGCACATGATAAAATCATAATGCAAAAGTTTTATGAAAGGAAGAACCCTAAGATCAACATCAAGAAAAAGGTTAGAGAAGTAACCCAGCATCGGTATATCCAGGCTGTAACGAGCAGGTTCAGAACCCCATCCACAAATGTCATTGTAAAAACTTCCATTGCTTTCATAGTGCTCGGGGCACTCACTGTTCTCTTTCCAACGGAAGAAGGCCCCACACTTCAAGTTGCTATTTCCTTGATAGTTACTATGTACTTTCTTTATGATCGCCTGAAGAGCAAACTGCGTGCTTTTTTCTATGGGTATGTTATTCCCATTAACAAGAAGTATCATATCAAGATTAAGAACTGTTGCTAAAGTTTTTGTTATATTTGTTCAGGGCTGGGAGTTTTGCTTTTTCATGGCTTCTAGGAACATTTATGATGGTATCTGTGATGCCACCGATACTTAAAGGGCCAAGAAGCTTGGAAGTTACAACCTCGTTGATCAGCTACATTATCCTTTGGGTTTCCTCCACCTATCTCCGATAATCAGTTATTCAATACTAGTGCCAGTTTTGTCAGATTGATGGTAGCTTCTTCTTATGTTAGTGGAAATCTTTACCAAGATGCAATCTTTACTGTTACAGGATGCCGGTACAGATTAAAAGATGGCAATTGTTTGAAATTATCAAAATATCCGCGTAATCTTTTTAGAAGGTTTTTGAGCTTTTTTAATACGGCTTGGCTTACATGATATTTTGAAATTATAACTGCACTAATGAGTTGTGGAATTATTTCTTCCCCTTTGAACATAATTTTCAATGTTATCTTCAACGTGCAATAACCGAAGAGGATTACCTAGTTGCAGTGCTCGGTTATTTGTTTCTCTTTCTGCTTAGAGGAAATATAGCAAATATGTTCTAAGCTGGTGATTCTCATGTGAATTTTGTGTAGTAGTAAATGAATTTTATAGGACTTGTCTTTGATTCTTATATGAGAGAGTTGTATTGTGGTGTGGTTGAAAAGCTTGTTGATATGAGTCAACTTCATATCACTCTCAATGAAAAGGGCAGAAAATGACTGAATTCTTGCTAGATTTTCAGAAACTAATAAAACACTATTTTTCCAGCTTGTCTTTCCAATAGGAATTTGTATCTCTGCGTTCATCGTGTTATGATACATCATCGTTTTATGCACTGATAAAATGAAATACGAGATTTAACAATAATACAAAACCAGAGGATTCTGAGACTAAGCAGAGCCTCAAATCTGATGGAGTGTCTTTGCCAGTTGCCACTCACTAGGTATCATCCCACCTGTCACTAGCTGATTGGCTAACAATTTATATAGCCTTAAAACATCTCTCTCTCGAACTAATATATAAACATGAACATTTTTGCTCAAGTCATCTCCAGTTCGGAGTTCATCAAGGGCCAAACCCTCCTCCGCCAGCCTGTGGCCGCCACTGTCCGCTGCCATCCGGTCTCCTCTGCCGCCTTCACCAGTCTGTGCTAGCTCCTACGCCGATGAACTTGTCAAAACTGTGGAATGCATGTACATATGCTTACTAAAATTCTCGAGTGTTGTTTAATTTTCATGTAAATTCTGTCAGATTAGGAATGAATGTTATTTTATGATCGATTATACAAGCTTTAACATACTTTTATATTTGATAAAATACAAAAATGGCTCAAACCCAAGCTTGAACTTACTTTATATTTGATAAAATACAAAACATGGCTCAAACTCAAGCTGGACAAGTAAAAGAAGATAGAGAAAACAAATATGAAAATATTCAACTACTCGAGCACGACTTGTATTCAGCTCAATTAAAGTTTGTACAAACTTAACTCATTTAAGTACCAAATGATCGAGAACATTTAGAAGGAAGAAACTTAAAAAAACAGTGTGTTTCACTAAACTCGAATCATTTACAACCATAAATGAGTGACAAAGCTTGAACAATAATGGGGTAGGTTATACACGTTTTTGGGTTGTCTTAAAATTCTTTTGGTAACTTTTAAAGTGGGATTTACCACGGCTTCAAGATAACTAGCTATATATCCTTAATGTGTGTGAAAGAAACAGTGGGAATTTATACAGTTGAAGAAATCCATCCTTTCTACTTATGAACTGTCTTGGTGATATCTATTATTGATTGTGAACATACTAAATCTTAGTATTACATCTTTGGATTAGCCAAAATGATCAATTAGTTAATGTCCAAAGAAAAATCTGATCAGATAATAACATGATGTTCCTTCACAGTTGCATCTCCGGGGCGAGCCAGGACGAATCAAAAGCCTCGTGTGGAAAGCCTCCATCGGAGAGGCTGACTGCCAAGCCTACCGGACCCTGCTCGTTTCTGCAACGGTGCCATCCTCTTTACCCATTCACCATTACAGTTTATTACATTTTCAATCAGAAGTGGAGGCAACAGAAAACTTTATTTCATTTCTACCTTTCTAATACTACCCAGCTATTAATATAAATTCTTTGTAACAAACTTTTTATTACTTGTAACAAACAAATAAAAAATAAAAAATAATTAAAAAAATAAAAATAATAATAATACATATCCATTCTTGTATTTAGCAGCATCATTAAAATGAAAGAAAAAAAAAAGACCAATTTTTATTACCATTCTAGCTACATCGCCACCCCTCTACTTTTTACCTCTCTGAGATCATCTTCACAGAGGCTAAGAAGTAGAGTTGTGTAAGAAACAAGACAATTTCTCCATCAAACCAACCATTCTACAGATTTCCCTCACTTTATTTCCAGGTTAATTTTACAATTTTATTTCATTGTGAAATCTGAAATCCATGATTTACAAAAAGAATCTTGGATATCAAGAATTTTACGTAATCATGCATGCATGCTTGAGATTGAAAAAGGGGCAAAGATGTTGTATGATTGTAATTAATACATCGCAAATTGGTCTGTTTTTATACATAGGTGATCATCGTAATTGTTGCAAGATTTATCGAGAAGAGGAAAGAATATATTATACGAATGTGGTGATGAATCTTCCTGCAGTTTCTTGTAAGAATAGGTTGCTTGTATAATTTTCACGAGTTCTGGGGGTGAAAAAATGGAGAGTGGAGGAGAGCTGATCCGAGACGATGACGAGAGGATTTTCGTCTCGGTGAGATTGAGTTCGTTGAACGAGGAAGAGATCACGAGCAAGGATGTCTTGGATTGGGAATGCATCAATGGTGATACTATTGTCTACAAGAATGCTTGTCTCCATACTTCTGAGAGGCTAATGTATCCCACTGCTTACACATTTGGTAAGATTAATGTTCAATGTTACTTGATGTTATCATGACTACTTTCTTATGCAGTTTTTCGTTCGTTTTTACCATAGATAGGGTCTTCCGAAGTGATTGCTCTACGAGGATGGTGTACGAGCAAGGAGCCAAGCACGTCGCCATGTCAGCAGTCCGAGGCGTGAATTGTGAGTATTGTCTTCTTTCCTGCTTATTCACATTATAGTTTTGAGCTCCTTATACGTCTTTATTTCTTCGTAGCAACTATTATCGCGTATGGAGAAACAAGCAGTGGAAAGACACATACAATGAGAGGAATCACAGAGCATGCAATAGCAGATATATATGATTATATACACAAGGTGATTGATTTCTAAGTATCATAAAGATAAAGAAAATCAATCTCCCTTTACTTGTATGATCTAATAACTTAATGAATTTCAGCATCCAGAAAGAGAGTTTACCTTGAAGTTTTCAGCTATGGAGATCTGTAATGAATCCATTCGAGACTTGCTCATTGCTGATGATCGTGGATGCTCACTAGAACTCGTAGATGACCCTGAGGTGAATGTCTCATGACAAGTTAGATGGTCGGAGAAATGTTTCGTTTATCTAACACATACCTTTTTGTCATAGAGAGGAACCATAGTCGAGAATCTCACAGAGGAAATCTTGAGGGATCGTAATCATGCCACTGATTTACTCTCCGTTTGTGAAGGTAAGAGATTCTTGTTTTAGTTTCACCTCTTCAGAAAAATTTGTCTTCTGAATGCTTTCTGTAGCAGCTCAAAGACGAAGTAAGGAGACGTTGCTTACTGATACGAGCTCCAACTCTCACCGGATTATTAGACTGGTACTAATAAATGTGCATCAGATCAAGCTGCATAACACTCCTTTCACTAAGATGGTGTTTGGGTTGAGGGATTTGAAATGAATGGATTTCAAATTCTTACTCGAATCCCCTCATCCAAACACAACCTAAGATATGATTTTGATCACATTACACCACGTTCAACCAAAACATATTGACTACTGTGTTGTGGCAGGCGATTGAAAGCTCGCCCCGTGAGTTTTTAGTCCGAGATCATGCAAGCACTCTTGCAGCTTCCATAGTATGGATATATATATATATATATACATATATACTATATAAAATAACGAGAAATAGCTGAGTATGACAATTTTTCTAAGGGTAGTCAATTTCACGTTATGATACAGAACTTTGTTGATCTTGCTGGAAGCGAGCAAGCCTCCAAATCATTACCAGCTGACACAAGTAACCGAAGTTTGTTAAATCTGGGAACTGTCATTCACAAACTTAGGTAGGTAGTTATTATATCTGTATTGTTACCTCTACAAAGTTGAAATTTCATCTACTGATTCTACACCATGAACAGCAAGGAACGAAAAGGAGACGTACCTTACAGAGATTCTAAGCTAACTCAAATTCTTGAAACATCATTGGGAGGAAATGCTAGAACAGCCATTATATGTACGATGAGCCCTGCACATAGTAATCTTGAGCAATCGAGGAACACTCTATGCTTTGCCAGCTGTGCAAAGGAAGTAACCACCAAGGCCCGTGTTAATATTGTCATGTCTGATAAGGCATTGGTGAAGCATTTACAGATGGAAATAGCAAGATTAGAGAATGAGCTGAGAAGTCGTTTTCATCCTAACTATTCTGCATTACTCAGAGAGAAAGATGCTCAGATTGAAAAGGTAATAATATTTTTACCAAAAAATCGACTATCTGAGAGTGAGTAGAAGTGACTTACATTGATGTTTTCTCTTCAATGTAGCTTGAAATGGAGATTAAAGATCTGATCCTGCAAAGAGATATTTCTCGATCCCAAATTAAACAGTTGTTACAGATGCTTGAATATGATGCAAGTTCCACCACACAGGTAAGAAAAATTACACTGAACCATAAATTTTTTTGATCCTTTTCGTTTCATTTTTTTTCTAGGTAGGATTTGAAGAGTACCCTCATTTGCGAGTACCACCTTCACCCGACTCTTATACGCAAGAACAGGAGATTTCTACATTGGCTGATACCAAAACATATCCTGATGAGTTCAGTCGGAGCAGTTCACAGTATCATTTAGCGAAAATACCATGTTATGATGACAACTTTGAGCTCTGTAATGCATCTCCAAATATCTCACAAAGTGCATACTTAAGTGAAAGTGATTCGTTTTATGGCTGGCAAGAGATTCAGAAGCAAATCAATGGGAATTTGGAGGATCTATGCAGCGAAGTTAATCGCATAGAGACGGAACATTCTCGAAAAAGGGGGACTGCAGAATCGAATCTCTCTTTTTCAGAAGATAATGATCAATTCCATGCAATCAATGTGCATGTAGACCAAGATCAGAAATCCCCTTCAGTCGAAGATCAAGGATTTATCTCGTCTCCTACGAAGGTTGATAATGAAGAGAACGAAGATAACAATCAATTCCCTGCAATCAAAGTACATGTAAATGAAGATCAGCAATCTCCTATGGTTGAAGATCAAGCATGTATCTCATCTCCTACGAAGGTTGATAATGAAGATATGTCATCTAGTATCATGCCTTCAAAGGAAGGACAAGAATTGATCTCAGCATCAGAAAACGAAGGAAAAGAAGCAACTTCATCAGTTTTCATGGAAGAGAGAGATCTTAGCTCCATCCAATATACCGACAATACATCTCCTCAAAAACAGTCCTTGACACATGATCAAGCTGAAGATTCATTTGGAAATGGACGTTTTAAAGTGGCTAGAAACATAAGCTGTGGTGCATATACTATTACAGACTCATCTTCTCCACGGTTCAAAATGACAGATTACAGTGAGTATAATACACCATGTGTCGGACCAGAAAAAGAGCCTGAAGTGAGTGGAAGGGATATATGTACAGTAAACTTTGATTGTGAATCTCATCCTGAGAATACGCTCAAAATGAAGATTGACACAACAGCTGGGAATTTTTTGATTGCGAGGATGGTACTAACAGCACTACTGATACGAGGGGGACAACTGATCTCCCAGCCGTACAAGTTAATACGAATCTGGTGTGCAATATTAATATATAAGACTGTTCTTCTAGTCCTAATTAGTTAATAAATGTTTGTCCGAAAGTCCATACCTTTCAAAGATTAGCTGCTTTAATGCCGTTTGGCTCTGATGTTAAATGCAGGAGGAAGCACCAAAGTTCAATGAGTCTCCAAAGAAGAATGTGAAAAATGAAGGACTAAATCCAAGAGTAGATGAAAATAGATTAATTACAAGTTGGCCTGTTGAATTCAGAAGACTCCAAAGAGAAGTTATTGAACTTTGGCATGCTTGCAATATCTCACTACTGCATAGAACTTACTTCTTCCTACTATTTCAAGGTGATCCTTCAGATGCTATATATCTTCAGGTAGAAATCAAGAGGATGAAATCGTTGAGGGATAAATTCTCCAGGGGAGACAAGGTTGTTGTAGATGGACGTCGTCTAACACTTTCTTCAAGGTTAGATTTATCATGTTTCTTCATTTCTGTCGAGTAATAGACATTCATCCATTCATGTATATGCAATTCATAAACAAAGTCTCTGACCTATACACTCATTCACATTCTAATTCTTTACTCGAAATCAACTTGCTACATTTCCTCATAAATAGTGCAAAGGCTCTTCGTCAAGAGAGACGGGTGTTGAGTGAACAGATGATGAAGAAGTTTTCAGAACAAGAAAGAGAGAAACTATTTATCAAGTGGGGAATTGGTCTCAACACTAAACTAAGAAGGCTACAGTTGACTACCCGTGCGTGGTCTAAGACAGAAGACATAAACCACATTGCTGATAGTGCACTTCTCATAGCAAAGTTGGTCGGTTTTATTGAACCGGGAAAGAGTCCTAGTAAAGAGATGCTTGGGATTAATCTTGCATCTAAGAGCTCAACAGCAATAGGTACTTTCAAGCGCAGCCTTGGTTCTATCCTATGATGTTCATTGAGTCGATACACGTACAAGTAGACAAGGTAATGTACTAAGGTTAACTAGCCCTTTTATCTTCAATTGCATATATTGTTACCCTTTTATTGTTGCATTACCCTCGTGATTGAACAAACATCAAAAATTATACATGTATTTTATTAGTGTTGTTATCAAAACTAAGCATGATATGCAGACTATGGATGCAGAAGAATTGGAGAATAAAAACAGATAAAATAATTTAAAAAATCAAATGAACTTTTGTCACACATCAAAACTAACATTCACTCATCATAAGTAAAACCACTTACAAAAGCATAAACCTTCAGCATTAACAAGTCATGAACTTCAAATCCTTTTGCTGATTGTAGACTCTATTATCACTCCTTTGTCTTTTCTTCTTCAACTGTAAGCTTTTCTGCATCTGAAGCTGATTCCTGCTGCTTGGAAATCATGTTTGGTGTTTCAGGTTCCTTAACAGATTCTCCATTACACTTCTCGTCTGAAGGTTCTTCGTTACTTGGAGGCTCCAAAACATGTTTATCTTCCACATTGTCTGATGTTTCAATCTGGGTCTTCTCAGTCAGTTTCTCTTCTGTTTTCGTCTCCTCTGTATTTGAAGCAGGTTTTAGCTCCTCAGTCTTCTCTGTGTCTGGTGTTTCAAGATTCTTTTCTAATGTTCCAACCTTTACAGTCTCGAACAGTTTTTCTTTTTCCTTATTCTTTTCTACATCTGAATCTGGTTTCTGCTCCTCGATTTTCTTCATCTCTGAAGTTTCTGGTTCTTCTTTCTTCCTTTCTGCATCTAAAACTGGTTTCTGCTCCTCGTTTTTCTCTGTCTCTAATGCTTCAGGCTTCTTATCAGCAACAGGTATCTCAACTAGTTTGTTTCCCTCAGATATTTCATCTGCAGTTTCAAGCTTCACGGTCTTAACGGGCATCACTTCGATTTTAGGAGTTTTCATTTCAACATCTTCACATGCTTGTTTTGCATCTTCTGCTTTCTCTTCCTCTAAACTTTTGGACTTTATGCCATTAATTTCTGCTGCTCTCTCTGTTTTGACCATTACTGGAGCATCACCAACTGGTTCGTAAGATTCCATGTTTCCATTGTCTTGATTTACTCCCTCCAATGCTTTACCATTACTCTCTGATGAGACCTTCTCCCCTTCAATCTATAAAACATACCAAATAACATTAGACGAAGATATATAGGCTCAGAAGAACATAAATATCACATATATTTGATGAAAGTGGAAAGAGACAGATAAATCTCCTGTACAATTTCTGGAGCAACAATACATGCTAACACAGCCAAAAACCATGTAGCTAAATCTCTCAATTCCAGCAAGTGGACCCAAATACAAATGAAACTAGAAGATCTATACATGTGGAGGGATGAATGTGTAACCAATCAGTTGTCATTCAAGGCGATAATCCCAATATAATATAAATAAAAGCACAACTAATTTTCAAGGTAGATTCCAATGGCTGATTCTACCTAGCGAGAAATGTATGCAAGCAAAAACTCCTGGGGCTGGTATAAAGCAAGACTTTAATCCATAAAGCATAGAATAAACCTTTTAGTACCCTACCTAAGCAAGATTTAAAGTTAAAAGCTATGAAAAGACAAACTTTTGGAGTTGGAAACATCATGTGAACCTCGATACTTTTTGCATTTTCAGGCTAAAAATTACTATTTTGCACCTAAAGCATAATGGAATTCAGGTTTGATCTAAAACCTATGTAAATCATCTAGTCAATCAAATACTGAAATCACTTGCTCAAACTCCGAAACTGATTTTTATATATATATATATATATATATACATAGCCAAACAGAGTAATATATGGCAATGCCAAAAATTAAGAGGTATATAGAGCAATCAACATTCAGTAAGATCAGCGGTAGCAGTAATGTTATACACTTTTTGTTACAGATTAAACCATAATAAGGCAGAAATCTAGTAACTTTCACCTCTTTGAACAAATGGCCAAGCGATTGATGCTTGGCTTCATCATCCTTCTGCACCGCCGCTTCCTCCTTCGGAGCTGGAGCCGGAGCGTCGGCGGCGCTCCGCACCCACGTAAACCTGCTCGCACACGCCCCCATTGCTTCAACTTCTCTATAAAACAAACTGAATGTCTGTACTTATCTCTCTCTCTCTCTCTCTCTCTCAATCTCTGCGAAAACAAAGCAAACAGCCTTTGAAGCGTTTCTAGAGAGAGAAAACAAAGAAGAAGAAGATTGAGATGAGAGAGACGGAGAGAACAGCATTTATAGGGCGCCAAAAGGGGATGCAGGACCAGCATTTAATTCTGCTCCGACATACATTCTATAATTTCTACGGCCCCTTAACATATTTTAGTTTGACTGCTAATAAATACTCTGCACTTGACCGTCATTTGGAATTTCAATTATTTTGTTGAAATTTGTGAATTTGAGGTAATATATATTTATTACCTTTTTCAACTTCTTAAAACAAAATGTATTTTCGAAGATCTTTCAATAAAATACCTTGTTATTTTAAAACGTTCAAGATTTTTTAATATTTTCTACCATATTAACTTTAATATGTTATCAAATATTTTTCTAATTAAATAAAAGATTGATTTGTTGATTTGTCCACAAAAGGCAATCGCTTATTAGATATTAAATTTTGGGAGTGAGATGTTTTGTTACACTTTATGTTATGTCTTTTATATCAAATCAATAATCATACACCACGTGTATCCAATGACATCACTAATTAATATATGACGTATATTAAATGTTAGAGTTAGTCTCTTGTGAGATCGTCTCTTGTGAGTGTAACGAGATTCAAGTATGTATTTTTCAACTATAAGTATATGTTTTATATGTATGTTTTTACTAGTATAAACATGAGTTCTATAAGTATGTCTTTTTTGAGTTTTGTATAAATGTTATGTAATATAAGAAGTAACATCAAATATAATAGGAGATTCATACTCTTAAGCATATATATATATATATATATATATATAAATTAGTTTTGCCTTGGTTGCTCTAAAAAGGGAGTAAATCTCAGTAATTATAGTAAACTAAAAAAGAATATCACTAATTAGTAGTTACATATGGAAATTTATATATCATCTCTAATTGGGAATTGGATCCTCTATTCCAAGATCGTGTTCCATCTTATATTTCATTATTTTAATTAGATGACAAGTGTACATTGGTGTCTTTTACACGTGTCGTGTGGGGATTATATTGGAACACCAGATGAAACACGGTTTGGAATAGAGGATCCCGATTGCTGTAATTGTATTTGATTCTTAAATAAACTTTCTGGAGCATTAAAAATGGCAATTGGTATTGTATTAATTGTTTCTATAAATACACAAAATATATTCAATTAAAGAATGATCAGTCAAAGATAATGTCATGTAGGTCATTATAATGCAAACGAATTTTCAAATTGTGTATGCATGCAAACTAGAAATAGTAAGGCTATGTTTGGTAGGTAGGTTTGGGTTAGTTTCAGTTTTTAATCCAACTCAAACATATGTTTGGTACATGGGTTTGAGGCCCGGGTTTATAAGTGGGTATTGGGTTTAGGTTGGGCTATGGTGTCTTTTTAAACCCACCATTCTTGGTGGGTTTATATTTGACACAATAGTATCAACAATTGAAATTCCAAGTTAGCCCCTACTGTACAAATATATTTTACCATTTTACCCTTATATTTGTAACAAATAACATATATGCTCTAATATATAGATTGATTTTTGATCATCTTCTCCATCTAATCCTAACCTCTCCATCATTGAGTAGCGGCCCCAAAAATGGTACTCTCCATCGAGGCAAAACCAAATTCCAGACCCATCTGAGCCGGTAACACAAGCCTATCGAGACCATAGCCCACATTTTGATCAGTGTCTATCTTCATCACTACATAGTCTTTCTCAGACATTGTATTCTTCAATCAGTTAGCAAAATCAAAATCCTGAATTTGATCAACAATTGCCAGAAGATGTCGAACAGCTTGAGGTCTGAACTGGTTGAATCCTACCCATCCCTTTACCTTTCTGCACTTCTTTGTGATCTGGGTCCTTGTCTCGAAGAACAAGGACTTGTTCCTCACCCACTCTTGCCTGCTTTAATTGATGAAGTAGGTAATTCTCAATGGTGGGCTTTTGGATGGATTGTCAATGCTTCTCTCAATTGCATCTTTCTATTTTGTAATGTCTTTAAAAATATATTTATTCAACTAAAAACATATGTTGACATTTTTAAATTGATGGAGGGCATTTATGTCAATTCGAAATTTTTGTCAAATAAAACAAGCATAATAAACAATATTTTCTAAACAAACCTACTACGAAACCTACATAACAAACACTCAAATCCTTTTTTTTTTTTTTTTTTATCTTCCATAAAGAGTAAAAAGTCCAAAAGAATTACAATCCAACCCAAACACAACCTTTATAGCAAACAAGCCCAAGACTTTCTAGATATATAATCCCATGAATCTAGCTACCTTTTTCTACGTATCTCATCATCATGCTACCTAATTTTAATCCTAAAATAATTATTCTTGTTATTACAATGGTGTGCAAAATTCCCAAATATTAGTGTCACTCCAATAAAGTTTAAAACGTTAATAGAATCTTGTCTCCTTATATATGATTTTCGTGCTTGCACGATCCACTATAATACAGCAAATTAGGTGATAATTGATTAGCCATTATTATAATTTTAGGCCAAAAAAGATATTATAATATTATTTAAGATGAAAAGATATGAAAAGGAAGTATGTGTGAGTTGGCCATGTCTAAACTTGGGGCCATGTCTGTTAATTGTTGTTGGGCCCTTGATCCAGTTCTTCCAATCAACCCCAAATTTGACAATTAATTAAACTATATTTAATATATTCTAATTTATTGTTTTAATCAAATTTGATTAATTTAGTTAATGTGACAACCTATATGTTCTTTCAACCCTACTTCTATTAAGACTTGGGCTTCTTTTGTTGAACCCTTTCTACGAGGCCCAAAAGAGAAATAAATACCTGCTCCATTTTGTAGGCTTGAAGCACAATGGTATTTTTCGACGAATTGAGTTCTCGTGTCAAAAAGAAATAGCATATTAGAATCTATTTGAAATATTATATCAGATTCATGATATTTTTTATGTAAATGTTAAAGTTGTGATCTCCACAAAATGTAACTGTGACTCTAATTGCAATAATGTGTTAAAACTCATGATTTACTCCCCACATTTGTTTTGTTAAATTCATAAAGTGTGAATTAAATTTCAAATTAAATTTAGTTTTATACAATCAACACATAAATATAATCATTGTTATGATATTGTTACAGAAGTAGAATTTATTGGTGTAAAATTTACCTAAATAGAATTTTTTTTTTTTTTAAAGGAAGTGTAATATCAAATATTCATTTATAACTTGAGCTCAAATAGATATGCTATGTCTTTATATGTTATATTTCATGTATTTTATCCCGTCCTCTAGTTATTTTTTAATAAATGAGTATACACAATTTTTTCTTTACATCATGTGCATGGTCATGATTCATACAATCCGGGTCATATGACCCGAAAGATGGTATCACGCTCAAAATGTGTCTACCCACGCCCCCAAATTCACGCTCAAACCCTAATTTCGTTCTCTAATCTTTTAGTTATTTCTCCTAACTTTTTTATTATGTTTGTGTAACCTTTTAGTCAAGTTCGCATATCTTTTAGTGAAGTTTACATAACTTTTATATCCTGATAGTTTAACATTTTGTAGAGTATTATAAACCTATATTATTACATTTTAAACATTTATATTATAGTAATATAACATTTACGTTATTATAATTTAACTTTTATGTTATAATAATATAACATTTATATTTTTTCAAAGGTTATGATAGTTGTACATAAATGTTATATCAATATAACATAAAGGTTAAATTATTAAAACGTAAAGGTTTTCAACTATAATATTATCTTACATTTTATACTGAAAATGTTTAAGTATATTAACTTAAAGGTTATGATATTTTTACATAAATGTTATAAAGATATAACATAAATGTTATATTCTTATAACATAAAGGTTACCGCATAAATTGTAAAAAAAAAAAAAAAAACTAGGTGCGAATCCGGACCGGATCAAGCCCAACCCGACCCGACCCGATACAACTGATGCACAAGAACAATACTGGTATAATGATTCACTAAATGGAATTCAACATTTAAAATTGTAATGAAGATAATTTAAAAAAAAAAAAACTCCTAAAGTCTTATCTTTTATAATACAAGTTTTTTAATATTTAGTAGTTTTACCATTATGGATTAAGTGGAGTCAAATATAGTAATATTTAATGGTATTTAATACCTCATGATTTATATATATCATCGTCTAGAAATTACTTTAAAATAGTTTTCAAATAAAATTGTAACCCTCTATTATATTTAAAAAAAAACCCATTGTGTCACATGTCACTCTTAAAAAAATTAAAGATTTAAAACATCCTAAACTCTAAATATTATTTTTAAATTAGTTGTTATCAATTATATATTTGAAATGTAATAGGTAATCACTCTTGCAATCAATTTAGTTTAGTTAGAATACATGTGGGTAAGAATGATTAATGAATTCTTATTAATTAAGAGTTTGAGGAATATTACAAAAACACCGTTAATATTAATATTTTATCTAGGTGACCGAATTGAGAGAATTGAACCTAATTAACCTATGTCTAGAAATAAATAAACGAAAGAAAATATCAAACAAGAAAATATCAAGATGTGGCTTGTGTATTTGGATGTGGATGAATCCTTGTGTCTCTTTGTGTCTCTCTTTTGTTTTGAGTCACAAAATCCCAATTTATATCCCAATTTATGGCCGAAAATTTTCAAAAGTACCAAGACTGGAAAGAAGAAGAAAAGGATATAAAAGAAGAGCGGAGATTGAAGCACAAAACCGAGTATGTCTTTCCAAGGAGTATGAGCTAGTGCACAAAGACACTTCCAATATGAATGAATTTCAATTAAAGATGCACCACCAATATTGTAAAATGATTATGGAAAAATGGAATGCTCAAAATAAGTAGACTAGATTAATGTAGTTTCAGATTATCATTTTAAATTCCTAGTGTAACTGCAAGTTTATAGTGATGTTTCAAATGATGTATATATTATTTATTAAATCTAATGTCCTTGATTTAGATTTGTAAATACAAAAATGGATAAATAGGGTAGATTTTTAGTCAAAACGGGGTTTGAAACGGCCAAACGAAACGCGACGGGGCCGAATCCGAATGACCTGGCCCATATCGAACAGAAAAACAGAAATTTGGGGCATAAGACACGTGACCCGGGCGGGTCACCAGCGACCCGGGTCGGGTCGGGTCGGGTCTTCGAATTTCGCAGTTACTCAGCTCAAAAAATGAGACCCGACCTCACCCGGGTTATGACTTCCAGACTCTTTTTGACCCTTTTTATGCTCGAATTGGACTTTGATGTCTTCATAAAAGTTGTAGAACTTGAAGTTAGCTATCCAATGACACTAATTTCAGCCCAAGATCCATTTTCTACACCAAGTTATGCCCAATTTACTGGAATCTTGTCAAGATGAAGATCAGAACATTCTTGCACGACTTTTAACTTCTTGTGATATTCTGCTTTCTTGGTGACCGAATTGAAGAAAAAGTTCAACATGAAAGTTGTAGAACTCTCTCTTAGCTTTCCAACAAGACAAGAATCCTTGAATTTGGACTTTTTGAGATCGAAATATGAATTTTCTTCCATAACTGCTCGTTATCGACTTTCTATCTCAACTCCAACTTAGCATTAAAATCCACTGGACTTTCATTTTGTGTTAAAATCAATACTTTTATAAAATATGGTAAACACATTCTCATACCTACCAATATGGTAAAAATAAATATGGTAAACACATATTTGGTAAACACATGCTCATACCTACCAATATGGTAAACACAACTACCTACTCGTTTCTGGTATAAGAAAAGATTGATACATATAATGTTAATATGTATTATTTTGCACAACATGATTGTTGAAGACGAGGGAGAATTAATCACGAATTGATACAACGACGAACATGATGAACCTACACAACCAGTACATGGATCACACGAAAAATTTCAAGAGTATCTTCAAATGAATTCTGAGCTACGTGATAATCAAATACATCACCAACTTCGAGCGGATTTAGTAGAACACATATGGAGACGATTTGGGGACAATTAAATTTTAATATTACATTTATATTTCAAATGTATTTCAATGTATTATTATTATTACATGAATTGATAAATTCAAAATTTCTCTTAAATTTCATGTTATATACGAATTGAGACTAATGTGTGTGTGTATATATATATATACAATAAGTATTTAATTGATTAAAATGGATTTAGGTTTAATATTATTGATATAATTAAAAAATTTATAATTACAAAATGATTTTATTTCATATATATTAAGAAAAAAGTTAGTTGATGATGAGACCCACATATAATGATTGTATTTTTTTTTTGTTAAGTAATGTAAATGTGTGTTTTTAAAAAGTGTTTTTTTTAAATTGACGTGATGTCATGTGGGTCCCACCCTTTTAACAAATTTTTTGTTAAGTAATGCTGAGCCAACCAGGCTAGCTAGCTACCTATATACTTAATTTTACTCATCAAAATCTTACAATCTCTGATTTAAGTTCCAACCTCATCAACCATGGCATGTACTTATCTATTACATTTGATGTGTAAGTAATAAAAGAGCAGTACATAAAAGAAAGATATACTAATTAATTTCATCATAATAAAGAGCGACAGTATGCATGCATGGATATAGTAGCTAGATAGCTAACATCAAAATAAAACAATCTATTCGATTCTCGATTCGGAATGGTTTCTCAACATGAATTTGGTAGGCATTCCTCTTTTAGTACCATTTCTTCCTCCTTTCTCTTTCCCCATAACACTAAATAAAGTCCTCCAACTAGTACAACTGCTCCCACAACACTATATACATGCAAATATATTCAAATAATTAAGTTTGAGATACAATATATATAGATGTATACATTAATTCAATGAAAGAATATATAATTTACCTTCCCAAACTAATGGTTTCACCTAAGATGAATGCAGACATGACAATGGTGAAGATCAAGATGATTGGAGTGGTCATGGCTAGAAATACAGGACCTTTTTTCTCAATCACCCATGCTTGCATATAAAATGCAACTCCAGTTACCACTATTCCCTGTTCAAAAAAAGAATTAAACAACAACACTAGTAATATTTTTGAATTAATCAATGATCAAGAATATTGTTGTTATATAATCTGTAACACTTACACAATAGGCAACCGATAGAAGCCTTGAATTCCATCCGAATAGTTTCCATTGAGACGGATCTCTTGCAAATGCGACTGCAATTACAAATGATTGTATTGTGCTCGTAAAACACTGCAGAGTTGTCAGCAGCAGCTTCGAAGGATAACTCTTCAGTACTCGACCCTACAAATAGATTTCATTTCAAAATTAGAAAAATAAATGAAACAACAAATTATTAGTCATGCATGTGTATATATATGAATTGTATAGTATAAAAAGAGTACTAGGTACTATTTATAACCTGTAAAAGTAGCCATAAAGCCCAAGTGATTTGGGCAAGCAATAAGAGAAAAACACCCAAAATCCATGTTTTGGTTGAAGGGAGTGATTGATTATGAAGTTGATTGGAAGAAGTGGGATTAATGAAGTGATGATGATGATGATGATGATGTGGCAATATGTTGAAGAAAGGGCCTCTATAGAAAGCAATGGTTGCTATTCCTCCTATGCAAAGAGATACACCAACCATCTTCATTATTCCGGCCCTCCTTTTTATGTTCATCTTCTCCATCCTGCACGTGGATCCCCATAAAAATTAATACGACGTACACATATCATACTATATTATCATACCCTCACCACGAAATCGAAGGAAATTAAAACAATTTCATAATCATTCATTCATGTATTGTATGTATACTCCTCATTAATTAACTTAATTAATAATTAGTTTGATTGAAGATCAAAAATAGCTCTCTTTGAAAATCAGAGGGCTGGACCAAACAGTTGTATACTTGTAAAAGCTCTTGATTGTGATATGTTACGTACGTACCTTAAAGTACCTTAAAGTTTAGGGCTCTCCTTTTCATATTAAATGCTATATATGTATAATATTATATATATATATATATATATATATAAAACTCTTTATCATTGATTGAGTGACATAATTACGTGATAAAACTTAAAGAAAAAGAAGACATAATTACTAAAATTTAAAGAGAAAGATCAAGTCAAGAGAATGATCATGACCTAAATGTAAAAAAGATCTTGAAATCAACCCACTTTAGTTTACAAATTTAACCAAACTTTTGAGATTTGAAAAGAAAAGTATGATTTTAATTATATTTCACAACTCAAATCATCTTCGACCAACTTTTTAGTACTGTCTAAATGATCATATTTTCACTGCTAGTTATAATTCATACGTCAAACAAACTAGTAATTCTTGTTAGTTTAACGCATCAATATATGATCATTGAAATTAAAGTTAAATGGGTTGCATGTGCTTCACAAATCACAAAACTTTAATTAAATTTGTAAGTAAAGTAAGGTTCATATATGTTACTGCAATAAAGCCCAAAAGATTTCTTTCAGTGGAATTCAGAGATTTGTCCAAGGAATCAAAATCTGATTACTAAAATTGACACATCAAAGCATTGGACCTTATGGAATTCTTATTCCTTAATTAATGGAAACCAGAACGAATTAATTATTTAACTAATTATCACACTTAATCAATCAAAGTTAAACGATCGAATTAAAATATAATTTTAGTAAATCAAACGATTCTGCTTAAAAGCATGAGAATAATATTTATCTGTCCCTTCATAATTATATATACTAATTAATAAACAACTTTCATTTTTTTAACATTTCGTTTTCACCTGAATATGAATATATAATTTTACCTGAATACAACTGCGAGAAAGAAAGTGATGACTGGAAGAGCATTGGTCGATGCAGCTCCCAAAGATGCAGAAGTATATTTTATAGCCACACCAACAATATTTAAGCTAATAGTAATTCTGCAAAATATATATATATATATATATATTAATTAATAAATTTTTTGCTTCATTTTATTTATTAAAATAACACTAAAATTAAAAATGCAAATGCATTATTCAGTAATAATAATTGTACCCAAATAGAGAGAGCATGAAAATCCTTATGAAAATAGAGAAGGAAAGTGGTGGAGCTGTTTTCCTGCGTTCCATAAAAAATGGATCGATCAGTATATATACATTTGATGCATCTAATTTAAGTGATTAAATACGTTTTGAAAGAGATTAAGAAGAGATTAATATATAATTAATGAATAAAGAGAAGAAATTAAAGATGGTGCATGCATGCATGAATGAATTAGTAGTGTAGGTACCATTGGAAGAAGATGGCAATGGGGGTTAAGAAAACAGTAGCAGCAGCTTGTCTGTAGAAGACGAAGACACACGTGTTCATTCCGACATCGAAGGCGAGCTTCGTTAGCAGAAAATATCCTGCGTAAATCAATTGTATGATCAAAACTGCGAAATACACCTTGCTTTTCTCCATTGATAATGAATTGCAGAAACTAAAATCTCTTTGGAAAGTGGTCATGAAGAACACATGATCAAGTTAAGAAATATAGGGTTTCTGGTTTTGGGCCTACCTACCTAAAAAGATCATAAACTACTAGTTCATGCATCTTTATCTACATCAACAAACACCTCTAATTGGTAAGTTTCTCTTATAGTGTATGCATGTCATGTCATGTGCATCTGCTCATAAAATCAATGCCGACGAGTGTCATATAATCAGGAATGAGGTTATTGTATGTCAGCGATGGACATATACACAATGTGGACGCTTTAGCATTTTTCTATGTGATGAAATGGATGGGTAATGTATTAATGTTAGCAGGAGAATTATTACATATTTAGAGTAAGAATCAATTAATTTCTTTAATATATCATTAACTTTTTCGTTCTGTTAATTTTAGTCATTATTTTTTTGGGCTGTCGAATTTACCCTTTATCTTTTGAAATATCAGAAATTTGAGCCAAATTCGGCTCGAACAACCAAATCGGGCTTCGCAAGTAATTAGCACATGACACCCTGCAAGAACAAATTAAAAAATTCGAAAAGTTAATAGACAAAATTGCCAGAACAGATAAGTTATTTGGTAAAGTTGTTAGAACATCAACATATAAGTTACGCGACAAAAAAGCCTAAAAACTAGGATGAACATGCTAATTATCACATGCAACTTTAACCTGAATTAATTGTTCGAGTTAGTTTTGGGCTAAATTTCCAAAATTTTAAAAGATAAAGAGTAAAACATCAACCCGAAAAGATAATAAGTAAAATTGTTAGAAAAAAAGTTATTGACAAAAAAAATTACTCTTTAGAGTAAATAACAGTGTAATTGGCTTCATTAACGGCTTTTTATATATTTAATAATGTTCCTATTTTGTCAACTTTTGTTAGCTAAATATTAATGATAAAGTGATTAAATCCCATCAATTATCTTTTGCCTAATCAGCATTTTTCACGTACATCGATACGACTTGCTTCATATGCTTAATCAATGCCTATCTTATTTTAAAACACTATTTTCGTAATTAGTACTGATTAATTACTCAATATTAAATTACCATTGCAATTTAATCTTGTCTTGGTCGTAGTAATTATTTATTTGTTATTACATTTTATACAAAAATATATACTCCATTTGACACGCCATGAATTATTTTTAAATGAAAGTATTATTGTCAAATCATATTTATTATAAATTTAATATATGTATATTATATAAATTCTTTGTTAGATGCCACAATTTGATTCCAAAGCACGATATCTTAGGACAAGATTATATATTTCTAACGAGGTCCTAACTTTTTCCTTATTATTTTAATGTATTTTAAAGGTTAAAATTCTCGATTCTCCCAACCACTTTATTTTTCTTTTTGCTCCCTCTTTTTTTTTTTTAAAATAATAATAATTGACAACTTTACTTTTATCTATTTATTTTATTAAGAAGTGACCTGTCCATGATCTAATTTAATTAAGTATTTTTTTGTTTGTTTTTTTTCAACAAAAGGGTTGTCGAGTAAGTGGATCATACCAATGTTTTTATATATACTAGGTTTGAACCCGTGCATTCTTTAATACTTATCTTATTTTTATGTTAAAATAATATTTTTTTTATATGTTAACAAATTTTTTTATAAGTGTGACATTTTCTATTTATCTGTAAAATAATCTTTCTTATTGTTCTTTTTTTCATTTGTTCTTTAGCACAAACTTGTTAATATTATTTTTTTTATATGTGTTTTAACTGTAACATTAAATATTACCTTTCTGTAAAAAGTGTAGAATACATCTCATTTTTATAGCTCGAAGACATCTATTTTGTTCAAATTTTATCTTTAACTGCACTCATTAATTGCTTTACATATTGGTTTCCTTTGTAATTTTTTTTAACCAATTGTTATATTTGTTGTTATAAAGTTTTAATATAATTTCCCAATTATTTAAAGGGTGTTTCGAATGGATGTCCACATCCGAAATTTGGATGACCAATATCCTAATTATGTTATTTATTTTGTTAAATTCTATAATTCTAATTTTTTTCTACTTTATCCATTTTCTTGAAATTTTAAAAACTTTTGTTTTTTTCCAAAATAAAATAATAAAACATCATCTATTTTCCTATAGTTCCCGATATGATATGATAAATTAATTATAGTCTTACTTTATAAAATCTCTTAACAAACCCAAACTTATCAAATTCCATCATTTTCACAATCCACTTTCAAACTTGCAAAATCTACTTATGTCTAACTCAAACATATCCTAATTTTTTTAGCACATATTTTTTGTTAATGTCAAAATTTGAACTATCATAAATGCTCTTTTTGTAAAATATTAGTAATTTCAATATTTCCATATTATATTTTTTTTCTTGAATCCTACAAATAAATTTCTTTCTAAAGTTATTTTTTAACCTAAATGTTCTTTTGTAAGGTACTACTATCTTCAAACATCTTTTTTATTTATTTGTTTTAATTCAATGAAAAATAGTAGTATATTTACTCTTAAATTTTTATTTTTTTTTTGCATAAGAATTTCATTTTAATTATAAAGGTTTATGTAACATTGTTGTGTACTTTTTGTTTTTTTTTTATAAGAATTTCATATTATATAGGCTTATGTAACCTTGTTTTTTTTTTTTTTTTCCTTTCAAATTGAAATGTTGGACAAATAATTATTCAAATTTGGAAGCAAATATTTCATGTAGTGAAAAACAATACAACATTAGCAAACATTATTAACTTACATATGTTTTAAGAAGGGACGCTTGGCATGCTTATAGAGCTCCAAATGTCATCACTTGAGAGTGGCAAACCACACTTTTATATATATAATTCTAAGCAAATATATTTTGACTCGTCCAATTAGTTGAGTTGTTTGGTAGACATATTTAAAATATCATCATCAAATATTAGATGGAATTCTACTTTTACAAAAATATATACAAAATTATTACCACGATCCCTTAAATCAAAACAGATAATTATAGATCAAAAACCATACCTAACATTAAAAAAAAAAAAAGATATCCACAACTAAAACACATTTTCACATTTTTCACGTTTTTGACATGCATTACTTCTGCAGACATAAGATCAGAAACCATTAGCGATGGACATAAGACATGCATTAAAAAAACGTTTTTGTTGCACGTTTCATAACATTATTTCTCAAATTTTAGTGTATTGGTAAATTAAATCCTAATTATGTTTATTTAATTCATGCTTTGAAAGTCAATTAATAAGACCCAAAATACAAACAAAATATAAAACGTTCAAGTGAACATAAATATGAATATTAACTGTAATGAAAAATAATATTCAGATAAAAATTCTTTATATATAAAAATGTGATGTTAGTTTTATAATATCCCCAAATTTTAAGATATAAAATTTAATAAATAATTAAAATATAATATTAATAAGAGAGCATTGTAAATTAATTTGAATCTTATGATATAATAATTTGTTTATGTTGATATAAGCGTATTAAGTTGTTGAGGCCCATTACAAAATAGAATACATATATAAGTTTTCTAAACCTAATCAAACTCAAATTATATGTTTTTTTTAGGAATAGAAATCCTAAATTCACCGGCTCTTCCAAAACCCTTGATATTCATCTATGAAAATCATGATTTTCCAGCAACCAAATTCCATAAAAATCATTTTCTTTCATATCCCGTTTCAACCATAACAAAGAGACAATTTGATCTTCAAAATAAAGGTATTCATGTTTTTTCTATTCAAAATTCAATTCATATTTATACATCTCCGAATTCCATGAAATTTTAGTATGTTGTCCCTGGATGTCTTCATAATATTCTATTAAATTTTCAAGTCAATCAGAGTTTTATATTATTTTATATGATTTTTATATTTCTTGTAGCCCTAGATCTACTTGTTTAACGTTTCTGATTTAGAAATCTTTGAAATAATATTTATCGACCTCCGAAATTTATAAAACTTTAATATGTTATTCTTTACTGTATGTTTGAAATTCTGTAAAAATTTCGCGTTTAAACGAGTTTTACTAGATTTAATATAATTTTTATAATCCTTCCACGCAGAATTTAAAGCGATTTCATGACTGATTCCAAAATTCACATAATTATTTATATATGTTCGAATTTTATAATATTTTACCAAATTGTGATATATATTGATTTAAGTCTACAGTAAAAAATTTAGTTCAATCCAAAGTGTATTTCATTTAAAAAATTATTTTTTATCCCTCTTTTAAAGACTAACGATTTACATTGATTCTGATTTATGAATTTAATTCCTATAGCTAATGGTCTTCAAATGGTCTAAGTGTTGGAAATGTTGTATATTTACAAGTCATCTATATTTTGGAAAAGTTTCAAAATAAAAATATTTATATTTCTCAAGATATTTAATTTTCTTCTACAGCTATGCAGATTTGACTATTTATACAATTTGAGTTTCAAAAGGAGAAATCTATAGTTATACAACTTGGAATTTTATGAAATTTATATGTCCTACTTATTTCACTCCTTATTATTTACATTTAAAATTAAGGATTATTTGGTCTTATATTTGTTGAGAAATAAATATTTCAAGTAATATTATGGCAGTGAATTTAACATGTCTAGTTAGAGGTTTTTTTAAAGTGTCCCCTTTTAAACTTGATGTTTTGAATTCTTCAAGTCCATTACATTATTGTATTTTATTCAATGAGTTATAGAATGAACTTTTACATTCAATCATGTCAAATAATTTTCTCTCCAAAAGTCTTATGTTCGATCTTAAAATTAATCTCTTTCATTTTGATCATATAATTATTTTAATAATTAAAGGTAAGGAAGATAATAGTATTGATCCATTACTAAATTTATATATTAGATAAGAGTAGGACTTATATGCCCCCGGGGCACGTATCCAGAATCCGTACCCCCAACCCGACCCGCCGACCCGCTCCTATTAATTCAAAAAAAAAAAATTCTTCTTCTTCTTCTTCCTCTTCTTCTTCACGCATCACTTTTTTTTTTCTTCTTCCTCTTCTTCTTCTTCTTCTTTCTCCTTCTTCAACCCAATCTGGAAGAAGAAGAAGAGAATTAAATGTTGTAGAAATCTGAAATATTGGATAACAGAAAGCTCCCACTTCTCATGCCTTGAGCACCTTCTTCTTTACCATTTAGAATAATTGAGAGAGATCCCTTCAGAAATTTGAGAAATAGCAACACTGCAATCTATTAAATTGGTTTGGTGTGGAAGAGATTCAATCATCTTCTCTGCCAAGAAATTACAAGAGGAACGAGAGGAATTATATGGGGAAGTTGGCCTTCATCTTCGAGTTCAAACCCTTCATTACATGAGAGAAGATTTGCAGAGGTTGACAGCTCCCAACTTCCATATTTCATCTTGAGCTTCCCCTTCATGACGTGTCTCTCTCTCGCTCTCCCTTTCTCATGTCGTTGTTGCCTCGGTGTTGGGCGGCGCAGGGTGTGTGTGCGCGCGCGTACATGTGTGTCATGGGTGTTGTGGGCTGCGGTTTTGGGCGAGTTGGGTGTGTTAGTGGGTCTGTAGTGGTCGCCAATGACCTGCTCGTCGCCAGCAGTTGTGCAGCGGCGAAGGAGGGGGCTGGGCGATGAGGTTTGGAGAAGTGGGGAAGGGAGGAATCTTAAATTAAACATATTATATATACGTATCACTTAATCTTAAGAACAGACATTTAACACCTAAAAAATATATATATAACACCTATAGAGTATATATTAAACATATCAGACATATAATATGAAAATATTCTAAAAGTATTACAAATATACTATATAGGTGATATAAGATCACATGCATCTATAAGATATAATAAATACAATTCTTCCTTCAAATGTTATGAAAATATTTTAAAGGTATTACAAAAATACTATACAGGTGATATAAAATTACATGCATCTATGATATATAATAAACACAATTCCTTAAGGTATTATGAAAATATTATAACACCTAAAGAACATACATATAACACTTATAGAGTATATATATGACACCTATCATTCAATCACATAATATGAAATCTTCTTTATATGTGATACCTCAAGAACATACATATAACACATAAAAAAAATATATATATATATATATATAACTCATATAGAGTATACATATAACATCTATCACTGAATCACATAATATGAAATCTTCTATATATGTAATACCTCAAGAAAATAGATGTAACACCTAAGCAGTATATATATAACACCTATAGAGTATAACTATAACACCTATCACTGAATCATATAATATAACTATAACACCTACAAAGTACATATATAACACCTATAGAGTACATATATAACACCTATCACTGAATCACATAGTGTGAAATCTGGTGTGTGTGGGCGCACACCAGATCAGGTGGGGGTGCGCGTGGGGGCGCGTGGGCGCGCCTGGGTGCGGCCCATGCGCCGGGTCGGGTCAGGGGCACGGATCTAGGATCCGTGCCACAGGTGCATATAAGTTTTGTTCATTAGATAATGAGAATTTCGAGACACATAGTGTTATGGAAATAGAAGATGAAAAGATGGGAATTCTGAGATACGGTCTTGCATCCATGCATCAACGCATTCAAGGTTTTTCAACTATTAAGGTGGGGATATTTCTTTCATGTGTTTGTCTCTATTAAATGTTTTATGTGAGGTGATTGATGAATTGATGCAATGTGTCTGATGAAAGTTATTTTTGAAAATGATTGCTGTGATTTATGATCTATGCATGAGAACTAGGGCCGTCAAAGGTCCATGGGTCTTCATAGACCTTCGGGTTTGCCCGCAGTGCTCAGAATTAGTCAGGGGCCGTCAAAGGTCCGTGGGTCATAAGTAAGCCTTCGGGTTTGCCCGCCGTGCTATTGATTGGCCAATTCCAAGGAAAAGAGAATGTTTTTATGCATGTTGTGTTGTTTGTCTTGCTTTGCATGCCTTTAATTTAAACAAGTAAGAATGTTTTTATGCATGTTGTGTTGTTTGTCTTGCTTTGCATGTTGCCTTTAATTTAAACAAGCAAGAATGTTTTTATGCATGTTGTGTTGTTTGTCTTGCTTTGCATGTTGTCTTTAATTTAGACAAACATGTCCCCACTGAGCTAGTGTAGTTCATCCCACATTATTTCATTCTTTTACAAATGAGGTGTCGGATGCGGTGGTACGATGGATGCTAGTGAGAATTGTTTTAATAATTAATGACAAATGGAGTATAATTTATGATGATTATGAATAAATAGTTTATTGAATTCTATTTAAATGCTTTTGAATCACTAACCTTTTCGTTTTGGTATTTAAATTTTGTAATTAGATTTTTGAGGCATGTTTATTTTATTTTTCATGGTAACTTTATTTGAAAAAAATTATTCATTTGAGTTGCTTCCGCTAAATGTTTTATTAAATTTATGATTAAACGTTTTGCTAAATGATTTTGAAAATAGTCTATATAATTTTATTTTATTTTAAAAATGGGTATTTATGTTTTATGAACTCACATCCCTTTTCTTATGATCAAAATGTTTTATTGTTTATTTTATATTTTCAAAAAAATTGGGGTGTGACAAGTTTATGGTAATACATATTTATGAAATAAAAACTGAAATTATGTCATACTTTATATCTTATTGTTATAAGAATTCCGGTTGTAATTTAATTGAAATATAATATATAGTTAAAATATATAATATATATGTATTACAAACTTTGAATATAATATATATATATATATATATATATATATAGGTTCCAACTTTAAGTTGTTGAATTCAAATAAATAACCTTGTTTGTATGTATTCGATTTAAATTGAGAGAGACATGAAATGACAAACTTAGGAATATATTTCCTAATTGCAACAATAGTAATGGAGCTTGACTTTAAAACAATATATATGTGTGTGTGGTCAATTTAATTTCCAAAAAAGTTAAGATATATAGATAGAAGAAGCCATACTTAATTGGCAATTCCAGATAATAAATTAAAGGGTTAATTACATAAAATAACATTAACTTAAAGTTCAATTTCAATTGCAACATGAACTTTTAATTGTAGCACCAAAAATAGTTAACTTAACATTTGTTTCAATTCGAGACATGTTTGAGTTTTTTGGGGCTTCAATTGCTAACGTGGAACCCAAATTATATATATTAATTGTCCACATATATATTTAAATACATTCCTCATCCAAATATAAATTTATACGTCAATAATTAGCTTATACAATTTGAACTCCATGTCAGCAATTGGAGTCCGGGACACTCAAACATGTCGTGAATCAGTCATCATCCATATGTAAATATATATGTCAGTAATTAACTTTTACAATTTGAACTTCATATCAACAATTGGAGCCCGAAATATTCCAAATGTCCCGAATTGAAACAAGTGATAATTTAAGTATTTTTGATATTACAGTAAAAAATTCATGTTGCAATTAAAATTCGACCCTAAGTTCGTGTTTATTTTAATTAATCCTAAATTAAACTCATCGCTACTTTGGGTATCTACGTAAGAATATTGATGGACTCATAATTGAATAATTTATGGTCCATTAATAGCAGCTATACTTTCAAGTATGGGCCTAATTATTGAACTATATATTTGGGCCTACTAAACTGAGTAAGCTAACACAAAAACAGAAACATGGGCCTAATTTGTTTAATTTTAGGAATTTATTTATGTATATTCTTTAAGAAAACAAAATTAAATAGACTAAGATTGCTCAGGACAACTTGAATCTTCTTCTTCATTGAACATACCATGCTTTGATTAATGTATTATTTAATTATTTGAAACGTAACACTATTAATTTTATATGCTGGTTACTATATTTTTTAATTTAATTTTCATTTTTATGTTCAAAAGTTTATGTTTAAGTTTATCAAATCAATTTCTGTATTTCAAAAACATGCTCTGAAAATTGTTTCTATTTTCAATTTTGACTATTATGAACTAAAAGCTATTGACAATTTGACTGTTTCGATCCACTATCCAATTTTATTTTTAGCAAAATATTATTTTTCCATTTCTACTTTTGTGAAGAATGTTAATATTTGTTAAGGTAAATTTTCATATACACCAATTGCATGAATCTAAATTCGTACAATTGAGATGACTCAATTTGGAATCACTTCCATTTGAGTTTTTTTTTTAGTTGGGATATTTATGTTGTATTTGTGTGACTTTTATGTTGTATTGTTGTGATGTTTATGTACAAATGTCATGACCTTTATATTCAATAACTTAAAATAATGAAGATTTTCATTTTATTTTTTTTGCTTCAGTTGAGATCTTAATGTTGTATTGGTGTGACATTTAAATTGTATGGTTGTGATCGTTATGTACAAATATCATGACCTTTATGTTCTATAAGACTATAACTTGGAAAAAGAATGAAGTTTTTTCAGAAAAATTTTCACACATTTTTTGGATCTATATATCTTAATGTGATATTTATTACTCACATTTTTATTAGTTACACCTTTATATATATACAAAATTTTCATCAATTTTCTTTTCTAAGTTAGAACACATAAAAGTTATTAGATTTGTACATAAATATTACACATATACAACGTCAAGATCACACTTTGAAGCGAAAAAAAAAGATAGGGTGCATTGATCAGGATCGACCGAACACTACCTAGTTGCACCTCTGCATTTAGTGCACATGGGACCAACTCCCAAATTATATAAATAAATTTTCATTATTAATGATAAAGAGTAGAAGGTTGTAGCTATTTGTAAGAGTGATAATATGTGAACAAATAAATTTATTTCAAATATTTTTAGATACTCATGGTTTTTTATTATGAAATTTTATATTCATTTACATAAATTGCAAATATATTTATGTGCACAATTTTCATGGATCTAAAACCACGCAACTAGGACTGGACTTGAATCCATACATACATACATACATATATATATATATATTTACTTCAGGTTTTTAAATTTTTATGTTGTATATGTGTGACTTTTGTATACAAATCATGACCTTTATGTTCTATCACTTAGAAAAAGATCAAGATTTTCACAAAACTTTTAGTGCATTATCGATCTCATATACCTATGTGTAATATTAGTTGCACATTTATATATGACATAAATGTGACTCAATCAATATAAAGATGCAACTAATATCACATAAAAATATATATGTACAAATTTGTGAAAATTATTTTTTTTGTTTTTTTTTAAAATTACCGCATATAAATGTGAACACATTTTTTTCATAAATATCACATTTATATAATATAAATGTGATATCAATACAATATAAATGTCACATAGACCGAGACAAAAAAAATTGAAGCAAAAGTATAACATACCAAACTTATACATAAATTTCACAACGTGACAACATAAATGTCACACATTTGAAGCATAAAAAAAAATAAAAAGGAAAAAAATGCAAAAAAACAAGGATCTAGGTCAACCTGATCCGATCCAAATTGAACTATACACTTGGTGCACAAAATAGCTACTCGAAAAAAATATATAATTATATATGTTATTAATTTAGCATGATTTGTGTACAAATGGTAATAATATATATAAAGTTAAAAGTTCAGGAAAGTTATGAATAGAAAATTATACCATAATCTAAATCATTTTAAATATCCACGAAAAATTTAGCAAATCAATACCATTTTTTTACAATAAAAATAAATGAATGTATCCCAATGATTAAAAAACAAATATATGGTTTTATATAGATTTTTTTAATGGTATGTTAAATTTAGAAATTCTAACTTGAAGCAATATGCAATAATTAATAATAACAATATTTTATATTCATTATTATGAATAAATTATTGAAAATATATTTATACGTGTGTTTTTCAACCCAATTATGACCAACAATTAACAAAATAGTAAAACAAGATAGGATGAAAATAAAAAAAAATTGAAATTGGTAAATTCTATAGGTAGTGATTTAAATAAATAACTTTAAAGGATTATATTGTTTTTCATGACCACAATTTTGATAGCAAAAAATTACTAATACTTAATCATATTCTTTTCATCACACGATTACCAAATGAAGTTGAAATATTATCAAAACTTGATTATAATATGCATTAACATCACCATTCTATACTCGCATTATGAATGTTATTAAACATACATTTGCATAGAAAAGGATTCAAGCCAACTGTGTCAAAATCAATTAGTGAATTAACGTTTTTCACATCAAACTCAAAATATTTACATATTATGAAGGTGTGTCATACATATAGTAAATTAATCTAAATCTTCAATAAACTTATTTTCTATGTACAATAATTTTATATTAAAATTTATAAATAATAAAATTTGTAAACCCATATATTACACGAGGATTATACGAATTAAAGAGAGTCTTATTTTATTAGAACACATTCTATAAAAGAATCATATTTAAATTTTCAGAATTTTAGATAGAAACTGTTTTATAGGTAAAGGCGTAGAGATAATTGTAATAAGTATTTAATTGGGCAGAAGATAGGATAGAAATTAGTGCTGCTTCACAGCTCACCAATACACTTTTTTTTTTCCACTATAAAAAATTCCACCAAAACAAAAAAAAAAAAAGGAAAAAAAGTATATTTCCAACAATACCCATATACATACTAGTGGCACTAGCTTATAACATAGGTATTTCGGTAATTATAGCTCAAATGTGCCCTTTTTGGTCCTCTTATAAAATAAACAAATAAATCATATTTTTGTCCCTTCTCTATTTTCTGATAATTCATCATCCTCCTTCACATTCAACGAATCTGCAGAACAAAACCTTCAATACGGCGTCGTTTCCACGCACCTCTCACGTATTCTCAGATCCGATGATGTAACCCTAGCTATATCCTCCTCATTTCTCGTTTCCCGGCATCTCTTTTTCTTCTTTTTTGTGTTTTTTTCCTTTCGAAAAAGTGAAGGAAAGGGAGAATTATACGCCATGGATCCGGAGGAATTTAGGGCAATTCTATCGAGATCGGGTGTCGGAATTTGGGCGCTGATTGAGGCGGCGATTAAAGTGGCCAGCTCGGATTACGGCGAGGAGCTGCGCTGCCGCCGGGATAAAATCGTTGAGTCGCTATACGCGCCGGAGGCGCAGGCCTGTCGAAACTGCATCCGCGACGGGGGCGTTCACGAGCCATATTATCCTGAGATTATCTGTAATAATAACTTGAATAGTAGTGAAAATATAGAAAACAATAAGTACGATAATGATGATGATGATGATGAAGAAGATGATGATAAGAGATTCAAAAATGATAACGTTAACAGTAGGAGTTTGAATGAGGATTTTAGCAAGAGTCCGTTGACTCCGGAGTCGAATCATCGGAATTTTAGTGGCGGAGAAGAGGAAGAGGATTTGGATCCGTACGGCGGCTTGTTTGAGGATGAACCTACCAAAATTCTCAGTATCAAAGAGCAGCTTGAAGATCCACACCAGGTTTTTGCCATCACTTTGTAGCTAGTTGAGTAAATATATTTATCATTCTCCTTTATCACAATAATCCATTTGGTTCAGACTGAAGAAACTGTGGTGGAATTGCTCCAAAGCTTAGCGGATATGGATATCACATTTCAGGCTCTCAAGGTACAAAATTGCATATAACTGGTTGAGCAATGAGAAAATTACAAATTCTTATCACTTGTATTCTTTCCCTATTTTTTTTTTTTCTGAATGAATATGCGGTTATGTTGTAGGAAACCGATATAGGAAGGCATGTGAATCGACTGAGGAAGCATCATTCGAATGAAGTCCGCAGATTGGTGAAGCAGCTTGTCAGGTTTTGACTTTTTCTAGCTCCGTTTTTCGTTTCAATTTTGAAAATATGTTTCGTTCTTTTGCTTATGAATGCATTTGATACCAATTGATTCACGATTTTTGTTACTTGGAGTGCAGGAGATGGAAGGAAACCGTGGACGAATGGGTTAAGGTGAACCAACCACAAGCTACAACTTCAAACCTTATAGGTAATATGTTGTTCCCAAATTAGGACTTCTTGTTTCTATAATTACTTGATATAGGTTTGCTAATAGTTGTCGATGTGAAAAAGAATGAACAAAGTCGGAGTAAAGAAATTTCTATTTCATGTGTTGATATTGATGGCAGCTGACGGAGACTCACCTCAGCAGAGCATACCCAAAAATCAACAAAATGGTCATCACCAGGTGAATTGAATGTTCTTACAGTCTAATTTTTTACGAAAATAAGGGGAAGAATAACAACGATGAAATGGGAAGAAAACCGAATGAATAAGAGAGCTTGGTACACAAATCATTGTTGTTGCAATTTGAAGTTTCGATTTTTTCTACAGGTTCCAGACTTCGGGTACTCCCCAAACCCACGAAGTGAGTTTCCAGTCAGCTATTGAATTAGCATGTGGTTATTTGTAAGCTCTGTCCGTTACATTATTAGATTAACATTGCTCAATTCTTACTTGTCTCCTGTTAGATGGGAGGTCTAGTGTAGAAAAGAAGTATGAGGAACATGAAACAAAACCCAGACCACCACAATCTGCATCTCGAAAAGAAGCTCCATCAAGACCACCTCAATCAGTTCCTAAATCTGCTTCAGCTCCTCCTAATGTACTTCATTGCTGATCTCGTACTTTTACTCTTGCATACTTTATATATTTGACGGAGCTGTGGTGCATGCTTGTCTTATTTTTGTAAGCAGAAATTACTCTTTCTTGATATAGTAATGTTATAAATCAATGCTGATGGCCCCTCATCAGTAATTTTTGGTAGTTGTTGGGTGAAGATTTGGTTCAATGTAATTAAAAGGTATATTAATTTTTAACGGGATTTTGCAGAGAGCACAAAGAGAATCTGTGGTAGATGATGAGAAGCTGAATTCAGCAAGAAAGCGTCTTCAAGAGAACTACCAAGAAGCTCAGAATGGTCTGCTTTTAAACTTGGAATATGTTGCAGTAATTGAGGCTGTATATGTGATATATCTTTGCTGATTGGCTTTTCTTTGTTGGTCGTATATTTTGCTCCGTGAAGCCAAAAGGCAAAGGACGATTCAAGTGATGGATATTCATGAGATTCCCAAACCAAAGAACACATTCTTTTCCAAGAACAAAGGAGGCTTTCAGGGGAGGCACCATCGGTGATCTTCCATTCTATTTTTCTATAGTTGCATTTCATTATTGCATGCGAGTGTGCTTCGTTGTAAGGGCTCATCGCAGAAAGTAGCTGGTTTGGCCCCTTTTAATGATTCACCTTACGCATAAATTGAAGTATAGAACTGATATGAATCTGTGCTTTCAAATTTTGTACTCCTAAGTAGCTTCTAATGCCTCTAATCTCACTGGAATATGGCATTTTATGTCAGAGTTATGTTGGCTTTGTATTAGTTTCGTGTTTTGGGAGCTTCGATCACAAATGTAAATGATATTTATAGTCAATATGTTTCCCTTTTTGGATGTTATGTGTTAGAATGATGTAGTTTATGTATGTTATGCCCTGTGAAATTCGTCGTAAATTGTATAACTTGAAATGCTTAGTGATGAACACATATTAACGTGTCCATGGTGGGTAGGATAGTAGGGCTGCATTACAATATTCTATTATGTCTTGCGACATTTTTTACTTTTGAAGTGATAACATGGAAGGCCATGTTTCGGAGGGATTTTATATGGTAAGATTTTTAACTTCAAAATTTTGAAAGTATGTTTCCGAAACAACTCTTACCACGTGTCCAGATATTGCAATCATCAAATTATTACATATTATATTTTCTTCGTACTAAAACATCACATCAACGTATATTTTTACATTTTTACTATAAAATATTACATCAATTCACTTTTTCTTAGGCTCTAGAGTTGATTTAACATCTATAAAGTAATATTTAAATCTCAAACAATCTTACATTTCATTTAGGACCTTAACTACGAATTTCAAAATTTAAAAGGTGGGAATTTTAATTAGAATTTGCTATGTGCATGTACAATCCTACTAACACATCTATCATAAATACACTAATATGAGGTTAGTGTTGATGTATTAGATATCTAATATATACATTAATTTCATATTACATTCAGGTGCTGAAATTATTAAAATATTATATGAAATCATCTTATCATGTAATTGTGTGGGACAGTCTTAATAACCAACTGCTCAAACTAATATTCATAGGTCTGTCCTGATTGTGGTTTGTAAATTCTGAATTGATCTGAAATTAAATTTGTATATTTTTCACCAAAATAATGATACATTTATCATGAGCAATACTGAAATAGATCCAATATTATGTTCCTTCAAGAAAAGGTAGTTCTAATGTGCATGGAATAGAATAGTCATTGATTTGAAACCTTTCAAAGATTTAATCAGTAAGATGATTATATGATTACGTGAACTCATATGTATCGAACCGATCTGAATCCATACACTTTTTTTTTTCTTTAGTTGTGTAACTTTTATTTTGTAACATTATGACTTTCATGTACAAATATCATTACATTTATGTAATTCTAAAATCGAAAAAAACACATTTTTGAATCAACATACTTTACATTATATTAGTGTGACCTTTATATTATATTAGTATGACATTTATATACAAATATCATTACCTTTATGAATTTTTATAACAAAAGATAAAATTAAGTTTCAGTGTTTACTTCGGATCAACATACGTTTATATGGTTTTACTCATGCATTTATATGATTCACAAAAGTATGACAATATTAATATAAATTTATGAGTAATATCATATAAAATCATATATGTTCAAATTGTGGAGACAAATTTTTTTTAAATGAAAAAATTACATAAATGTCAGCATACTTTTACATAAATGTCTTATATAAAGTAACATTGAGATGAAAAAATAAAAGTAAAAATATTACATAAAAATTAACATACTTGCACATATATATGAGAATATTATAACATAAAAATTATATTGCTACGACATAAAGATTAAACACTTTGATACCAAAAAAATTGCACAGAATTGCCACTCATACATAATAAAGTCCAAGAAAGAAATGTTCAAAATTTAGTCGGAACTTTTGTATCAGTATTTAGTGGGACAAAAATCACTTTCCATAGCCACCATTGGCATGTTGACTATTTAGAAAAGATATGTGGTACATAAAAAATAAAAAAGAAGATATTTTAGTAACATAATCGACAAAATAATGATTATTTCTGTAATCCGCCAAAGGTTGAACGATTTACATCATGTAATGGTAATCCATCCACTAATTATCCAGATTTAATTAGATAAAATATTTTTGCATTTATACCTAAATAATTATCATGCACATTTATCGATTAATTACTATATATAAACGGAGATAATTTAGGGAACAATATCTCCCACCCATACTACATACCATTTGTAAATTTTAAATCATAATGAACTATATTTATAGAACCACCATTTGATTCATCGAGACTATATTAATTTATTTATATTTAATCTCATATTTCATTTTGTAAACATGTGTGTTTGTACCACTACGATAATAGTAATATACTTATCTATCCATAAGTGAGTTTTATATGAAACGGTCTCACAAATCATGTTCAGTCAATCCACAACTCAACATATATATTAATGGAAATGAGTTCAATTCGTCTCACAAAAATTCTCCATAAGACAGTCTCGTACAAGTTTTTATACCTATAAAATATGCGACTCAATCTAAGTACTTTTTCACAACAAATGAAATTAAAGATGTAATATAGAAGGTATCGTGTGTATTCTCTTGTGTATATTTTTCGATATTTCTATATATAGCAGGTGATTAAAATGGAATAATACCGAAAACTTAGGGGTAAAACTTAAAGATAGTACACAACCTGAAACAGTCTCCACTCTGTATAAAAAGGTTCGAGAAACCCAGAGATTTTGCGATTAGTAGAACTGAGAGAGTCTAACATCAATGGCGGAACTTCAACAGAAAGCTTTTGGGTTAGCGGCGACTGATAGCTCCGGCATTTTCTCTCCTTTCCATTTTTCTCGCAGGTACACTCTATATATGTGTGTGTATGCTTATTTTATGTGTATACAACCATTTCTACACCGATTGCCATTGTTACTCCGTATAGAGTTTGAGGAATTCTATAATTCTCGATCTACTTATATATATGCATAAACATCTGTTTTCTCACTTAAGAAGCAGGTGTTGAATGGATTTGCAAAATTTTCCTGAATTCTGTTTCGTCTGTATTTTTTTTTTTTTTACGGAAATAAGAAATATTCAGAGATTTTGGCGATTTAATTTTTCTTTTTGGTTTAAACTCTTATTTACTTCTAATGCAGTTGTTATTGTTTCTATCCATTTGCTGCTGAATTGGTTTAGATATAAGTGCTTTGAGTGCTGTGCTCTATTTTGATGTCTATTTTGCAGAAATGTCAATTAACGTAATTTTGGTGTAGATAGAGATAAGAGTCTTTATGTTTGATTTATATAAACTATAGACTTTTAGTATCCTAACATGATTGAGTACCATGTGGACTTGATGATCCTGTTGTTTAGGAGGAAATTGATGTCTGGAAGGCATGCTGCTCTTTGTTTCCTTTGTTCTTCTTATGATAAACACATACATCCAAGACGATATTGAATGATATATGTACTCGTTGTTATACTAACTACTACGGTGTGGATGTGAAAATATTTCATGTTATATCGGCAGGGAAAATGGTGGTGATGACGTGACGATCAAAATACTCTATTGTGGAGTTTGCCACTCTGACTTGCACAGTGCAAAGAATGAATGGGGTTTCACACGGTACCCTGTTGTGCCCGGGTATGGTTTAAGATATCAAAGTTTGTCAATAATTTGTGATTTGCAATTTATACAATACTTTGTTCAATTACTATCTTGTTTCAGCAAACATTGTATCAGTTTATCTCTCTGTTACATTATTGGAAGATTGCAGCATTGCAATGAAATACAATTCAATCTTGCAACCGGATTTACATGACTTCCTGTAAATTAGAAGCTTTCACTCAGAATGGAAGCAACTTTGATGGTTTAAATATTAAACCAACTGTCCAGTTGTTTTCTGCATAGATTTGTCTCGCTATTCATGATGAGCTTTAGATTGAAACTTGAAAAATGTTCTTGTTTGCAGGCATGAAATTGTTGGTCTTGTGACCAAAACTGGGGACAATGTGGAGAAATTCAAGGTTGGTGACAGAGTTGGAGTTGGGGTGATAGTAGGCTCATGTAGAACATGTGATGTCTGCCAAGAAAACCTAGAGAATTACTGTCCCAAAACAATATTTACTTACAACGCCACTGACAAAGATGGGACAAGAACATATGGTGGTTATTCTGATATTATCGTTGTTGATCAGCATTTCGTGCTTCGTATTCCTGATAACCTACCATCAGATTCTGGTGCTCCTTTACTGTGTGCCGGGATCACTGTTTACAGCCCTATGAAATACTATGGAATGACTGAGCCCGGGAAGCATTTGGGCGTGGCTGGACTAGGAGGACTTGGCCATGTTGCTGTTAAGTTTGGTAAGGCTTTTGGGTTGAAAGTTACTGTCATTAGCTCCTCCCCAAAAAAAGAAGCTGAAGCTATCAAGAATCTTGGTGCTGATGCTTTCATTGTTAGCTCTAGTCCTGCTCAGTTGAAGGTAATCAGAAGTAGCTTTAATCTATAAAATTAGCTACTTTAGTTGTTTTTTATTCTGAATGAGTTTATCTTTGTCTTGTAGGCTGCACTGGGAACAATGGATTTCATAATCGACACCATAGCTGCAGTGCATCCTCTAGCCCCGTTGCTGAATCTACTCAAGATGAATGGGAAACTTGTTACAGTGGGCTTGCCTGATAAACCCCTGGAGCTACCCATCTTTCCTTTAGTTTTGGGTAAAAGATATATGTTTAAGAGATGACAGAACAAATGCAATTTCTTTTATACTTCTTTTCCTAATAAATCTGTCCCTGAAAAGAGCACTCGTAGGAAGAGTTTAATTTTGTTCGTGTCACTTGGTGATCTTGCAGGACGGAAGATGGTTGGTGGAAGTGATATAGGAGGCATGAAAGAGACACAAGAAATGCTCGACTTCTGTGGGAAGCATGGCATAACTGCGGACATTGAATTGATAACGATGGACTATGTGAACACGGCCATGGAACGTCTTGCAAAATCTGATGTTAGGTACCGTTTTGTGATCGATGTCGGGAACTCCGTGGCCAAACTCTGATTCTGTGTTGAATTATCTTCTTTAGCTGCTGAATATTAACCGAATCATCTGAACTATTTCAAATGTCATGGTTATATTGATCTTGTATTGGCCTTTGTCTCCTTAACTGGGAAAAAGAATCCAAACTTTTACATGATTTTGCTATTTAGCCAAAGCAGTTTAATAATATTAGAATTACAATTCCCGTCACTTTTTAACTACTAAATCCAATTTAGATGTAAGTGTAATGAGTCTAATGACATCACATAATATTGGCTGCGGTTTTTTTGTTTTTTTCATAATATTATACTACTTGTATAGTGCTGCGTTCTTGATGTTGCCAAGCCGTTCATGAGTTATTTGTGGTTTGATTCGATAACATTTGTTCGAAATCGTTTATCATGATTGTTAAAATAAACAAAAAGAATTAAACTTGACTCTTTAACTTGCGAGTAAGCTTGTTATAAGGCTCGTGAGCTCTTTTGTAAAATATAATATATGTTTGACATTTTGATGTATAGTTTTTCTATTTTTACTTAAGATAAATATATAAATATCTATGTATAAATATTTTATAATTAAATTATACAATGTATACAGTATATGATCTATGTTGTTATTGAGTTGTTATATAATATATTTTATTATTTATATTTATTTAAGTTTGTTGGGGCTCAAATAAGCTTGTAAACCATGAAATGATTCAGTAAATTAGAGTTGAGCTCATTTTGTAAATAAACGTATCAAACTTAAATACTATTTCCATTTTATCCACAGTAAAGGCTTATGGAATAAAAAATATGACCGCTTAGATATTTATCTATTTCTCTATTGGGCTATAGAGTTTAGCCTTGATGGAGCCCAATATATAAGTAGGCCTTGTAACTAGGCCCAAATTGGCCGTTGTAATTTTTAACTGCCTCTCTCCCTCCCTCCCTCTCCCCACCTATACATACACTGCAGAGCAAGTTCTGCAACTGAAATTTGATTATAACCGACTCTCTCTCTCTCTCTCTCTCTCTCTCTCTCTACACCTTCCTCCTCCTCCAATGGCGGATTCTCCAGATTCATGCTTTTCACTCCTCCTCCTCCTCCTTCTCCTCCTCACCTCCGGGGTCAATTCCGCCTCCAACTCTCGAGATCTTAGCTCCGCTCTGCAATCAATGAGAAACCATGGGTATACTCTCATTACCAACGCCATCGCCACCTCCGACCTCCAGTACGAGATCCTCACGGCCGACGACCACTCCCCCCTCTCCTCCTTCACCCTCTTCGCCCCAAAAGACGACCTGCTCTTCGCTCTCGACATGGCCACCGACGCCGCCGTCTACGTCAACACTCTCCGCTACCACTTCGTCCCCTACCACCGCCACACCTTTGCCGACCTCCAAAACCTCACCTCCCCTTTCCTCGACACTCTCCTCCCCCACTACGCGATCCTTGTCGGAAAAGTTCAAAACGGCGACGTTTTCTTCGACGACGAGGCGGTCGGCGTCATGGTCGACGGAGTTCGGGTTTCCAATCCCAATCTATACATCGGGCCGAGAATTTCAGTTCATGGCATTGATGGGATTCTCTTGACCGGACTGAGTGCGAACCATGATTCTGTTGATGGTAATGTTAACCGGACGGAAATTCCTCCGCCGGTAAAGTCCCCAGTTACTGAATCAATTAGGAATATTCCGGCAGAAGGAAGTGATGATCCTTTGTCCCAGTTTGACTGGAGTATTAGTGCTCCAGCTGCTCCGCCGTCTACTCTCCAGGCTGTTCCACCTACTCCGGTGGCGGAGGGAGTCCCCAATCCTATACCTGAATTTGATCAGACATTTGTTCCAACTGCGGAGGGAGCTCTTACTCCCACATCTCAGTTTGATTTGGACAATGTCCCAGTTACTCCGGCGTCTACTTTCTTTGGAAAGAATATTCCGGCAGAGGGAGCAGTTACTCCGGAGACTCATGGGTTTTCATGGCTAGATGTCCCGGGAGCTATGGATTTTCCTGTGGATGAGAATACTCGGAAGAGGAAGCAGGATCGAGTAAAGAAACTGAAGAAGCGGGGGAAGCATCATGGAAAGGGGCGGCGCCACCACCGGAAGCATAGGGCGGTCACTGATCTGTAAATCGTCATGAACTATATCTTGCTTCTTTGGGTTTTACAATCCCCAAATACTTACTAGTATAAATAAATGGATTTTTGCTTCTACTTTAGTTTGTGTTGTTACACTTCATTTCTTGTTTTTCCATTCAAACTGTGACAATATTTTTTATATTTTATCTAAGACAATTAGAATTTGTAGGTGTAAATGAGAAAAATAAAAGTAATTAAGATGCAAATTAATAAGCTAGAGAGGAAGAAAAAAGAGTATGGGTGGAAGGTCGGCCAACAATGATGGGCTGGGCCCGAGATAGTTGGAGCATACTTTGACCCATCCCATGTGTGTCCCAACCCAACGTCGAATCCATTCTATCCACTTTGTGCAGATTCATGTTCAAGTGTGTATATTTAGAGAAAGCTAGACTAGACTTTTGTGGATTTTTGGGCTGTAAATGAGTCGAGTCTTGCTTGACTTCATCCATTAGGACCTTCTTTAATATTTTGTTTATCTTTTTCAACTCGATCTCTAGTGCTTATGTTCATTTGTGAATAATTTAAGAGAGCACTGCCTCAAATACCACATTCACTATAATAAAAATAAATTTTACAACACAATATAACATAATATGTGATTATAACTTAATATAACAAAATACCACAAATCTGTGACTTTTACTGCAAATATGTCAGTTTGACTACTTTACTACAATTATTACTGTAATAATTGCAGAACAAACTATCCCACCGGGTTATTCGAAAATTAGGGTATTGATCGAATAACCCTATTTTTAGGGCTTATTCGAACAATATCACAATTTTCGAATAAGCCCTAAAAAATAGGTTATTCGGAAATTAGGGTATTGTTCGAATAACCCTATTTTTTAGGGCTTATTCGAACAATATCATAATTTTCAGCATTTTTCCAAAAAAAAAAAGGGTTATTCGAAAATAAGGGTATTGTTTAAATTATAGAGTTATTCGAAAATAAGGGTGATAATTTTCAAAAATTTGATACTAATTTTCGAATAACCCTAAAAAAATAGGGTTATTCGAAAATAAGGTTATTCGGGTGTATTATTTTCAAATAAGGTGTATAAAAATTTTCGAAGAAGGTGTATTACTTTATAAAAAAATTCGAATAAGGTGTATTACTTTATAAAATTTTCGAATAAGCTGTATTATCTTCGAATGTATTATTTTTGAATAAGGTGTATAAAAATTATAAAAATTTATCTTCATCAACTTTATAAAAAAATTCGAATGTATTATTTTCGAATAAGGTGTATAAAAATTATAAAAATAAGATGTATAATTTTCGAATAACCCTATTTTTTATAGGGTATAATTTTCAAATAACCCTATTTTTAAGGGGTTATTCGAAAATTATTTGTAATTTTCAAATAACCCTAAAAAAATAGGGTTATTTGAATGTTCAAAAATTATTTCTAATATTACTTGTTATTCGAAAATATTTCTAATATTCGAATAATTACTTATTAATTACTCATTATTAGAAAATTACTTGTTCGAAAATTACTTGTTAATTACTCATTATTCGAAAATTACTTGTTAATTACTCATTATTCTTAAATAAATAAATTAACAAAAAAAATGAAAAACTAAAACTATATCATATAATTTTCGAATAACCCTGAAAATAGGGTTGTTCGAACAACCTGAAAATTATATCATATATATTTTCGAATAAGTCTAAAAAAATAGGGTTATTCGAATAATAAAATTAATTTTCGAATAACCCTGTATGTTTTGCTTATTCGAAAATTATGGTATATACATCCAATCATTCCAATCATTGACAAACTTTTAATCATTGCCCAATCATTGAAAAGTTGGAATCATTCAAAAATGCGGTATTTTACTGTATTAAGTTATCTTAGATGACATTTTTATATATTAAGTTATATTAAATGGTAAATTTTCTTTTTTTATATAAAATATGGCATTTTGATACATTTCCTCATAATTTAAACTATCTTTCTCATGAGCGTTAAACAACTATATTAATAAATTTGAATATGAATTAAATGAGCAGTTTGTTTGCCAACACTAAACAAATCTTATTCATATACAAGTTGAAGTTCTTTCAAAAACATTAAACAAGCGCAAATATATTTTTTCACAAAAATAAAATCTAACAATTGAAGAAGAGTTCTATAACTTATTTTATAATTTATTAAAAATATTAATAATCAAGCAAATATTTGAATTCATTTATGATGCAGTGAATAAACAAACCTTATATCATAATATCATACAAGGAGGGTTTATCAAACTTGTTAGTGTTCACTTGCAGGCCTTCCTAATAGATTTTAAAATTGGAAGGAAAAATAGTTAATTGTGAAGGCCCAAAACACAGAGTTGAGGCCCAATTCATTCTCGGCTGCACCACCCCAATACTCTCTCTCACATCACCAGCGCACATTAGCATTCGGCCTCTCAAATGTTATGCTCATCCAATATGATCAGTAGGATTGTAAACGAATTGAATCGAATCGTGATATTCGATTCGTATTCGTTTAATTATTCGAATCTTTGTATTCATATTTGTTTATTATTCGAATAATAAAAACAATTCATATTTGATTCGAATCAACTATTCAAATATTCGTATTCGAAAATTTTGAACTTGAAATTTCAGAAAAAATTCAATAGTATCATATTTCAAATATATAGCCAAATCGATAATATCATATTTCAAATATATAGCATATGTATATATGATACAATACCACAAATCCATTGTCATGATACAATAACATTCAAGATTTAAAATAAATATAGATCTATTTATTTATATATATATTTAAAATAAGAACTTACATATATATAATTATAATCGAATACCGTTATATTCTTATTCGTATTCGAATAATATATGAATATAAAAGAATATTTTTATTCAGATTCTTATTTATATTTTTCGAATTCAAATCACTGTATCACTGTATTCAAATCACTGTATTTAAATTCGAATAAAAAATATTCAATTCTTTTACAACTCTAATCATCTGTTAGCCTAAGGATGAGCGCGGCGAAGTTACCTCACACGGAGGTAAACGTGCTCCGGGGGCATGAAGGGGCTGTGCTGGCGGCGCGTTTCAACACCAACGGCGAGTATTGCCTGAGCTGCGGCAAAGACCGCACTATACGCCTCTGGAATCCCCACCGCGGATTGCATATTAAGACCTACAAATCGCACGGCCGTGAAGTTCGTGATGTCCATGTCACACCGTACAACCCTATGAATTTCATGCTTGTGTTTTTCTTTTGGTGTTTAATTGGGTTACAGAATTTGTAGTCTTACTCACCTTTGTTTTTTGGGGATATATTTTTGGTAGGGATAATTCTAAGCTGTCTTCGTGTGGAGGCGATCGTCAAGTTTTCTACTGGGATGTGGCGACTGGTCGTGTTATTCGGAAATTTCGTGGTCATGATAGTGAGGTTAGTTGAGAAGCTAGCATTTTTCATGGTGGAACTCATCTCCTTAAAAGATTTAGAGTGAGGGTTTAAACACTTCAATTAAATGTTTTGTGCATTGTGAGTTTAATATTCTGAACTGTAGTTTAGTTTTGAAGCTTCATTGATGGGAATGTTATGATTCTAAAAGAAACTTGTGCCAAATTATTGTCTTTTTGAGTATCTGTCAAGATAAGTTCTACGGTCATTTGAAAAAATTGGAATCTAGCAATTGTATATATTTTATGGCAACACAATTGTAGCTCAAGGAGGAGCTGAGGACATTCAAAATTTCCGAAAAACTCTTCCTTTATTTTCTACAGAAATACTCAAATATAGCTCTTCGGCAGCAGCATTGCTGTGTATGAAGTTCTAACTTCAGTTTTTCTTGGCTCCTTTGTTCTCTAACCTAGCTAGAAGATGATATTATTAGATCTTATGCAAGCAAGCCAGCCTCCAAAATTATCCTCTTAGAATTTGAATAGCATATTCTTTTGGTGAACTTTGAGCTAGTGATTCTGAATATCTTAATCAGCTTTATATCGGTGGGTGAGTCCTTCACGTGTTTACCTTGTAATATTAGTCTATCTGTGATCGATTATGCAACTTCACCTGGATTACCTTTTCTATTTGGGCTGCTTGTTAAAAAATTTCATTCAACTCCACCATACCGACTGTGATTACTCACTCATAAGCTAAATGAGATGTTTTCAGATTTAGTTTTGTATAAGTTTTTTTCTGGATGGGAATACATTTTCTCGTGTACTATTTAACTAAAGCCAATTGCAAGAATTTAGAGAATTCTGTTTGTTTTTTACTTTTTTTTTTGATGCCACATCTAATACTTTTGCGAGAATGTTTTAGCATTTGCACTTGCCTATATTGGCACATGTGCGTGCATATTATGAAATTTTATGTGTAACATTGGTCTTCCTCGTTACCAGGTGAATGCTGTGAAGTTTAATGAGTATGCATCAGTGGTTGTATCAGCTGGCTATGACCGTTCAATACGTGCTTGGGATTGTAGATCTCACAGCACTGAACCTATTCAGGTTGATTTTTTTTCTTCTTTTTATCTATGGTGCCACATGATATAATTGCATTTTGTAATGCATAATGTTCACCAGTTAACTTACCTCTTATTTCTGATTTTACTGTCTTTCTTGTCTCCAATTCTTGCTCAGTCATCCATATGGACTGGTCTAATGTATTCTATTCCTATTCGTCCTCTCTAGATTTTACTTAAGTTTTGACTCTAAAGATATTTGGATTCTCTGCAGATTATCAACAACTTTTCAGACAGTGTCATGTCTTTATGTTTAACGAAAACTGAGATAATTGGTGGAAGTGTAGATGGAACAGTTCGAACATTCGATATTCGTATTGGTAGGTATGTGGCTGTGAAAATGATGACAACATTTTTCTCTTGTCTCTTATTGTTTTTGGTTCTTTTTTTCTTTTTTGCAAAACGTGCAACTCAAATACTTTGTTGCTGGTTCCTATGATTTATTCACGCTCTCACATGTGACCTTTTGTTATCACAAGGGAAATGTCCGATGATCTGGGGCAGCCTGTGAACTGTATTTCTCTCTCGAACGATGGAAACTGTGTATTAGCCAGTTGTCTTGATTCTACTTTAAGGCTTTTGGATAGGTATTAATGATTATAAAAAGGATCTAGTCTTGTTATTATAATAGGTTCTTGTGCCTTTCTTTAATATGTTCCCTTTTCTTTTGCAGATCAACTGGTGAATTATTGCAAGAATATAAAGGCCACACATGCAAGGTTTCTTCCTGGAACTTAATTGTGATCCTTCTACTTATTGTAACAGTCCAACATGAATTTATGTTTTATGAAAATTGTTATATGTGAATGTCTAATGAGTTTTTCCATTACATGATTTATACCATTGCTTCTTTTCCCTTATCTTCCTTCCTCTTCATATTTCTTTGTTTGTGTTATAGCTGCAGTTTAATTGTTCTGGGCTTATCTTAAGTTTTTTAACATTGTTGTCATGCCGTGTCCTCACCAGTCATTCAAGATGGACTGCTGCCTAACGAACTCTGATGCCCATGTAACTGGTGGCTCAGAAGATGGTTACATTTACTTTTGGGATCTTGTTGATGCACAGGTCTTATCCAGTTTTCGAGCTCATTCATCCGTGGTAAACTTTCTTTCATTATTCATTTTTCAAGAGATTACTTTTTATTTATTCTGATGTGCCCATGTTTATTGGAAGTCCGATGCATTAGTTGAACGTACAGATTGAGAATGACTTATCTAGACATGAAATAGTTGCAAACTTATGAACAATCCCTCCCTAATTACTCATGTTAACTGAGATCATATCTAATGTTGTTGATCACATTACTTTACGACGAAAAGTTTTGAACATTTGATGTGTTCTCAGTAGGTTCTCCCTGTTTCCCTGTTCGACAGGTGACCAGTGTGAATTATCACCCAAAGGACGATTGCATGATCACTGCTTCAGTTGATGGAACAATTCGGGTTTGGAAAGCCTGAGACACATCAAACAATTTCAATTTCACGTTGCAGGCAACCAAAGAGAGGGACTTGGTGAATCATTGTTCAGCTTGAGATGCAGGGTCGAGGTACATAATTCTCGATTTTGTGGGACGGAGAGAGTATTTTCTAACGGTCAACTTGACCAAGAATGGAATATTTCTGTCGTCGTGGTCTCGTCTCGTCTCCTCCAAATCAATGAATTTCGAAGTATACAAAACAGTGGTCTACTATTTTTTTATATAGTCAATTGAACTACATTCGATAAACACGCGGTTGTGTCCTAAGTGGACCCTTGTCCCACACAAATTTTTTAACAACATTCGATAATATGAGTTTTTAATGACTCAAAAGTTGTTAGTTTAAGCTTTTAATTGAAATCCTTTACTTTCACAGTAAGGGAGAGTGAGCACTTAATATGTTGTGAAAGCCAATAATTAAAGTGTTCTATTTGGTTAAAGTGGAAGCATAAACTACTTTACGATAAGCTTCGTCTAATCATGGATTAACACTTTGGCATTTGCCACAACATATCCTACCAATCTATTTTAGGATCAAAGGAAACAACTACTTTTCACCAAGTCATTCAACTTATGAATGTTTCACTTTGATCTTTTTCAAAGCAAGACAACAATCTAAGCATTAACAATTGTTACAATAATAATAATAATAATAAATGTGGAATGTAAGTATAGAAAAGATGGTGGGTGAATTTAGGGTCAAGTTTTGTTTGCATATGAAAATGGGGACCCGTGAACGTGCCTTTTTCCACTTTACGCAGCCTGCAATATCCCTTCAACAACATTGTAATAACTTTTTCCAACACTTTTTTTTTTGGATGTAAATTTAAATATCTCATAGTTCTGATTGATATAAAATAAATGAATCAATAAACACTCAATGAGTTTATAAAAATATAATGTATCTGAAACTAAAATATGTAATGCATTCCTTATTTTCTTACAAACTATAATATTAAAAAAGACATTTGAGTCAATATATAGTGTAAATGCACTTTTGACTGTATTAACAATAGCAAAAGTACCATGTATACTACCACCACATATTACATTCCGTATCACCTAAGAATTCAACCAACAAAAAAACTCTCTCTCTCTCTCTCTCTCTCTCTCTCCACATCCATATCTACTCAAACCCAACAAATGTGTCCAAGAATTTGCATTTCTAGCTCAAAGAAAGGCTCATACCAAAACTGTGAACAGAAGAGATATCCAATGGCAAAAATCTAAATAAAAACAAAGAAGGTGTAAGAGTATCACACTATCTTCTCTCTCAGCATATACATACACTCTCTTACTCTATATGTAGAGCTTTTATTACATATACCAACCACAGTGGGGACAACACAAAGCTAATACTCACCTTCTCCACCACCACCATTTTTGAGCCAATTATAATTTCAGTGTTTCACCCACCTCTCTCTCTCTCTCTCTCTCTCTCTCTAGAGAATCTATCCTAGACTTCAGTACATCAATAATGAAGTGTAGTGTTAGCTTGTAAAGAGGACTGCTACATCTTTGCCCCATTGTATTAATTATTAACTCAACGTTTTCAAGAAACACTCTACTACCTTTTAGTTTCTCTCCACTTTCCACAATATTTTATTCTTTTCTTTTCTTTCTTTCTCCATTTGGGTTTTTCTCTTTGACGAGAGCTTTTCCATCATGTGATAATTTGTGTTTTTCAGTGTCTTCTAATCCAAGGCTCAACTTTTAAGCAAGAGTTGTTTTTTTCCTCAGCCATTTTACTTAATAAGCTGAATCTTTAAGGTGGATTCTGTAGAGTTCTTCCAAAAACAAAAACCCAACTGTTTATGAGCATTGAGTGTCCAATCTTGAATGTATACAGTGAAATTAAAGGATTTCTGTTTTTCCTCCAAGATTATTGGCTATTTTAAGCCATTTGTGTGTGTGTGTGTTTTTTTTTTCCACAGGTGCATTGCAAGATTTAAGTGGGGTTTAGTCTATATTTTATTTTCTTCTTTTTTTCCTTGAAAAATTGGCATTTTTGGGCCAACTACATTCAGAGATTGAATACTGAAGTGGGATTTTGTGGATTAAAAAAAAAAGTTAGTTTTTTTTTTTTTCCCCTGGGATTTTGTTGGTGGAAGTGATGAATACAGGAGGGAGACTAGTTGCTGGTTCTCACAATAGAAATGAGTTCGTTCTTATCAATGCTGATGAAATAGGAAGGGTAAGCTGCTCAATACCTAACATTTTGGTTCAAGTTTCAATTTTTTCTCTCCATGAGGGGATTTATTCTTGATTTCTTAAATGCTCCTTTAATGTTAAAAGAATATATTTGAGGACGGTCATAGTCATTAAATTCTGGTTCTCATTATCTTAATTTTTTATACTCATATTTAGTTTTGGATGTTGAGCTCAGTAAATGTGCATGAAGGCTTAAATGAAACCAACATTTGCTTTAATGGCAAAACTGATTATATTTCTTTGTAATGTTATAGAGTTTAAAGTTCTGTTGAGTTTTAAATTGTCAATTGTGCTGCAGATAAAAATGTTCCGATAGTTTATTTTAGCTACATTTCGATATTGAGCACGACCGTCTATTTTAGTTTGATAGCTTAAGGTGAAGCTTAGGAACCAATTCACACACTTTAGACCATTCCTGTTTGTTTGTCTATAGGTTGGAGACATGATATGTTGAGTTAGTCGTATAGCTCATGATTTTATTTTTTAATTATTATTTTCTAGATTAAATCGGTTCAAGAACTAAGTGGACAAACATGCCAAATTTGTGGGGATGAAGTGGAGATAACTGTAGATGGGGAACTCTTTGTTGCGTGCAACGAATGTGCTTTCCCTGTATGTAGAACTTGCTATGAGTATGAGAGGAAAGAGGGGAATCAGTCTTGTCCTCAGTGCAAAACCAGATACAAACGCATCAAAGGTGAGTCAACAGGTTGTATGATTCCTTGAGATTAACTTGCTGGTTTGTTTGTTGATGAGTGATTTATTACATGATTTTCGATTGATCTAAACTACAGGAAGTCCTAGAGTAGAAGGTGATGAGGAAGAAGATGCAATTGATGATTTAGAGCATGAGTTTGATTATGAAAGCATTGACGCTTCAGACTTCACTCGAAGCATGAGTGCGGTACCCTCTGGCCGCACTGGCTTAAAGCATGATTCCTCTTCTCAAGTCCTTGAAATCCCCCTTTTGACGTATGGTGAAGAGGTAACTCTCTCTCTCTCTCTCTCTGAATGTTGGAGTGTTTTCTGCATGGTCTGTAATGATCATCTTCTGATTAATCTAGGAAGCTCAGATTTTCTGTGATGAGCATGCTATTATAGTACCTCCATTTGGCAGTCATGGGCATGGAATTCATCAGAGCCCTTCTGCTGGGACATCGCCACCTAGTATGTTATGTCTCTAGATAGTTTCTGTACTTAAGCTCTCTTTGACTTGGACACAATTGTTAACAGTTGTACTCTGATGTACAGTGCAACCTCGACCTATGATTCCTGAGAAAGACATTGCAGTGTATGGCTATGGAAGCGTTGCATGGAAAGATCGCATGGATGAATGGAAGAAACGACAAAATGACAAACTTCAAGTGGTGAAGCATGAGGGGGATGATAATAATGGGGATTTGGATGGGAGTAAAATGGACCCTGATTTGCCTAAGTAAGTGACAGCCTTCATATGTGTTGTGTAAATGAGACTTACGCAATAGCCCACAAAGAACTTATATCTTTATCAAAATCAGCATTTTGTGTTCAGTTTTTTTTTTTTTTTTTTTGAGCTTTCCCACTCTTCAAATGTTGGGATAAATTATTGCACTAATTTTATTTCCATTTGTAAACTTCTGGCTTATTTGTCTCTTTAAAATGGCTTTGGTAGGATGGATGAAGGGAGGCAGCCACTCTCAAGGAAGATACCCATATCTTCAAGCAAGATTAGTCCGTACAGACTGATAATTATACTTCGTCTAGTGGTTCTTGGCTTCTTTTTTCACTATAGGATTCTCCATCCTGTTCCTCATGCATACGGCTTGTGGATGACGTCAGTTATTTGTGAAATATGGTTTGCTGTATCATGGATACTAGATCAGTTTCCCAAATGGTATCCAATTGAGAGAGAAACATACCTTGATCGGCTTTCTCTTAGGTATATATATAGACCTTGTAATGAATCTCAAAAACGTAATCTAAGTTTTTCAGTTCCTTGAGATATTATAAATTGTGATCTGATGGATGAGTCTCTCTTTTTTTAAGGTATGAAAAAGAAGGAATGCCCTCAGAATTAGCAAGTATAGACGTCTTTGTAAGCACAGTTGATCCTATGAAAGAACCTCCATTGATAACGGCAAACACAGTTCTCTCAATCCTTGCAGTGGATTATCCAGTCGACAAAGTCTCATGCTATGTGTCCGATGATGGTGCAGCCATGCTGACTTTTGAAGCACTTTCCGAGACATCTGAGTTTGCTCGAAAGTGGGTCCCCTTTTGTAAGAAGTTCAATATCGAACCTCGGGCTCCTGAATGGTATTTTTCACAGAAGATAGACTATCTGAGAAACAAAGTTCATCCTGCATTTGTTAGAGAAAGGCGTGAAATGAAGGTATATTTCTTCAGATAAATGAATGCATAATAAGCTAACTAAAATTGGTGACATGTTTCATTATTCGAGTACAGAGAGAATACGAGGAGTTCAAAGTTCAGATCAATCGTTTGGTAGCCATGGCAGAAAAGGTGCCTGAAGATGGTTGGACAATGCAGGATGGTACCCCCTGGCCTGGAAACAACGTCAGGGACCACCCTGGTATGATCCAGGTTGGTGATACTCCTCGTTAGTAATGTCACATCAATGTAATAACTAGGTGCAAATATCGTTATAACCAGATCGTAATTTAATATGATGTTATTACTGTCTAGCACAGATAAGTGGATAGCATGCAATGACAACCCCAGGATTTAGCTAAAGGGTCTCAAAACAATATATTTTAAATAGGAATTCTTGATTTGCATCATTCACTAGAGTCTCATTCATTGTCTTTTTTCATTGATGTTCATAGTTTGATTTTCCAAATTAACAGGTATTCCTAGGTAATGATGGTCTTCGTGATGTTGAGGGGAACGAACTGCCTCGTCTGGTTTATGTGTCACGTGAAAAGAGACCTGGGTTCGAGCACCACAAGAAAGCTGGGGCCATGAATTCTCTGGTAAGTATCAATTGCATACAGAATGAGTCTATTTTGTTTCCTAGTCTATTTAGCTCATGATCTATTCCATGAATAACATTCAGATTCGAGTTTCGGCTGTTCTGTCAAACGCCCCTTATCTTCTGAACGTTGATTGTGATCACTACATAAACAACAGCAAGGCATTGAGAGAATCCATGTGTTTCATGATGGATCCTACTTCAGGAAAGAAAGTGTGCTATGTGCAGTTTCCACAAAGATTTGACGGGATTGATCGTCATGATCGATACTCTAATCGTAACATTGTGTTCTTTGATGTACGTCTAACTTTCATTCTGCATTTTTTGGGATTCATTGCGTCTGACATGAACATGATGTAGGAACTGAATTCTTCTACTTTAAACAGATCAATATGAAGGGTTTGGATGGCTTGCAAGGGCCTATATATGTTGGAACAGGATGTGTTTTTCGAAGACAAGCTCTTTACGGATATGATGCTCCCACGAAGAAGAAGCCGCCTAGCAAGACGTGTAATTGCTGGCCGAAGTGGTGCTGTTTGTGTTTTGGTTCTAGAAAGAAAAAAGGAGGAAAAACGAAGCACGATAAGAAGAAAAAGTCAAACCATACAGATACGTCGAAGCAAATACATGCTCTTGAAACCATTGAAGAAGGGTTTGAAGGTAGAACTTCTCCTCAAACCATGAAACATCACTTCCTTTCTTTCTCTTTTCTCATTAAAATCACCATATTTTTCAAAATGCCAATGTGATTATGACTTTCTGAATTTAAGAAAAATAAATAATCACGACTTTAACTCACTATTACAATTCAAAGCACAATTGTATTCTCCGACGATATGAGTTCACAATGGTTCTTAAAGTCATTGTTTTTGTTTTTTGCTATTTTTCAAAAGTCATGGTTATATTGCAAGTTTGAAAAAGGTGGTGGTTATTTTATTGCTAAATTCAAAAGGTCAGGATTAAATTGCAAATTTTTAAAGATTTTTTTTTTTTTTTGGCAAAGAAGCCTTCAATTTATATGCCAATAGGAAACAGGAAACATGCATATGCATGCAGTTACTAAGTCGTATTTCTTCATTTCAGGAGCGAATATCGTAAGTCCACCTCCTATCTCCCAAGAGAAACTCGAGAAGAAGTTTGGGCAGTCACCTGTATTTGTTGCTTCAACACTGTTAGAAAATGGTGGCATTATCAATCAAGTTGATTCAACATCACTCTTGAAAGAAGCCATTCATGTTATCAGTTGTGGTTATGAAGACAAGACCGAATGGGGAAAGGAGGTATTTGTCTCAATCTTTCGTATTTTATGTATGTTTCCTATCGAGCTTCTAATATTTGAGTGCTAAACCAGGTTGGATGGATATATGGCTCAGTTACAGAAGACATATTGACAGGGTTCAAGATGCACTGCCATGGCTGGAGATCGGTTTACTGCATGCCTAAGAGGCCTGCATTCAAAGGATCAGCTCCGATTAACCTCTCAGATCGTCTTCACCAGGTTCTGAGATGGGCTCTTGGATCAGTCGAGATTTTTCTGAGCAAACACTGCCCTATCTGGTACGGGTATGGAGGTGGATTGAAGTGGTTGGAACGGTTTTCGTATATAAATTCCGTTGTATATCCCTGGACTTCTATTCCATTGATTGTGTATTGTACGTTGCCAGCCATCTGCCTTCTTACCGGGAAATTCATCGTCCCCGAGGTAACTAGTGCTATTTTATGATGTCTTGATTCATTTTCTCAATTACTTTTAGGGAAAAGAAATACTCTCATCTGAGCTCCACGTGATTTGACACATTCTTGTATAACCTTTGAAATGTTCATTTTTTCCGTATATATGGACTTTCAATTTGATGCATTTCAGTATTTTGGACAAATCCTAAACCGTACACATGTCCTGAATCCATAGTTAGGGTTCATCTGATATCATAAAAGTGGAGCATTGCAAAATTTATACTGATTGCTTTATATTTTCCTTGTTCATACAATGTTTGCAGATTAGTAACTATGCCAGCATTATATTCATGGCCCTCTTCATCTCCATTGCTGCAACCGGCATTCTTGAAATGCAATGGGGTGGTGTTGGAATCGACGATTGGTGGAGAAACGAGCAATTTTGGGTGATCGGAGGAGTTTCATCGCACCTTTTCGCGCTCTTTCAAGGACTACTAAAGGTCTTAGCTGGGGTCGACACAAATTTCATGGTCACCTCGAAAGGAGGTGATGATGGGGACTTTTCAGAGCTATACATCTTCAAGTGGACATCATTGTTGGTCCCACCTACTACATTGCTCATAATAAACATAGTTGGAGTTGTGGTCGGGGTTGCCGATGCTATTAACAATGGATACGATTCGTGGGGCCCACTATTCGGTAAACTATTCTTCGCCTTTTGGGTTATAATGCACCTTTATCCATTCCTCAAGGGATTGATAGGGAAGCAAGACAGAGTGCCCACAGTGATTGTGATATGGTCGATTCTACTTTCATCGATAATGACCCTTTTATGGGTACGGATCAACCCGTTCGTTTCAAGAGACGGGCCTATACTGGAAATATGTGGACTCAACTGTGACAACTAAGACCGTCCTATTTGCAACGACAATGCCTTACTAAGCAAGGTTTTCTTGCACTCGACCAGGCATTTTACTGGTATGATTTTGCTTGGTTTTGAGGTTCGTTGGTTCGAATAAACTCGTAGTTTAGCTGAGAATGAGAATTTTGTGTAGATATGATGAAGCTGTTGGACTAACTCATTGATCATTGTTTTGAAAATGGTTCCATTGATTCTTTTGTTAGATATATTTGTGGTTAGTAGTAAGTCAATTCTAAGTAAGTGAGAGAGACACATAACAGCTCTATATCATTCTTTCTTTTTTTGTTTTCGCTTTTCTGGAAATGGATTTGCTTTTAGCCATCAAATTCCAGTATAGCTGATGTGAGTTGTTGGAAGAGGATATTTGAAATATTCCAATTTTCGAACTTACTTTTCGTATTTTATTTTTATTATTATATGCACATGTATATTATTATGGTATGAGTAATTAATACAATACTATAAATGTGGACTGTACATTTAATTAAGAAAAAAAGAGAGTGATCAAGAAATGGAAAATCTAAAATAAAAGGTTAAATATATATTTCAATAATCTGTAATATTCGGGCTTCAAATAGATACCAAAGTCATTACTTATTATTGAAGAAGTCTTCATGCTTTGATATATGGCAACTCTTCCAAGCAATTTTTCTCCTTTTCATATTTTGATTTAGAAAAAGTGATCATAAATTAAGCACCTTTCACTTTCATGCTTATATAATCCAAATTCACATTTCTCATTCATCTTTTTTATAGTAAAAACTTAAGATCATATATTATACACTCAGAATAATCTTTATCTTGGTTTATAGTACTACAAATTGTTGAAGATAAGGACTTGATAAGAAATTCAAGTACGTAAAAAAAAGTTTCCTCATCACTAGAGACCTATATTTATGAAGCTTATTTTCAAGAATTGAGGATAATTAATACTATCTTATTCCCAAAATAAATGTCGTTTTAATCTTTTACACATATAAATTTAGGAATATGATTAAAAGTCTGATCTAGCCCTACTTAAGTTTAATTAATGAGTCTTTTTCTTTTTCCTTTCTTAACAATATTTAATTTGGAAGAAATAAATAGAGGTATCTTTGATACATTGTCTATAAATATGCCTTGAAATCCAAAAACGACAATTATTTTGGGACAAATCTTACTTGCTAAAACGACATTATTTTGGGACGGAGGTATTACTAATTAATAAACATTTGGAGTGTTTTCATTCACCAAATTTTCCTTAAATAAGTTGCGGGAGAAATGAACGAATTCCTAAAACTGTAAAAACTAAACTGATTTTAAGCATTCTCATGATTATTAAGTTACAACAATTAATGTTTAATTAGACCAAACAACATGAGGTTTTAGATGATGAAATTAGTTTATATAAAAGGGTCAAATGTGAAAGAAAAGACCAAGAATAGAATTAATTAGATTGCAATCTACGGCATCAACCAAGTCAATCTCAATAGTGTTTTGATCAAGTCTTGAATCGAATAATTAAAACAATTTTATATTAGATAGAAGAAATATTTCATTTTACATAGAATTAGTTTTAGTAATTATTTATATATTTATCTCTTAAAATGAATTGAAGTATATATTAATGCATGTGAGGCACACGTATATGATCATCATCTTGACAACTTCGTATCATCTTCGTAAGCAGCATCAGAGATGTTTCTGAATTAGAAATAATACACACACTACACGCTTTAATTAAACACACACTAATAATTATATTCATACCTATATGAATCCATCATTTAATTAACTTCTTCTTCTACCTTTCATGGCTCCTTCATCAGAAGTATTCATGGCCGAAAAGGAGTCGGGCTTTGATGATATGAGCCGGATGATCTCAGCCACGCTGGTGCAGTTGTTCGGCGACGAGGATGCCGATCAGACGACAGCCATTGATGTTGCAACGAGGAGGAGGAGGAGGAGGAAGAAGAGTTCTTATAGTCATGATGTTAGAGAGAGAATGGTGAAGAGACCCAGGTATAGGACTAGGAGTATTCATAATCTCTATATGGCTACCAATCCCATCAATTTCTTCCACCACAACAACTTTTTAACTTAGTCCTTTTCTTTTACTTGTCCCATTAATAATATATTGTCATCTCTTCAAAGGTAATTATTGATTAGACCCAATTTGTAACTTGATTCTTCATATTTCATCTCACTCAACCTGAATGCTTCAGAATGGAAATTCCAATGAACTACAATGGCAAAATAGTAAATTTAACAAATATTTCATTCTACGCTCACGAGTATGTCGACCCGAGTACTAATGTGCTCAAGTTCATGATCGAGATCAACTCAAGTCCGAATTCGAGTTATCTCATTTACACCCTTAATCTGACATCACGTGCATAAAATGACATCATCAAAATGATGTATTTCATCTTTCAATTGCAAGATTAAGTAATCCAAAGTCTCAAAGATTTGATACCTATCGGGATGGAATCTATCTTCAACGGAAAACAAGCAACCCATGCCATCAACTTGTAAGAGACTTTGACCTGGGGATTTCATCACCTGATTAGCCTTCATCTTCATGCGCATATTAGCAACCCCACTCCACTCCTTTGCTAATGCATACATATTAGCCATTTCAACATAAGGAGCTGCAGCCTGTGGCTCTAGTCCAAAAAGATGACGAGCAGCATATTCGCCAATCTCTAAGTTATGATGGATCTTGCAAGCACTAAGCAAAGCACCCCAGATCACAGCATCCGGTTGAAGTGGCATGTCTTGGATGAACTCCAATGCTTCTTTCAGCATCCCTCGTCGTCCATGGAGGTCAATCATACAAGCATAATGATCTAATCTCGGATTTATGTGATACTCCTTAGTCATCATGTTAAAGATTTCCCACCCCCTCTCCAACAAACCAGCATGAGTACAGGCTTGAAGAACAGCAAGAAAAGTTACATGATTTGGTTTTATTACCAAATTCACCATTTGATCAAAATGGTCTAAAGCTGCTTGAGATTTCCCATTTAGTGCAAATCCTGATATGAGCGTTGTCCAAGAAACAACAGTCTTCTCACTTATTGAACCAAAGAGGCTCTCTGCATATTCCAAGCTTCCACATTTAGCATACATGTCAAGCAACGCATTGCAGATAATTACCTCGTTCTTTAGCCCCTTTGAGATGGTGTAATCATCAATCCATTTTCCAACCTCAAGAGCTCCAACTTTGCCACATGCTGTGATAAGATGGACAATGGTAACCAAATCAGGCTTCTCTCCAGCAACTTCCATCTTGTGGAACAACGATAGTGCCTCATCTAAATTGCCTTGTTCCGAATATCCACCAATCATAACGTTCCATGTAACACATGATCTCTCATTCATCCGATCAAATATGTCCCTGCCTGAACCAATATCTCCACACTTGGAATACATAGAAACAAGAGTGTTAAGCAAGGTCATATCTAGATCACAGCCAACTTTTATTGAATGAGCATGTATAAGCATGCCATAATGTAAGCATTTAGGCTGAGAAAATGATGAAAGCAAATTAATAAAGGTACTCAAATCAGGCTTATATCCACCACGAATCATCTGTTGATAGACCTCGATTGCCTTCTTCCACTCCTCAAAACAAGCACACCCTGTGATCATAGCATTCCAAGAAACAACACTCAAGGAATACAAATCAATGCAAGAAAACACCTTCTCAGCCGAGTAAAACTCTCCACATTTCGCATAACCAGCAATCCAAGTGTTGGCAACCGAAACATCCTCGTCAAACCCACATTTCACCCCAAAGCAATGAACAGCACTCAACAATTTCCCATCCCTCATTCCAGATACCAACTGTGTCAATCCCAAAAGAGTAACCGCATCAGGGACAGTACCATCAACCCTCATTCTTCTAAACAAGGAAGAAACTCTATCAGAAAAACCCACCTGAGCAAATCCCACAATCATCGCATTCCAAGAAACCACGTCTCTAACAGACATTTCATCGAACACCTGATGAGCATATTCTACATGACAACACTTCACGTACGCATCTACCAGAGCAGTCTGTACATATTTATCCGAATAGTGGGGCGTTTTGAGAAGGTGCGCATGAATCATTTGGGTGAATTTGAGGTCACATAACTTGGCACATGCTTTTACGATGAAGGGAAATGTTAAGTTGTTGGGGTTTACATGAGATTGTAGCTTCATCTGGGCAAAGAGGAGAAGGGCCTTGTGAGCATCGCCATGGTTGACTGCTTGCCTTATGCTGGAATTCCATGCAGCAACTGAGAATCGATGGAGAATCGGAAATGCATACGCAGATAGCATGTCTCATTGTAACTGGAATCATAAGATCAATCTGCCGTTCAAACATGAATTGTATTTGTTGGAGTTGGTTTCAAATACAATTTTTTAGATTTAATAACTAAAGGTTAGCAATGGATGGGGGATGACATGGCGCGATGTGGCCGCAAATGTGGCGGCAGACGTGGCGGTGGATGAAGTGGCAGACGTGGCGGATAGTTAGGGTATGTTTGGATTGGGGCGGAGGTGTATTTTGTGAGTCTAGATTTGGTATTTGAGAGGATTTGAAAAAGGTGTATTTTAATAATCTTGTATTTATATTGACATTTCATAGGGTATAATTATAGTTAAGATATCATTTAAAAAAATAGATGTTTTATATTGGGAGTTATAAAAAAGTTGATACTTTTAATGAGAATTGTAGAAAAAGTAGGTAGAATAGAGTAGGATTGAAGGATTTTATAAATTTCTATTCAAACATGAACTGGATTGAGCGCATCCTAAATTCGAAAGAATATGTGCCAGTCAAAACACCCATGGGGTTTTGGGGACACTTGATTGCAGAAAGACTGGATTGCCCTTTTAACATATGGAAAAGCTTAAAGGTCTTCACACAGAACCCGGCGTGCCATCCGCGCCATCTTGAGAGGAAGAGTTATCATCGTTGGTGTCGTGCAACCCTCATTCGGAAGCACGCACCAATAACATTTAATTAACTTTTAACAGTAGCTATTTTTGTCTCGATTCTTTTACACTCACTTGAAATAACTCATAAGTGCTCTCTTACTCCATTTATAATAATCTTTCACAAAATTTTACATGAACCGTTCAAATTTTTATATGAATTGTAAAGTACGAATTCTTTATTCATTAATCAACTCATTTTAATAAATTTATATGGAAATTATGATGTGTGAGTTATTAATTGATCACTCTCATAAATAATGTGATGCGTGAAAACTTGTAATCTTTTGGTGCTTTCCTATTAATTACTTTTAGTTTTCTATTGAAATTTAGAGTGAACTACATCTATTATTTTTTATATTTAACTAAATTACGAAACAAACCACCAACTTTGTAGTTCCATCTACTAGGAACTCTTAAAGCTAAAACATTATATTGATTAGATATAGTGGATTTTAATTTAATTTCCCATAGGAATTAATCAAAACATGGCATGAAATTTTACAATTTTCTTTCATAATTAAGGGGCTTAATTATAATTTTCACCACTCAATCAAATCTCCAGAATGGAAAACATACATCACCCTAAAATTTATCTACAACTATGAATTATTCATCCACTTAAATATTCACACAGAAATAAAATAGAGGTTATAATTAATTATCAACTATCAACTCTTCAATATTGATTTAAGAATAACCACTGCCTCCCCTACGAAAAGACAATGAAAATTCTTTCATTCAACAAAATATATATAATCCTAAACTCCAACTACCAATGGAAATCACATTTCTTATGACAGAATAATTGAATATATTACGTACTCATCCACATAATAAAACTGTCGACTTCCCTAAGATTAATATTGAAATTCAGACAAAGCAGTTTTTACAACCACTCAGTCGACAAAATAACAAGAATACAATCTCAGTTTGGACACAAGTACGACCACACAGCATAATAATGATTCAACATTTTTTTAGGTGGGAATGGAGGGAGCCACCACCATTTGAAGTTGATCAAGAGGCGCCTTTGAATTTCGCATCGTATTCATAAGGTTGCTGCAAACAAGAAACAATAATTCATCATCAAACTCACGTGGCATGTTACAATTAATCGACCATAATTTGGGGATGCAAGTCTCAGCAGTAATCTAATATGGATTTACCAAAAATATAGCTGAGATCAATCTTCGAGCAAACCATCTCTTGTGCATCGCTTGTTGAGCACGTGCTGATGATTCCACACTGTCGAACCTCAAATAAACATAACCAGAGCTATTCCTGTAATTCAATCACCTCTAACCAGATTACGTCCTTTGCTCAAAAATAAATGATAGCTAGAACATTAATACAAGAATCACCACATCCTTACTTGTCAATGTGGATATGCTTCACACGGCCATACTTGGAACATTCTTCTTGGACATCGTCTTTAATGTCCAGATCAAACTCTGGGTCATCCTGCATCATCCTTGTTCTTTCATTAACAAATAAATAAGGAAAAAGTTGTAAATTTGTTCTTTCCCCTCACAGCTAGCACCAGCATGCAGAAAAAACACTGACCTCAGAGGCTGGATCGAACATATTCTTCAACAGTAAACACTCACTGGGGGTTCCAATAGGTTCTGGAGCCATGGAAACAACCTGTGCAGGAAGAACTGGATTTGAAAGAGCAGCAGTTGAATTGATGGGCATAGTGATGGACTGTTGTGAAGGAGCTGCTCCATTCAGTGCAGGCACTCCGAGGGTCCCCACAACACTGTGAAAAGAGATGATCAAGTCAGGACACACAATAGACCACAAGAAAGCAATTTATAAGATACAATACTAATTTGGACCTTGAAGCTATGCCACTGCGGTCAAGCTTTGCCATGAGCATTGCTCTGGATTGTGCATTTAGAGACTGCAGAGATTGAAGATTTAACAGATGAGGCATGTGGCCCACAAGGAAAACATCAACCAAACAATATTAACAGCTTATTATCTGCGTAAAATAATTCAAAAATTCACTCACCAACCCACCACCGTCATCATCATCAAAATCTGCAGTTTTTGTTCCAGAATCTTGTACTGGGTGGTCAGTAACTGAGGAAACCTGAAGTTAGACAAATAGAGAGTAAAGTAAGAGAATGAAGCTCTGCAGAAGTGCCCTCCTATAACTTGTAGCTTGTGAAGGAGATGGAAATCAGTTGAGGAATCTGTCCATATCAAACATGTTATTGAAAATTAACACCTAATCATTATTTATACCTTAATGGTCCGACCAGCAATCTCCAGTGTCCCATTCAAACTTTGAGCTGCCTTAGCATGTTCAAGCTGCGCAAACTGTAAAGATGTTCAAAGAAGAATGAAGTTACAGAGACCAATTCGTGAAAATATCAAAATTCTGATTGACAGAAACGAAAAAAAAAAAGTGTGTATTTAAGTAATAAAAATCCGAAAATACTGACTTGAACAAACCCGAAACCTTTGCAATGCCCTGTCTCAGGATCTGTTGGAAGTTGCACAAGCTCGACAGGCCCAAATGCTTCAAAAATCTATATAAGGGTCAATTATCATTAATCAGGCATCTGAATACAGATCATGAGGCACATTGAAAATAGTAGTAAACTCAAAACAGTCCCAACAGTTCAGATATCTACAAGAACATCAAAAATTATCGATCTCACTTCTCAGATTGATAATTTTCAAGAGCAGCGAAGATAATACTGGCAAGGAGAAAATAGATTTTAAAAGAAATAAGGAAAAGAAAGAAAGGAGGTCCTCATTCATGCCAGCTTCATGAATAGATAGAGTGATATTTACTAACTTGGGTGCAACAGAAGAAGTCAAACACATATTAAGTCATAGTAATGGCAAAGCAATCACATGGATGCTAAAGATTTCATCAGCAAAACAATATACCTGCTTAAGCTGGTATTCTGTCATGTTAAATGTAAATTGCCAACATACAGCTTCCTATCTGTTGCACCATATGGACCAGCAACTCCTGAACCACCAGTAGCAGCATTTGATTGAACAAGATTTTTTTCAGCCTCCGAGGGTTTTACCATAACCGGTTGTCCAAGAAATAGGTGGCCAGATAGAGCAATAGCCATTGGCACAGACATAGCCTCATAAAATTCAATGTACCTAATATCAAATGCACATTCTCAATAACACAGAACAAAGAATTAAGAACTAAAAAACACGTAGAGAGTTGCATAGAGCCCAAATTACTAAAGACTTTGAAAAGCAAAATAAGGAGACATACCCCACTCCCTTAGATCTCCTTGAGTTTCGATCCATAATTAATTTCACATCCCTCACCTGAAGATGAAAAAATGAAGTGTAAATTAATGAGGAAAATGGAAAAATAAATATACCTCATGATCATCCTAATCAGCATATTGATGCAGTATCATGATGACATGGGAAAACCCACTTACTTCAACAAGAAATCAAAATAATAATTGTTATTTAGATCAAGGTCCACAAAAATCAAAGATATCTCAAGTAGACATGCACATAATAACAAAAAGTAGAACCCAGTAACATAGATTAATTATCTCAAAGACCATCATGCTTAGGGTAAAATATACAAGCCCCCCAAAAAAAAAAAGGCTCCAAAAAAGCACAAATAACAAGGCTGAAAAAGCATTTCCACATCATCAAGGTCATAAGTATTTTAATGATAACCCTCACCAACCTTTCCAGCTTGAGAAAAGAACTCAAAAACATCTCGCTCAGTCGCCTTCAATGGCATCTGCAATTAAGAAAGATTGTGGAATAATTATTATTGATGATCAAATGGAATGTAGGAATCAAGAGGTACAAAAAATTGTGAGGATTACTGAGAAAAATGCATCCAAAGTCATATAAGTACCTGATACGACCAAAAACAGTTCTTTGGTCCCTTTCTGGGTCTGCTTCAGGCTCCACAGCTTCTTTTTTATCCTTGAACCTCCTGCACAAATGACTCCCAGTAAAATCAGAACATATCCAAAAATGGGAAAAGGTCAGCATTCCAATAAATGCAGCCTTATTAGTCTGCTAGAGATTTGATGTAAGATACATTCTCAAACCCATTCTCATACTCCCCCGGAATTCATGCACTTTCACCCCCATAAACTCCTGCCAGCACCCTTGTTTGAGTTCCAACATACAAGGCTAATCCTAAACCAGAACAATAGGTTTAATAACAAGTAAATCAAGAAAACCACCTAACATATAATTGTAGATATTTTATAATGATCTCTTTGATGACCATGACACATTCATCAACTTGAAAACCACAGCCAAAACAGTTGGATAGCAAGAAAGAAATTCTAAAAAACTTAACTATTTCAAATTCATTTTGTGAAGGGAAACACATAATTAAACTTCTTGTGGTTTAGTTGCTTAAAAACCACCTACAGAGTAGGTTGACACTTGTTACCAGAAGCCCTTTTCCACATAGTATCCAAAATTGTAGTTCTGAACCTATTATGTGCTGCACACATTAATTTCTTTCAGATCATTATAAAAGAAAGTTTCTCAGATTATTAAAATAGAAGAAATTTCTGGGGAAAGATCTGTATTGATGTTGCAGCCAGGGCAATTATGGAAGCCAAATACTCATTCCATCATTTCTAATGAACGAAGGAAATAATTGTAAGTCTGCAATATTGTCCTGAAAATTCATAAATTAATATCCATTGTTAATTGCATCACATGCTTCGAAAAACCTCAGGTGACTAAACCTAATGAAATTATCTCATATTCAGGAGGTTCACTAATCAAGATCCCTGTTTAAGAGCAACAATAAATCAACAATTATGGAGATAAAGCATTTTCGTCTTCGAAGTGAAGAAAAGGATGGAAAACTGATACAGCTTCACCACAAGCGTTGCCGACCTAAAAATTCAACACACCATCGATCAACATCTCAGCTCAGAGGTAAGAAAGTAACCTTAAATCCAGCTATGCAAAAACATTAGAAGGATGGAAGAGTGAGTCATATCTAATAGCCTAAAACAGAGAAACAAAACAGACCTTATCAAACTCATTATGAGGAAATCCACTTTCTTCTTTCAAGAAGCCTTCAAGGGGTTTCCGCATTGTTAGCCCATTAAGATGCAAACAATCCATCTACGATTTCAACCATAGTTAGAATACTATATCCTCTTAGTATAAATTTGTTTTTCTGCACTAGACCGTTTATATGCATTTCCTTCATCTACAACTCTATCGGAAAGGCCATATGAGAAAAAATATATCCATATTGATTATAAGTGTTTGCAACTTACCTCTTGTCTTTAAAAACCATATACAAATATAAATGGAGACACCTAGAGTTTATCTGACATTAACATCACTTATCAATACATGAATGATTCATCTAAGTAGCCAAGCTCGCCTACCAGCTAGACTCAATGATAGTTATATATTTACTAAAAACTCGCAAAGTTAAGATATAGTTATATATGTAAACTTAAAACTGATTTCAAAGAGGCCAAAATCGAAAGACATCAAAATGCCGGTCATGCAGATGGTGAAATCCAATCAAACATGAGGCCCAATCCCCATACTCATTTAAGAATGACCCTAGCAGACCATACCCATAACAAATTCCAGGATCACTAGATTTCACAATGAAACACAATCAAAAGCAAATCACTTGTGAAGAAAAGAATTACTAGGGGCTATACAATACGAAGTGCAAACAGAGAAGAAATTGCATTAAAAGAAAGTTGATAGACATCACCTGCTCTCCTCACGCTCCCTTTCCTTCATCAGCTCCCCTCTCTTTCCCGGTCCAGCCGACTCCTGCTCCTACTCCCTCCTCGCCCTTTCCCTCTCCCTCTCTCTTTCTTTTTCTCTTTCCCTCTCCTCTCTCTCTTTCTCCAGCTCCTTATCCTTATCCCGTTCTCTCCTTTCTCTTTCCTTCCCCTTCTCAATGTCCCTCTCTCTCCGCTCCTTATCCCTATCT